>CM042010.1:152662906-153100406 GCA_023525715.1 Cichorium intybus | reverse complement strand
CTTCTACAACAATGTGAACTAAACGAGCCCTTGATTTTAGTGAGACATATTTTGTGTGCTTGTACGTTTCAAACAAAACGATTATATATAAGTTACCAAATAAATGTTTTTATTCATCACAAGAGAAAGATAGTTATATGAAATATGATTGTGTAAGACATAGAGTTTGAATACTTTGGAATGACAATTAAGTTTCAACAAACAAAAGAAAAGTGAATAGTGATCAGATGATAAAAGTCACTAGTCTATATAGGAACCCAATCTTCACCTACTTTACGTAAAATATTTGGCATCTTCTTGTGAACATTGATGTGCCAAGTATTTGCTTCACAACTACTCACACTTAGATGAACGATGGTTATGCTGGTTATAGCGCCTTTAATTATATTTTAAGCAACTTTAATGCACAGACTTCGACATATTAATATGTATGTCTGTAATGGAGGTTGTTACTTGTATAAAAATAGTAAACCGTATCATCTTAGTGGCAATACGTCAACTCGTCCCAATATCTATGCAAGAGGTCAATCCGGAACACTAGCGATATTTTGGACGTATCAATGTTGAACCTAAACCTCTTGTAAAAATTTTTGCATTTCAACCAACTAAGTTGTCATCGGACGCACACATGTGTCTATATATGCATCAATTTTAATATCAATTGGTCATGTAAATAATCTGAATGTATAATGGTTCATTATAGAGACATTGATTTCAAAGTTAGTTGTATGATAATGTGTTTGCCATGAAATGTGAATGTTAAAATATTCTAATAATAATGGTATACAATTTATTATTAATTAAGGTGGACATTATATTATGAGTAATTGTATTCATTCCTACCTTTTATTCCTACTCATATTCCTATCCATGTGAAATTATAACAAGTGTTACATTTAATAAAACTAATAATATTTTAAGACACATGTCACAATTTCACATGGGTAGGAAGATTAATAGGAATAAAAGGTAGGAACAAAAACATTTTCTCTTATATTATATAACCTTACAATTTTGAAAGCGTGAATAGAAGCATTATCGTTGAGGTTCCCGCTAGCTCCTAGTTCCTCTGTTTCCGACAACTGTTCCGCCTCAGACATCTCCTGCTTTCATCTTTACAACTAAAATCAATAGTGTCACGTGTAAATGTTTCACAACCCTCCCATTTGAAGTACAAGCTACATCCCTAAACTCATCTCCACATCTCTCTACATTCCACATTGACATCGTCGGCCCATCATCAGGTAATAATCATCTTTGTTCTCTAAGCTTTTCACTTACCTTTTATTTGAGATTATTTCAATGATGGCCAGCAACCCTCTGTGTCTAATACGAATCATACCATACAGGAGGTATCCTATACATTGATCGATATATAGGTATATTTTTGTGAAAGATGTAATTACCCTTTCACAAAAACTAATTGGGCCTCTATATGTTGCTTCTACTTCTTAATTCCAAACCTTAGATTTTTCAAAACATGTCTGAAAACGATTTGATGAAATCAATTGTAGTAGATAGTGATGATGATGATAAAGATACAACTTGCTTGGGTAAATATTTTGTCATAGATGGCACTTCTTTTCCTCTCTCTCTCTCTTATACATGAATAAAGAGATTATATATATATATATATATATATATATATATATATATATATATATATATATATATATATATATATATATATATATATATATATATATATATATATATATATATATATATATATATATATATATGGAGAGGTTAAAATGAGAAAGATAAAAAGGTTGAGAATGTGAGAATGAATATGGACCAATCAACTGATAAGGGTATATTAGTAAATATATAATTATTTAACAATTATCAGCATACAATTAATTAAAAGCAACCTATAATCATGGGATTTGATCAAAAAATACCATATTTATCGTGATAGTATTCCAAAAATTCAGGAAAATCGCAGAAGGAAACTATCTAATCCTTACTGATCGCATGTACAAAGAAAACGCATAGGGTTTCAGCAATACTCAATGAAGAAGGCATTGGCCAACGATTTCAACAACAATTGTAGGCGATCAGCAAGGAATCGCATAACAGGAATCATCAATAAATCTTATATACGTCATTAGGCAACGATTTCAATGGATCATACCGATAGTTCAAGCAACAATGAGGATTTTTCGGAAGTAGATACGAACAGTAGATGTGAAAACGTTGAAGAATGTAACCAAGGGAAACATTCCAAGTTGTAGTAAATAATTGATTCGTATTGCCTTATATGAATATATTAATCAGGCATGATTTGTAAACGGTTTCAATTTGTTTTTTGATATGTGTTAGCATGTGTTGATGCACAACCATTCTTACTGTCCAAGCAGCTTTTATTGTTATTCGTTAATGATTAAAGGTGGATGTTTCGTTTTTGGCTGCCATAGTTTACATTCGTAATCATCAAAGATTATGAAATTTACTTTGTTGATCGTTGATGATTAAAGTTAGTTGTTCTATACTAAGCAGGAACAGTAGACTTTGTTAATCAATAATGATTACGCATATAAAAATATGTTTTCACGGTTAACCACAAAGGGTTAATCAGTAATGATCAATAGATTTTAGTCACTTCTTCAATCATGGATGATTATTACATGAAAACACGTTTTGTGTTTGCGTTTTAATAATGTATGACACTAGTTAAGCATCAATGAAAAAAATACTTTCTTAAAAAGCGAATGATAAAGCGTAGATGTGAAACTCGTTATGTGTGTGTTTTATAAAACCCTTTAGGATGATTATTCTTTCAAAATGATGGATCAATTAGTACATGTTAATCTTCAGTGAATAGCAACAATCAGCAATGTTTAAATAAAGATTGTGTACATCGTTGCACAGAAACAAAATATGTTGTCTACTTCCAAAATGATGGAGATCTAACTTTTAAAATAATTAAAAAAAATTGTAGGTAAGTTTTATGCAAGGAAGATTAAACTAATTGTCATAATTGATTAAAACAAGTAGATGAAGGTATTGTTAGAGTGGTTAAAATTGTTGACAGGATGAAAATTGTGCTAGTGTCAATTAATAAATGTTAATCGTCATTGAATAATACTAATCATCACTGATTAAACTGAGCAGTAATCAGCGATGATTATTGCACTTCCATCATGATTACGTATGTACAGGAACAGAAACAAAACAAAAGCTAAGTTTGTTTGACAAAAAGTGGATGTACATATTTGCTAAATTTTCTAATACCAAAATGATAGAGATCTAAAGTTTATAGTTATCGTTAAACTATTAACGAACAAAATATGTTGTCTACTTCCAACATGATAGACATCTAAGTTTTAAAGTAATTAAAAAAAGTGTAGGTATTTGTTTTATGCGAGGAGGATTAAACAAATAATCATAAATGATTAAAACAAGTAGATGAAGCTATTGTTAGATCGGTTAAAATGGTTAAAATTGTTGACAGGATGAAAGTTGTGCTAGCATGCTGATGAAATGGTGTGTTAGATATAAAGTTCATAAAGGTGTTACGTAGGATTTGCGTGAACTATTTATAGGGTCAATTAATACATGTTAATATTCATTGAATAATAATAATCATCATTGATTAACAAGAATACTGAGCAGTAATCAGCGATGATTATTGCACGTCCATCATGATTAAGTATGTACAGGAACATAAACAAAACAAAAGGTAAGTTTTTTTGACAAAAAATAGATGTAAATATTTGCTAAATTGTCTAATACCAAAATGATAGAGATCTAAGTTTTATAGTTATCATCAAACTATTAACAAACTAATAAATAAAACAAAAACAATTGAGTTTGTTTAAATAGTAAATCAACTAAGTTGCTTCAAGCGTGCATGAATCGAGTCGGCTGCGTCTTTAAGTATTTGATTGCGTCGGTTTGATGGAAGTTGTTGGAATGATGATGCTTGTGCAAGCAGCTTTGACTTATGTTTGTTGTAATCTGATCTAAGAATTTTGTTCAAATATTTGACACGAAGCTTGTTAAGTTGACCGTATTGTCCAATAGATTCTTGTTTTAAGCCGGGATCAAATATTTTAAACCCATAAAAGTCTCCATGTGACGCATAGTAAACACACCACCCCAGTAAGGTTGTGTTCTGTCCTCCATGACATATCAAGCGTCTGGATTGGGATACCTTGAAAGTCTTCGGCTTTTGAATGTTGAACATATGACAAGTACTCGACAAAGTATTCAAACTGTAAAAATGTGGAGTAAGTTCATTAATGGTTAGCAATGATTCATTGATTAAGTGCGACGTATCAAAAAGTTAGGTGTGATAAGTAATATATGTTAGTCTTAAGTGGGAATCAGTAATCGTTAATGATTATATATGAACAGTAAAGTAAAATCTTACCATCAATGGGTAGCTATGCAACTTAAGAAGTAATCATTGATGATTAGCAAATGGAATAGTAAAGAACTACAGCAAGACCTTGAAAACGTGAATACAATTGAAATAAGTTTTAATTCAACATTAATGTAACTAATTTTTACCTGTTACTTTTTTGGACAGAGATGACATTATTGAAGTTTTGGTATAACAGATTTTTTTAGTTGAGGGTTCGATAGATTCTTTGGATGGTGATGAACATATATCGAGATCAACTAGAACATGATTCCAAGCTTCATTGGTGAATTTACTAAACGCCGTTTTCTTTAAAAATCCTCTCGGTTTTTTTTTTCTAACTGTGAAAACAATATACTAACAAGTGTTAACACATATGATAAAAATGTTAGCAAGTATTAGTAATTCTAGCATAAAACATGTCTTAATCATTATTGATTATCGCTTTTAATTAACTACAAAAAACCAACAGAAAATCACGCATTAAACCCGAATGAAATTAACAAAAAAATTTAAAGATTGTACAATTACTTAATTAACATCATTGTACACATATCTGTCACTTGTACATGAAAACCCCTTTTGTAAATCGGATGAAAAAGATTGAAAAATAAAGCAAAATTCATTCAGGACTTTCACACCATATAGTGATTGGAATACACACAAAAAATTAAAAAAAATTGTACATTTACTTAATTAACCTCATTGTACACCTTTTTGATCCTTTGTAGATGATAAACTTTTTGATACTCGGTTTAAATATAACAAAAATTTGACCAAAATTCATTCAGGACTTTCATCAAACACCTTGTGTTCACTATAAAATGTTATTGTTTTTACTACCAAAAACCGATCAAACTAACAAAGTCTCATGTTAAATGTCGTATTTTTATTTAAATGTACAACCCAGATGACCAGATATAAGAAAAAAACCAGAAATTTTTTTTTGATCCCGGTAAAGTATAACAGTAGATAATTCTACTTATCAAGGAGATGAATGTCCAGTGTAATTCATAATGACAACTAACCTGGAGATGATTGCTTGAATTTCGGACCTGCAATTCGTTCTTTCTTCTCCATCCTAAAGAACATAATAATATATGGTTGATCCTGGCGCAAAAAAAGCAGCAATCTAGGGTTCTTGAGCGTGCGATAATGGGTAGAACTCGGTGAATATGGTGTAGATATCGATCAAATATAGGTATGGAGAATTGATGATATAAGGATTTGATTTCACAATTTGCGTATCTTTGCTAAGCAAGAAGATCGGATATGATATCAATGTAAGCTGATTTCAAGGAATATATGAGATTGGAAATTACTTTTAAACCCTCAACCGGGTTTTATATTAGTATTTACCTAATTTTGAATTTAAAAAAATACAATTACCAAAATAATCTAAACCAAAGATCTTGAAAAATAAATGGACCAGATTCTTTCTCACTTTCTCAACCTTTTATCCCTCCTCATTTTATCCTACCTCTATATATATATATATATATATATATATATATATATATATATATATATATATATATATATATATATATATATATATATATATATATATATATATATATATATATATATAGGTAGAGAACTAGAGGCCAGATTTCAGCCCTTTATTTTTCCAGATCTAAGGCTATGATTAATTTACAATTTTGAAATTATTAATATATTTAAATTTATTTTCTATTTTTTTAATATTCAAAAGGGTACTTTTGTAATCTTTAAATGTGAATTGATTTTCAAATCCCTAAAAGTATGCTCTCTCTATCTCTTTCCGTTCAAGATCATAGAACCCAAGATAAATATCTTTCTCCCCCTCTATTAGGGTTTTTCACGGCACTATCTTCCTGACCATCGCCGCTGTCATCACTATCTTCTGCCTCCTCTACAACCAGTTAAATGTATTACACAACCATCTGATCGCCACCGCCATAAACCGCAGAGACGCACTTCTGTTGCCCTTCATCACAATCTCAAAGCTTTCATGGTTTTTTCTTTTCTGGCCAGCACGGAAAAGCCATCGACGACATCCCAGATTGTATTGCATCCCATCAAAGAGATTTTCGGCATTGTTAATTTAATAGACTACAAGTATATGTATAATCATATTCTTCTCCTGAATATGCTTTTTGAGGTAATTTAATTAATTTGATTTAATACACACAACGTTAATGTAAATAACTTATGTTTTCTATGAAAGTCAATGGGCCAATTTTTAGCCTTTAATCGATATATTTTAATACAAATTGGATACCAAATTGTGTACGGATACCAACCACTTACATGATGTTTATGTCATTTTTGCAAGAAATCATATAGTTTTTGCTCCACAGGCTTTATCTCATTCTCTTTTGATTGTCTCAAATTTTTTATGTTTTTAAATTCATTTGCTATGCATCAAAAAGGTGCAGGTGTATAGGTTTTTACTTGTGATTTTTGGTTCATTATTTAGAATTTAACTTGAGATCGATGATCAATTTTATTTTCTATATAATTATAAATGTTGGTATCATACAGTAATAATCATCAATGAATAACCAGTTTATTCATGTGAGTTTTCTTCTTTTAAACTTAGAAAATGTCCATATTTTTTATAAAAATCTTATAGTGTGAGTTTTTATAGGTCACGAAAGTCAGTCCCAAATATTGCCATTATACTAAATTCAATTGTTTTTTAGTTCAAATTCAATCACTATAATTTCTTTTTTCACTTTTAATCATCAATGAATAACCAGTTTAATCATCAATGAATAACCAGTTTATTCATGTATGAATACAGTTTTATTACAATGCCTTATTCATTCATGATTAGAATGTTTCATTCATGATTACAATGTTTTTATTCATTCAGGATTATTACAATGCCTTATTCATTCATGATTACAATGTTTTTATTCATTTAGGATGATTACAATACCTTATTCATTCATGATTACAATGTCTTATTCATTCATGATTACAATGTTTTATTCATTCAGGATGATTACGATGCCTTAGTCAAATCATTTTCTATTCATTTATGATTACAGGTATAATGAATAGCAAGGTGAATTCCCTAAAAAACTGGAATTCATTGATGATTATATATGCTATTCAATTATGATTACAAGTGTTTTTATACATTTATGGGGCATTTTATGCATTTATCCTTTATTTATTGACATGATTTTTATGCATTTTGAATGTAGATTTTTCAGAGTATTGAAGTTGCATGAATGAGAAGTCGAAGTAGTCAATTTCAAGTCAAAAGATTTATCCTATATTCACTTATGATTACAAGTGTTTTTAATCATTTGTGATTAAAATTATATTGTTTTTAATTATTTGTGTCTAGAACTATATTGTATTATTTCCCATTTTGTGTTTTATAATCATTCATGATTATAAATGTAGTTAACATTTTTGTATCTATACATTGTCATGTATTCATTTATGATTACACATGTATTTCATTTATATATATATATATATATATATATATATATATATATATATATATATATATATATATATATATATATATATACATATATATTATACTTTATTCATTCATGATTACGAACGTTTTTTTGAATAAAAAATCACTAATACCGTAATACGTTGATTTATAAAAAAAACGTTTTTTTTAATAGAAAATAATATTAAATGATAATTTATTCTACTATTAATAAAATCCGTAGACTTTAAGGTAACTATTAATCAAATCTCTAGATTTTAGGTAACTATTAATCAAATCACTAGATTTTAGGAAATTATCAATTAATTTATTCTATATTAATTTAACTAAAATACACAATTACTAATGTGCCCTTATGAAATGATTGGTCCAGAATGGGTCTCCAGTTCTTCACCTTTTATTGGTACTCTATATAACCTCTCCCTATATATATATATATATATATATATATATATATATATATATATATATATATATATATATATATATATATATATATATATATATATATATACATACATACATACATACATACATACATACATACATACATACATACATACATACATACATACATACATACATACACACACACACACACCCACACACACACACACACACACTACTACTACTACTACTACAGTTAAAAGCGCGTAAAAGTAATTCACCTCAAATATCTAATTCAAACATCACATAATCAATTGCAAATGATATTTTAAAAATAGACGACAAAACTTCACCATTTTGAGTTATGATTCGGGTTACTAAGGCTGAAGGGTGTGCAAGACACCGATGACAACCAAAGACTACCGCCACGTCATCGCCACGTCACCAAGACTTCCAAGACTTCCACTAGGGGTGTGCAAGACTCCCATGACAACCCTTTTAATTTCCACGTCACTATTTTATTTTCCATTTTTTTAATTATAACCAAACATTAAATTAAATTTAAATAAAAACATTATATTAATTAAAAACCATAATATTAAAATAAAAAACATTACATTAAATTAAAAAAGACATAAAAAAATTAAACATGTCCTAAATTAATTTAAAATAAAAAACATTTCCTAGTCGTCGTCGTCGTCGGTTTCGTCGTTGCGATTCGCGTACACGTACTCCGTCAAATCGTGTCGGAGATTGGCCATTCATTTCCGCATTGTGTATCTCTAGTACGCGAGTAAATTATGACTCGCTACCGGGAACAAATTGTGTCGGCACCTGTGTCATATGGTGAGGTTGATAGATGCAAATATTCCGACATTTTTCTTCGATTATCATATTGTGTAATACGATAACACCGTACATTACTTTGCGTATGTTGTCGAGGTGCCATGCTCGTGACGGGTTTTGCACTATAGTCCATCTCTTTTTTAGGACATCGAATGCATGTTCCACATCTTTCCGTGCGGACTCTTGACATTGCGTGAATAGTACCCGTTTCTCGTCAATCGGGTGTTGGTACGCCTTCACAAATGTGGAATAATTTGGATATATACCGTCGGTGAGTAAATACCCACGTGGGTATGCGGAGTCGTTCACTTTAAACGGAACGTCGGCCGATTTGCCTAGTAGGATATCGTTGAATATCGGCGATGAATCTAGAACGTTTAGGTCGTTGTTCGCCTCCGGAACCCCGAAGTACGCATGCTAAATCCATAAATCTTGTGACGCCACCGCTTCTAGTATTAGGGAGGTGTGCCGTGATGACCCCCCGGTGTATTGTCCTTTCCACGCGTTTGGACAATTTACCCAATCCCAATGCGTACAATCTATGCTGCCGAGCATACCCGGTAGACCATGTGACTGGTGATGTGCCGCATATAGTTCTTCAACATCGTTTCGTGTAGGTTTTCGCAAATAAATAGGACCGTATAACTCATAAATATATTCACAAAAAGCATACATACTTTGCCGAGCGGTTTTTGCCGACATCCGCAAATATTCGTCCACAACGTCAAAATTGTATCCATAACCCAAAAGACGAAGAGCCGCTCCACATTTTTGGTGTGGCGTAAAACCCCTTTTGCCTCGTCCGTCGTATCGCAATTGGAAAACTTCGTAGTTGGCTTCCAAATCGTGCACGATCCGTAGAAACATTGATCGGGTCAAACGAAACCGGCTTTTGAAATCCTTGTCGTCATACACGCAATCTTCGGAAAAATAGTCGCGAATAAATTTTTTGTGTCCTTCTTCGCGGTTTCTAATTTTCGCCGCTAATCGTCGCCTTTTTTCCAGAGTTTCAGCTTGGTTCACGTAAATATTCGCGACTTCCATCATTGTCGTGAATACTAAATCATCACCCGAGTCTTCAGAATCCGAATGGAAATCCATATGTATATTGAGAGAAAATGAAAATTTGTATTTGAAGTTGTGTGTGATATGTGTTTGAAAGGTATATATATATATATATATATATATATATATATATATATATATATATATATATATATATATATATATATATATATATATATATATATATATATATATATATATATATATATTGAAATTTAAAAAAAAAAAACTAAATTTTTTTTTTATTTTCTAACGGTCACAAGGCAGCAACGGTCAGAATTTTTTGAAAAAGACGAAGTCTTTATGCGTTCGTCGGAAGACTACCCTTGGACGCAGGCCTTGGAGGACGCGGGAGGGGGGGGGGGTGTTTACCGCGTCTTGGATGCTGACATGGAGGACGCAGGGGGAGCCGCGTGTGGCATACCCTTCGGCCTAAGCATCGGTGTACTACTAGTCTTTGAATGTTACTTGATTTTGCATGAAAACTTTTTACTATGATAAGGTACGTGGCATTGGTTAGTATAAGTTTGAATAACAGTTAAGTTTGAACCAACAAAATAAAAGTGAGATAGAGATGGGGATGTTACAAGTCATTTGTCCAATTTCCATCTAATCTTCACCTAATTTACGTAAAATGTTTGTCAATTTCTTGTTAAATTTTACGTTTCATGGTATTTGTTCTCCATCTAGATGAACGTTGCTTTCGCCAATTCTTTTGTCTTTCCTTCAAAAAATTATTCATTAACAACTAATTCTAAATGACTTGCTACATTTTTATTGTTTAAACAACTTTTCGTTAGATATATACATATATGGTGGTTTTGAAACTAAAAATTAACTCTTAAATATTTCCTGGTTTATAATAACACAAATAAAACGTCAAAATGTTAGATTCGTCTATAGTTGACAAAAGCCCTACTATCTCGCTTTTGTAGTAGTACAAAGTGACAAAACTAAGTAATTAAATATGTCACCTTTATGCTCCACGATAGTGACACGATGTCTGAAGAAAGCTCCACACACCTATGAGGCTATGACAGCCTCGTAAGACCCTCATCGCCCAAGGAGTACATGAAATCATGAATTCTATGAACCGTAATACAGACTAAAAACATCACAATTCGTCAATTTAAAACACATTCATGCGTAAAGTAACATGTAACTCAATTTAGAAAATGATATGAAAATTGGGTGTGTCCCTAAACCATCCTGGTAATGTTCTTATATCAAAGCATGTCTTTCAATTTTTGATAATACCCGAAGGTGCATATCAAATATACTAGTATGATTTGGCTCTTATCTTATAGGATAATTATATGATGAACATGCAAATACTATGAATTTGCTCTCTCTGATGCTAGGTTAAAGGTATTCTAACCTTTTATTTCCCAAGCCTTAGGGTGGACGGAGTGGTCATCGGGTTCGCGATAGATTGGAAGCGGGATGGGTGCGGTACCGCCGGTACCTCCGGTACCGCTGCCCCTTCTCCTTCGGGTTGAGCGGTTTCGGGTGTGGAAGGGTGAGGCTTGGGTTGGTGAAGCCGATGATCCCACATTTTATTAAAAAAAAAAAAATTTAATCTTCCAAATATTATCCTTCCTCAACTCTATAAATACCACATCTTCACTCCTTCAAAACTCACACATTTACCCTTCTATCTTCCTCTCAACATTAACACTATTTTCCCCTTTCCAAAAAAAAAAAACCCTCATTTCAAATTTATTTTAAATTGAAATGAGTTCTTCCGATTCTTCCGATTCTTCCAGTTCTTCCGGTTCGTATGTTCACAGCAAACTACTGGATGAACCTATGCCGTTGGTATCGTCATCGTCTGATGACGATACCGATGTGAATACGATCGCGGTTATTGCTGAAGCTGCACATTTCATGTTCCAAAATACTGCAAGTTCTAGCGTTCCTCGTCATAGAACTTTTCTCCACAGAGATCGAGAAACTGCTGAGCAGCAGCTTATGGCAGATTACTTTGTCCCCAATTCAAAGTTTGGGGATGTTAATTTCAGAAATAGGTTCCGAATGAGTAGACGACTGTTTGTGCGGATTGCTCAAGACTTGGAAATGAATTATTCAATTTTCCAGACAACTTATAATGCCGGTGGAGTTAAAGGGTTCACTGGATTGCAGAAATGCACATCAGCGATCCGCCAATTGGGGGGCGGTAGCACCCCCGATTCACTTGATGAATACTTGAATATGTCAGAACGAACTTCCCGTGAAAGCCTCTACAACTATTGCTCTGGTGTTGTTCAGTTATATGGTGCAGAATACCTGCGTAGACCAACAACCAGTGACATTCAACTGTTGTATTGTATGCTGCACACGAAGCCAAACATGGCTTTCCTGGTATGTTGGGTAGCATTGACTGTACACATTGGGATTGGCGGAGTTGTCCAACGTATCTACGAGGCCAGTACTTGAGAGGTGATCACAGGTATCCCACAATTATACTTGAAGCAGTAGCATCAAATGATTTGTGGATATGACATTCATATTTTGGTGTTGCCGGGGCAACAACGATCTAAATGTGTTGTACCAATCACCGCTATTCAATTATACCATTCTTGGTACAGCACCATCATGTTCATTTGTTTTGGAGGGGGAAGAATACAAGCATGGGTACTATCTTGCTTATGGGATATACCCTAACTGGGCAACATTTGTGAAATCATTTTCACAGCCTATTACCCCCAAAAAGAAGCGTTTCAAGGCGGCCCAAGAAGCGGCAAGAAAGGACGTTGAACGAGCCTTTGGCATTCGATGTAAAGATATCATGTACGCTTGCCTAATTTTACACAACATGATCATCCAAGATGAAGGTAGGGCTATATGTCCAGTACATGTTCCAGATTCCCCAAACGAACAAGAAGTTAGCCCTGACTTGATTCTCGAAATACGCAATCAAGGAATTCACCAAAAACTTCTTGCGGATCTTGTAGACCACATCGAGCATACATACATAGCTACTTTGGATCACTAGGTGTTTTACCGTTTTTAGTATTTCATTTCCGTTATTTAGGTTTTATTATTCCGTATTTAGGATTTTATTTCTAGGTATTAATTTTATTTTTAATTTATGTAATGGTGTGGTTTTTTAATTTTATGTTATTTGTGATTTTTATTTTATTAATTGCATATTATCATTATTTATAATATTAAATTAAATATTAAAAATCATTTATTAAATTAATAAATGAATTTAAATATCAAATATATGATGTGGCATTGTGGGTTCAGTGGGTTCAGTGGGTACTGGTTCCATGGGTGAAAGATTGATGAAAGATTGGTGAAAGATGGGGAAAATGGAAGTGAGAGGAGAGAGAAAAGCTGACGTGGCGCGTGGGTTTAGTGGGATGGGAGGGATCTACTCCCCCCACCCTTATAATTATTTGGTTAGTCTAGACTCTAGAGGTTCTTTGGCACTATTAGCCTTTCTGCTGCTTTACTTAACTATTAGATATTTTCGGTCAGACTTCCACATTTTTCTCATCAATATTGAACCTTTATTGTAACTCACAAACTTATCCATGTTGTTTGAGTAGTAGTTTCAACCACGACTGGTCAAAACTCTTTGGAAGAGTACTCGGGATACATTTAGGGGCTGTTTGTTTTTTAGAAAAAGTGCTTCTAAACTCTTTTGTCTTCAGCCTCGCAAACGCGCGCAGATGTTTTAATGCCGCAGACTGTTTGTTTTTTCGCAGCCCGCAGACCTTAAAAGGTCTGCGCCACCTCTTCTTGAAAAAGACATGGTCCAGCCACTTTTTGGGTCTTCTAAGGTCTGCACGTGTTTCATCTATGCCCTAAAAGGAATTTACGTATTTTCTTCCACCTCCCAATCGCATTTCCTTCTCTCCGGTTATCTTTCTCCCTTTCTTCTTCCACCCGATTACCTCCTCCCTCCCTTCTTCCTACCGTCGGGCACCACTCCCCACCGCCGATCATCATCCTCGTCTGTTCCTTCCGATCGTAGCCTACCCCCACCGGACCACCACTCGTCTGCTCCTACCTTGCCGCTACTTCCTTCCTCACCCTCCGGTGCACCGCCGCTGCTTCGTTCATCCTCCCTACCGGTTGTTGGTTCTGTCTCTGGTTGCTGCTATCCGAGTTGCTTCTGTCTCCGGCGCTTCTGCACTCCACAAAGGTAGTTTGCTTCTCTATCTCTGATTTGCTTCTTCCCCTTTCCCGATTTGTTGCAGGTTAATCCCAAAAATGTGTTCTTTGCTGAAATTTGAGGTTGTTATGTTGAATATGTGTTTTTTGCTTCTCTCTCTCCGTTTGCATCTTCCCCTTTCCCGAAAATGTGTTTTTTGGTGTTGTTTGCTGAAATTGATTCCTAAAATTCTTAGGGCTTAAATGGTGACTTGTTTATGAAATTGTTTGTGTTTTTTGCTGATTTTTTGGTGTTTTTTTGCTGATTTCTTGGTGTTTTTTGCTGAATTTTTTTCTAAAATTGTTACTGGAATGATTGTTGCTGATGAATTGTTGTTGACACTGCCAGCCATTCCCGATGTCTTAAAAGCATGGATCAAGATGACCGCTACTAGTTTAGGAATATTAGATTAGGCATTGTTTGGGTTTTTTTGGGAACTTTATATGATTTTTTGATGATGTTTGACACATTGTTTGGATTATTTTCCTTATTTGGAAACATTATATGACTTTATTGATAAATTTTGTCGTATAGTTTGGGTTATTGTGGTTGTATGATTTGTATTTCAATTTTTCTAAAATTAGAATTGTTTAAAAGTTCAATGTTGAAAACTGTTATGTTTACAAAATTCAGTTTATTTAAATTTCAGTTTATTTTACAGTTTACAGACTTTAAAAAAACAAACAGTCTTCTTTTTGCAGACTGCAGACATTTGGGTCCACCTCTTCTGCTACAGATGTCTGCAGATGTGGTCCGCAGACTGCAGACCTTTTACCTCTTCAAAAACAAACAGCACCTTAGTTGCCAACTATTGGCTAACAAAAAGTCCAAGCCTATCAAGGTGATCAATATGACCCTTTGGCTTATGTATGTATCTGGACCATTTCACGAAGACACTTGTTGATGTCATAAACTAGGGGTGAGCAACCGGTCTAAACCGGCTCAAACCCGATTCGAAACCGAAACTGATCAAGCCAATTTATGAGAACCGATAACCGGTAAGCTACATCGATACCGGTGCTGGTCCGGTCATGATTTCCGGTTCAAAACCCGGTTGGAATTGGTACAAGTTTTTATGCAGGTGGTACAAGTAGATAACAATTCAGCTTTAATATCCCGTGCTTCGGGTCCTATAACTCAATCAAACATCTAACCAAATTAATTATTTATATAGTCTAAAATTAAGTATAAACAGTAAACTACGTGTTTGGAAAAAAAATAATGCCATCCTAACTTCAAACAACGTAGTTATGACCATTTAAAGAAGAGAACATATTATTTTTTCTGAAACAAAAAATAATTCAGCTGTGGTACCTCGTGTCCTAGGGCTATAACTCAATCAATATGTAAGCAAATTAGGTGTTTTTATGGTGTAAAATTAAGTACAAACATTAAACTATATGTTGAAAATATCATGTTATTCCGGCTTCAAACGACGGAGTTATGACCGTTAAAGAAAATGACAGATTCAACATTTTTGTTGAAAAAGAAAACAATCAAGCTTTGATACTTCATGTTATAGGGTCTTTAACACAACCAATATGTAACCAAATTAGATGTTTCTATAGTCTAAAATTAAGTACAAAAAGTAAACTACATGTTTGAGAAAAAATCTTGTCATTCCGACTTCAAACGATGGAGTTACGTCTGTTTAAAGAAGATGGTAGATTTAGGAATTAGATCAAAAAATTATTTGGACTCATCACCTTCCAAGCCGGTCTCGATTTTTATCAAAAACCGGTAGCACCAAATCGGTTTTGTACCAAAACTGGAAATAGGCAAAAATGGCAATCGATAATTGGTTCGATGTATGATAATCGATCCCGATTTTGCACCGGTTCAACCATGCAACATCGACCAAAATTTTGAGTTTCTTGTCATACAAGCTTCGACTCCTACTGGATTTGGTTACCATTCCTTCTATTAATTGGGAAATGACATGCCAAGGATATAAAGTTTTTGCTCTTGCTTGATTATGACCCTCAAGTTGCAATGTCAATCAATGAAGTTGTATATGCTTTAAAGGAAAAAAAACTAAAATAATATTCAATTACATAAAAAACGGGTGTGTTAAAAAACCCTCCTATGATATGATATGTGTGAAGAGTCCAAACCACACAAATACACACCCACACACATAAGAGATTTCATTTAAGATTACACTAAAAAAGGGGTAATTTGACATTTTAGGCAAAGGTCAAATTATAAAGGTGAGGGGGTAACTTGACATTTTTTAAAGTGCCACCAGATTTACAAAAAACGGGAATTGGGCGTAATTTGATAAGATATACATAGTGCAGGGGCTAAAACGATAACTGGGCTTGAAAATAGGAAACTCACGGGATTTCTTAAAATATCATCTGTAAAGAAATTCAAAAACACCTATAATGCGACCCTAAACCTACATAGGCAACGAGAGAGGAGGCGTGAGGCTTTGAGAACAGAGAAGGAGTTGGAGACGAGACCGGGAAGAAGAATCCAAGTGATACCCCTGTTTTGCTGCTATTCGATCATCACCAGGTAGGTTCTATTATCCTCTCATTGATCTTAGTTCGAATCAGAATAAAAGCAACAGCAATCCATACCCGTGATAGCCCTACACCGTCGGGAAACCACCGTGTGGCAGTGATTTTGAGCGGGAATCAGCCATTTTAGGCTTGATTCCTTAGTATCTTTTAGATATTAAAGAACTTTAACTAGGATTCCGTTTTTCTGAATCCCTCATACGCAAAGTAGCAATCCCCAACACACGGCAATGCATTCCCGAACCCAACACAACCTCGAAACCGAAAGAGACAATTTGAAACTTTTTTTGGTTTTGCTAGACGTATTCTTAGCCTCTTTATTTCTGTTAGAAACGACTACCAATGTTTTACTTTACTTCTGATTTTGTTTGGGTGCTTAGAACACTCGAAATTAGCCCCGTTTTAGCTAAAAGATTATCATGAATACTTTACAACTGAAGGGTGACATTCTAGTTTAGTTCTGGCTTTTCTTTTCTGTTTAGAACATCCATGATAATGTTTTGCTTATGATTTAGGGCATGTGAGACCAGGACTCACGAAAACAGACCCATACTCACTTAAACGTCCTCCTGATACCTTCAAGATTGTCATGAATGATGCGAACCGAGAACAACCCTCTTTGCTTCGTTTCTGGCTTTTTCTTTTCTGTCCAAAACTTGTATAAGGTGTATTATACTTCTATTTTTGTTAATCATGGCTACAACTTAATAAAAATAGTCGTGCCTAATTTGATCCTGAATGGTTGCAAACCGAAAGTGCAGTTTTCTTTCTTGTACTTGCTGTCCAAAACCTATGTAGGGACCCTATTTGCTTCTAATTTCATCTATATTTGTTGTATTAGTGTAGGAGGAATATACAAGACGAGCACTGGCCCATGATGTATTCATGTTTACTTATACTAAGGATCATGATGACAAGACATTCCTAGAAGACATAGCTAAAAGAGTTCATGTACGTTTATTTTGAAGTTATTTTGTAATAGTAACTTAAAGATCTTGACTAAAATATATATTCATGCAACGATATAATTGTAGGACTTTTATGTGTAGGATAGGAAGTTGATGATAGTGTGTTGTTTTATAGAGATGTTGGAGAACATTGACTGGTAAAGAAGAATTTCTGGTTTTGCCTCATATGGTAGGTACATTTTTGTTGGAAACTCTTCTGAAACATATATTTTACGGGATACAAATTCTAAAATACATCATCTAGAGACCAATATCCAAAAACTAAAGGACAATCTGGACAATGTGAGAAGCACGATCAACGATATGAAAAGCATGATTAGTAAGTTACATACTTTATTGATTGTTTGTTTACGATTTGTAGCTACATTTGACTATTTCGTTAATTTGATTGGTGTTTTTAACAAATTGTAGATAACACTGCATGCTATAGTATTTTTTATTAAGAAATTATGTAATATATTTTATTTTTTATTGTATTTTCATAATGTTGATCATGTTAGAAAAATGATACGGAAAAGAATATGTACGCATTTTTCTACGAAATTTATCCAGTTTTACTACGAAACTAGTATGTAGTTAGTTGGATTGCTATAGATTTTTCTTTGGAATTTATTCTGTCATTTGTTTTTGCTATAGAATATTTGTTACGGAACTAGACCGTAGTTAATTTGCTACGAGTTACTTGCAGCGGAATTAGTTTGTAGTTTATTTGCTACGTAATATTTGCAACAAAATTATTCTGTAGTGAATTTGCTACAGATTTGTAAGAGGTTAGTACGTAGTTAATTTGATACGACATAATTTGTAGCTAATTTGCTACGGTTTTGCTATGAATTTTTTCCATGGCTAATTTGCTATGAAATAAGTCCTTAACAATTCCGTAGCAAAGGTGCTACTCATTTTCCTCATATCTTTCCTTCATAACTTTCTTGTCGTCTTTGTGTCCATCCTACATAATAACATAATAAAATTACTAATTACTTAAAAAGGTAAATTTCAAAACATAACATTGGGGCATAATCATCTCCCTCATAGTCAAATGTCCTTGGCTTAGCCTTATATTCATTGCTATCCGTAAACATATCTTCAAAATCATTGATCCCTCATGGCACATTAGTAGTGAAATCATCCTTTATTTTGTTTATAGACCTTGTTAAGATTTAACACTATGATAAAATGATGTGTAGGAATGCGTATATGAGTTTACATTAGTTTTAAGCCTGAATTGACTAGGTTTTGTGTTAAGGACTTAGTCGGTATAGACTATATAAGACAGCTAGAGCTAGACTACTTATCAACTTGAATATCTACTTAAGGCAGTCCAATAATTTGTGACTAATTCGGTCTTAGTCAATCTGGAGATTTGAACTGAAGATAAAATTAGTTAAAGTTCAGAGAAGATAAAGATAAGAAGCCCAATTTCAGGATATCCACAAAATTGTGTCAATATTCCAGAATCTTTATTAGCATAGACTAGTATTTATGTAATACTTAGTCTAGTTTATTATTTAGTTATGTGTGAGTTTAAGATTGTTATTTGTTATTTGATAGATTATTCTCATTGTTTTCCCAAGTCTGATAATAAAACCTAATCCGTCGGGTACAGATCATCTGTGCGAGGGCCTACGGATAAGGCAAACCAAGGCATTGCGGATAGAATAACCCTAAGAAGACGCGTGGAACAGCTTTACAAGCACCAAGACAAAAGACACAAAGATATAACGTGGCTCGATCCAATATGACCTACTTCCACCGACAATGAGAGTATTCTTATTTTCTTAGCTTTGAGAACTACAAGTTATAAGGTTGCCAAGATTGATTCACTCTAAGACATGCAGCCACATACTTTAGAGATTGAACTCACTATATATAGTAGCGGTTTACATTATCAAACCTTATGTAAAGAGTACAAGACTTAACCCTTTGGCCACCTTAGAGGTATGGACCTTTCAACTAGATCCTCGAAAATCTGTTGACAACATATGGTACAATGCTCCTTGAAGTCAACACCATCCAAAGTTAACGAATCTTTCTTGCATTAGAAGTTGCCAAGCTGACCGAAGACCGTTCCAAGACTTCTTCGGTCAGTCACCTCATTTAGACTGGAACCTCTTCGGTTACGAGTTGCCTCGGACGAAGGGATCTCAAAGTTTGAGAGTCACCTCGGTTGTGAACCTCCTCAGTTGGGACCGCATCAATTCACTCCGCTCGCCAGTGCACACCAACTTTTGGTAGGTATGAATTGTATTGCTTTACCACTTCAAATGACATATCTTCCATCAACATTTTTCTTTAATCAACTCTGTTACCAGATTTAGTACAAATTCTTAAAGACAACCTATGCTCTGTCACCTCCTCAATCCAAGTCTTTGCACAAAATATTGGATCGACTGTAGTTATTGCTACGACCATAAAACGCTTCTATTGATTTAACCAAAGCCTCCTCTTGACCACTGCCATCAAGCCGTGCCTCGGTCAAGACGGGAGTGTCCGCTTCCGTCGCACTATGCTTGGTTTAGAGTCATGAATCTCAATTTACACTTACAATCTCCACCTTAACTTGAGTATTTTCCCAGACTCCTCCTGAAACCAAGAACTTCCTCTTCTCCTTGCAATTGGTGCCCTTGAAGAAAGAGACTTACCCCTACGTACATCAAGAAGTTCTAAGTAATGCCTGAACTTATTGAGGACAACAACTTTGTCAACATATTTGCTGGATTCTCCTTGGTATTGATCTTTTCATTGATAAACTTATCTTCCTCCAAAACGTCCCTAATGAAGTTCAACCGAACATTAATATGTTTTGTCTTCTCATGATACATCAGATTCTTTGCAATATGTAAAACACTTTGGCTATCACAAAACAAGGAAAGCTTCTCCACCATTAGACATAGAATTTGCACCACATCATGTAACCATGTAAATTCCTTCACTAATTCAGTCATTGACCTGTCCTCTGCTTCGGTTGTAGACAAGGCAACAATAGGTTGTAATGTTGACTTCCAACTTGCAACACATCTGTAAAGAGTAAATACATAACATGTTAGTGATATTTTCTTCAACAAATCATCCCATAGTCTGAGTCTACATACTAAATCATCGTATAGTATTGCCCTTTGGCACCATACACCAGACATATGCCAGTCGTTCCCTTTGAGTACCGCAAAATCCACTTGACCACCTCTTAATGAGTCTTCCATGGATTGCCCATTAACCTGCTAACCACACTCACTGCATGAGTCAAATTTGGTATTGTACAAACCATTGCATACATGAGACTTCCTACAGTGCTAGCATAATGAATCGTCGACATGTAGTTCTTCTCTTCTATCGAGGTTGGTATAACACTTTAGTCCAACTTGAAATGTGCTGCCAAAGGAGCTTCAACTGGCTTGGACTAATCAAATCAAAATAACTAAAGTACTTTCTCAATGTAACTCTTTTGAGACACATACAATAATCCTTGCTTCCGGTCTCTCCTTATCTCCATTCTGAGTATCGTCTTTACAGCACACAAATCCTTCATCTCAAACTCACTTTCCAATAGCAGCTTCAAGTTCTTCAGTTCGACCATATTCGTGGCCGCAATGAGCATGTCATCAATATATAACAAAAGGTATATGAATGATCCTTTAGACAACTTTTTCGAGTAAACAGATGTCATATAGGTTTCGGTAGTACCCATGCGAAGTCATAAATGAATCAAACTTATTGTATAATTGCCTCGGAGATTGCTTCAAACCATACAATGATTTCTTCAGCAAACACACTTGATCTTCCTCCGAACGATGAAATCCTTCCGGTTGTGACATCTATATTTTCTCATTGAGGCTTCCATGGAGAAAAGCTGTCTTCACATCTAGTTGTTCAAGCTCTAGATTAAGAACACTTACCATAGCCAAAAGAACCTGAATCGTCTTATGCTTCACGACCGGTGAGAACATCTTGTGATAATCGATCCATTCTTTCTGATAAAACCCATTAGCCACTAACCTCGCCTTGAACCGAGATGGTTCAACATCTGGAATTCCTTATTTCTTCTTGATGATCCATTTGCATCCTACAACTTAGCTCCATTCGTACGATGAACAAGCTCCCAAGTTTCATTCTTTTCAAAAGATTTCATCTCTTCTGAAATCGCCAACCACCTATCAACTTCTTTACTCTTCACGGCCTCTTTGTAAGACTCGGGCTCATCCGAATCAATATCTTCTCCAACAGCCAAGGCATATGCAATGGATCACATGTCACCACTGCTAACACATCCGTGGTCAAGTTGCTGATTTGTCACCTTTCTTGATTAATATACCTTCATACATGCTACATGTAAGTTCATATGATCTATTTATAATAATGGTAAGCATGTAAAAGAATGGTAAACCATACCATCTGAGCAGCCCACGTTAACCCGCCCCAAGGCCCATGTGGAAGGTCAATTGCAAAACATTAGGGATATTTTGGGCGTGCCAAGATTTGAACCTTGGACTTCTTGTGTAGAATCTTGCACCTCAATCGACTAGGCTCTTATCGCAGGGCAATAATGGTATGCATGTATGTGAGACATAGGAAAGAGATTCATATCAAGTCTGGGACACTTATAACTTGAGGGATAAATTTTGATAGGTGAAAGATAATGTGAAGAGCTTGGTGATCAAAATATGGCATTTGCGATCAATCAGACAAGGATCTAAATATTTAGATTTTTCCTACTCTGATACCACTTATTATGTCTAAATGATAGAAAGGATTGTGTTTTCAAAACTTTAAAAGATTAATATAATAATATTGGTTGTAAATTGTTTGTTAGAACCTTCAAATTACAATAGTTTTACAAGGCGGAAGTAAAAACTTCACACCAATTTTTTATTCAACGCATGATCGAAAATCACAATGATCTAATCCTAGAAGCTACCCTCAATAAAATGTAAACGTAACCATTTCTTGCTTTTCGTATGGGAGCTGATCCGTACACAACAATTTTTTGTCGTACACAACAATTTATGTTTTACATGGGTTGTACAATATACATAAAAAACATAATATTGTTATGTACGGCAAAAAACTGTTGTGTACCAATCAGCTCATGTCATACAACTAATACACAACACACATCATGATGTGTTCTATGTATATTTAGAAAAGAATCTTCTAAATGGCAGGGATTCTTTTAGAAATATTTTCTGTTTTAACTAGAAAATATTTCTGCCACGTAACCTTATATGCCGTAAACTTTTCCAAGTCAGCCTCTACTTTGAATAAGAACTTATCACGTACAAAATAATAATATATGATTAAAACGTTGGGTCTACTCTTAAGTTGGTACAATCTACTCGCCATGTTTGATCATATTCTACTTCACAGCTTGAGTTTGGTCTTCATATGATGATGGTGATACAACATGGAATAAAATTTGACAAACAACAACTATAAACTGACTAACAGATTTGTCTATACTTGAAAGACAAAATGTCCTAGAGTGATTTTCTACACAAACATCTCTTAGACACATCGTATAGACTTATTAGAAAATCAGTCTTTACAAGAAGATACATTATTACATAGTATTATTATTATCAAATCTAATCAGATTTCGAAACTAACAATTTCATTTTGTTAGAAATTTTATAGATGAAGGAACCCCAAACTGTCACTTCTAGTCGATTCTTTTGGACAAAAGATATATATAATATCAATTTTCTTCGACTTTAAGCTTTTAGTCAATTTTTTTGGGCCGAAGATATAAATAACAACTTACTTAAGTGTTTCCAACTTATATTACAATATTCCATTATTCTCGAATCTTTAAAATTATCGTTTTAGTGCTGACGTAATGCTATATTAAAATTATAGCATGGTTAATATTGAAATAATTGATCATTTGTTATCAAAGGTCAAAGTTGGGTGTTACGACTTTGAATTTTAAAATATCTTTTTAATGAACAAAGGTCTATATAACAACGCATTTCTAGTAACTAAACAATTATCTTATTTTTAGTTCTATACCTTTTTATAATTAATTTAGTATATGTCCTTTTGAAACATTCAAATGTCATATTTTTTTTTTTTAAATATCATATTTTTTTTTCATAAACTTTCAAAATATCATAGTTTTCTAGCCCAATTTCTAAGTATTATATCTATCTTTTACAAACTTTCAAAACATATTTGCCCAAATCTTATTTATAACATTTTAAATCACTTAAAATTCTTAGATATCAATTGACTATTATACCCCTTATATAAACTAAGTTTAAAATATTTAAAAACGATTTATTCAATCTTCGTTGATAGTCTCCTTTAATAGATATCGTCTCTTCTCTGAAACATGGGTTCGTCGAGTTGTCTTTGACATCTTGTTCATCGATTTTGTTTTCGGTCATCCCATTCTCCATTATTCTCCTAAAATGATGGTTGGAGACGATATCGATGAACAAAATGCTGGAGACGATGTGAGAAACCTAGATAAAAAAGAAGAGACAATATGAATTACAAGAGACAAGTACCTAGGGTTTAGGAAATCGATTTTAGATATTTTAAAATTAATTTTATAAGAGTGTATAATAGTCAATTGAAAAAATATGGATTTAAAATGATTATAAAATGTTTAAAAATGCTAAAAATAATTATTTGAGCAAATCTGATATTTTCAATGTTTATGATGCGTAAATATGATATTTAGAAATTAGACTGGACAAATAAAATATTTTGATGTTTAAAAAAAGACATACAAAATAGGTTTTTTTTAAATAAATGACTCATTTAGAGTTAATAATAAGCTTATATTATTATCAAAGTTAAATAAGTTAGTTCCTAATATATATTAAAAAGCAAAAAAAAGAAAAAGAAAGAAAGAAAGCAGCTATGTGACATCCGTTTATGAAAAATTTTTGAAAGTGGATATATATTTAATTATTTATGATGAAAAAAAAATCTTTGAATTACTTGTATAAATTCTGTGATATGCCATGTTAAGACACTCTATGCATTGTGGGTGCTATGTAACACCCGGCTTTTAAAACAAAAACATCCCTGAAAATTTTTCATTTAAAACAAAGGTTTCAATACATAAAACCATAACAGAAGGGGTATATTTTATTAAAAACGGGTACAAGTGTATCAAGCAGAGTATAAAATACCGTAATCTCCTTTGAAGCCGGGCTGCTACTAACAGGATCTAAAAGTCTCACTCCTTTAGTCACGGACTCTATCTTTTCCCTTACGATGATCATGCTAACCTGCAGGGACATCTAACAAATAACGTGAGCTATAAAGCTCAGTGAATAATCATATCTGCAAATAACGTCACACATATATAAGATAATAATAACAATTATACTCTCAAAACAGTTTTTGTCCCACAAATCATAATCCTCATTGACCGCACCATATGTCATAGCCATATAGGCCGCACCAAAACATTTAACATGCTCAGATCATAGCCCTAAGGCCGCACCAACAGTTTCCTCATTTCGATCATAGCCCATAGGCCGTACCAGTTTAGGTTCAACAACCCAAAATCATGGTCCTAAGACCGCACCATTTAATTTTAAGGACAATTATCATATCTAACCTGTTATTTGCATATTGATCAAATCAAAGCTGTTAGCCACATAAATCCACATGTATACAAGAGAAAATAAACATATAAATTCTCAATTACCATTTCTGTCCCATATTTCTTAGTCACGATTGACTGCACCGTATTTCATGGCCGTTTAAGCCGCACCAAACAGTTTCAACATTTATATCATAGCCCTAAGGCCGCACCAACATGTTTTATAACCCGATATCATAGTCATAAGGCCGCACCATTTGGATTCAAGTTTAATATCATAGCCATATAGGCCGCACCAAATATCATAGCCATGTAGGCCGCACCAAATATCATAGCCATGTAGGCCGCACCAAATATCATAGCCATATAGGCCGCACCAAATATCATAGCCATTTAGGCCGCACTAGTTGGATTTAACATCCAATATCATAGCCACAAGTGGCCGCACCATTTAATTTCATTTCATTTCATAATCATTGATGGCTCACGGCTCCGTTCTTGTCATTTCATTGACTCACGGCTTATCCGATATTGCCTTTTCACCATATCATGAAAATTATCATTTTCGTCCCCCAAAGCTGTATCAATCTGTAACAATCCATTCCACACATATCATATGTGATATAAGTGAGATTACTCACCTGAATACTAGCTGCATTTACATTCCGGTTGTTTCTTGCCTTGGCATGCACCACAACCACTTGTCTCATACCTATATATTCATTTATATATCAAATGATCATAGGTTAATCACCATTTCAATTGACTCTAATACACAAGAGTCCAATATAACATAATTGGGGACCATTTCTAGATGATAACTTTCAATTACCATCTTTCTTTAAATTATACATTTTCCCAAAATACACGTATTTTGCTACAGTACTTTCGGGAGGTCGTATACGTATTCCGACAATTTTCCACGAAGTTTCACATCATATTAGACCTATGTTTAAAATTTCAGGTCAAACGGACAAGCCTAGCATCAAGTCCCAAAATTGAAATTGCCAAAAATCTTAACAGGAAGTTCAAGGAAAATGTTCCTCAATCTGTCGCGACCTCGAGTCGCGAGGACCATGATGGTCGCGTCGCGAAGGCTGCACCCTCGGGTCGTGACCCACCATATGGTCAAGTCGCGATCGCTGAACAGCAAGCCAGGAAGTTCCGATTTTACGCTATAAAGTCCCATTTTCTCATATTAAGCCCTTAATACACGACTTAATCACTAGGGGTTTGTTCTAGGACCAAAACCTTTCATTTACCTCAAGTTTTAAACCATGGAAACGGTAATTCAAATCCATTTCCATTCATTCCCGTTTTTCACAATTTTGGTCCAAAACCGAAATTATCAAATATTAATCACTTCTACTGATTTGTTTCAGTCAATATAGCATCTAGAACTCATTTTAATCCATTAGAATCAAGTTTATCACAAGAACTCACAATCTAGGGTTCTTGATCAAAATCTCAATTCTTCAACAATAGCAACCTACTTCCATATTCTTGAATTAAGTTCTTTTAGCATGACTTACTGGAAGTATTAAGCCACTTAAACACATAATTCATGACTGAAATTACAAATTTCAGTTTCTATAATAGTTCATCAAGAACAAACTAGGTTAGAGCTTGAAATACTAACCTTCAATACTTCCAATTCTTCAATCCAAAGCCAATAATCGAATTACAAGCTTCAAACCTTCAAGAAATCTCCAAGACTTGCAACGATCGCTCAAGAACTCTCTCCCGTAGCTTCTAAACTTTTCTGCACATGTGGGAGAATGTTCTAGCTTTATATTTCCAGAAATTGCATTTTAGTCCTTGGAATTCTATTTCTTGAACTTTTGCCACAACTAACACACATTTTTTTATGACAAAAACCAGTTTTTATAACATTTCAAGTCCAAAACTCAAAATATTATTACAAACTAAATCCTTGTCTATCCAAAAGACCAAATTACCCTTCTAAGGTAAAATGACCACTTTACCCCTTTTTACTAGAATTAACTTTCAAATACTTTTCACAAGTATTTGGTGTTACATGCTACGACTCTAATTTCAAGTTTTTTCTCAATTTATCAAACATTAACAAATTTAGCTTGTTTTGTTTTTATATCTACATATCATTAAATCTAAGATTTTCTTTGAAAATACACTATTGGATGAAGAGGCTTAGTATTTTAGGTATAATTTTATTTTCCAAAAATTTGTAAATCTTGCAATGATATAGTTCTTTGTTTACGGGTATGTTCTTGATATTTCACAAGTGGGATGATTTGAAAAGGAGAATGTATTTGTTCTTAGCTTATATTAATGTATCGTTCTCTTTGAACTTAATTTTAAAGCTATACAGATAAATAATCAAAGGTCAAAACTGTCATGTTATGCCCTGTTATATCTGGTCCCGTTTATTCTTGTTCATATATCAAACGTAATAGACTATATTTTATGTTTCTCTTCCAAGACATACCTTTCATATGTGGGAATATTTAGAGATAAGGACTTTATTAAATTGACGCTACCATAAATGAAAACTTAATGAAGAAACTTATAGATCACGGATTCTTTGAATCACAGAACAAAATTAAAACATGACTTTGTTTTACTTATCCAAATTGAAAACATGCAAAGAGATTATTAAGGTTTCTTTCTTTTATTTCTCTCCAAACTCGAGGAATTCAACAAATATAAATATTTTTGTCTCAAAACACATTTTTCTTGAAAAAACCAAAGGAGCACAGTCAGCAATCAGCATATATATATCCCTTATTTAATTTATTTTTTTAAGCTTTACTTTCCTCCCAAGGAAAAAGGTTTAATTTTGATGATGCATAAAAACCGTAAGTAGGCGTGAAGAAATGATGTTAGTCCAAGAAAGGAGGCAAAGAGTAACTGGCAGAGAATAAGAAAAAAACGTAAAACGATTCCACATTTCAGTTCAATACCCATCAAATTCCCCTTTTGTTCTTGTGCACTGAACCATAATCTGGCCATATTCGCATCAGATCTCTCTGTTTTTACTTATTGCTACCCCAATTGAAGAACAACAACACCGCGTCCGGCGTCTCTCTGTTGATCGTCCTCCGACCGGCGACCACCACCTTCAGGTTTCTTTTATTCATTTCTAATTGATTTCCTGCATCTTTTCCTTTGACGACAAGTTAAATCCATATGTGTACTTTCCCCGTCTTTTTTCTTTCGATATTTTGCTTTTGATTACTCTGTTTAGTTGACCCTGATCTATTTCTCTTCTCCAAATTGGTGTTTATCTCTATAACTCATCCAAAAACGCATTTACTTTTATCGCATTAGATGTTTATGTTACTTCCGGGATGGGTTATCCTACAATTTAGGGATTATATATGGATTATATGCACTTCGTTTATTTGACATCTCTAACTTGAAGTTTTCAAATGCAGCCAAGGAAGATCTAGGATTACAAATATGGAAGACAATTTAGGAACCAGACTGAACGGCATACGACAAATTGTTAAGATTAAGGAAATCATTCAACGATGGCAGCATGTGACACTCGGGGCAAGGGGGAACGATGATGATGCCGATAACAATCCTCCAATCGGTAATCATCCTGGTGGAGGAATTAATCCAGCAATCAGCATGAGGTTGAAGGGATACACTGTTTATTCCGATTCTGACATTGAAGACGGTTGTCAGAGCCCTGATCCGCCAAACGATGTGCCCAAAGGGTATTTAGCGGTCTATGTAGGCCCCGAGCTTCGAAGGTTCATCATTCCCACAAGCTATCTTAGTGATCCACTGTTCAAAGTTCTTCTCGAAAAAGTCGAGGAGGAATTTGGATTTGATCACAGTGGTGGCCTCACAATCCCTTGTGAAATTGAGACCTTCAAATACCTCCTCAATTGCATGGAACATCATCAGAAAGATCATCTTGAAGACAACCATGGTAAGTTCGTTGAATTTTTTTGATTCAGTTCGTTATCAATGAACAACATTATAATTTTTACATTTTTATTGACTGATTTTGCAGCTACCATTTGACGATCAAAGACGAAACATCAACTGTGTAAGTAACGATTGGGTGCAGCTTATTCTTGTGGTAAAAAAACCAAAAAGAAGTTTCTCCAGTATGAAGATTTGACATTCTTTTATCTGTATTTTTGCTCTTCTCTCTTTCAAATATTCAAATGAAAGAGAGTCGCAGATTAGTTCGTAGAAAAATTGTGTTTGTAGGTTAAGTTTGACTTTGTGTTTGTTCGTTTTCTTGTCATTGGATGTGTAATAGTAATACATTTTAAAATTCGTGACATGTTCATTATCAACCAAATTGAGTACTCTTTTGGCTATGTTTCTTTCAAACTTGTTGTGAAAGTTGTTGACACGCTAAAAATGTCAAAACATTCAGCTTTGTAGCACAAAAGTAATTAGGCTTAGATGTAAAGTCATTTTTATTGTTGGGTTGTTCTTGCTTTATGGTAAAGAATAAAGGAGTAAAGATGATAGGTGGTGTATACTTGTTAAAATGAGAGAATAAAATAAGGGATTAGGGATCATGTAATTGATAGGGTGCATGTGCATAAATCATGGATAGATCTGGTATTATATAAAAGTAACATGATACCATGAGTGTGAAGACACCTCATATGAAATTATATTTTAGATTAGTGAGAAATGAATGGATGTGGAAAAGATTGTGGGTATCTCAAGAGAATAATTAGTCCTTTTTGTACTTTTGAATGATTTGTTCAATATGTCTAATTTATATGGATGAGACGTTTTGAACAAATTTGGTGGTATTATAGGGACTAAAATAGTTTTTTTTTAACGGCACATGGATTAGAATAGTTGATGTTACAGTCGCAATTAGGTTAACCCATCAACTTGGAGTTGAAATGTCGTTCTTCCCGTATCAGTTTTTTATTTCTCGTTCTATTTTTAAACACGATGTATGTCTATTCCTTCAATCCCTTTAATCATTAACCGTTTTTTTTAATTTTAATAGTTTTATTAAAAAAAGTTATTCAAAAATATATAAATACTTCATAAGATATAAACTTGAAAATTAAAATGACATTTCATAAAATTAAAAATACAAGACTTCATAACGAAAAATGAACTAAATAAAAAGATATTATAAATAATAATAAAACTAATTGTCAAGGTTGTGTGTATAGCCTTTTGAAATATGTTTCACGAGATCCAATGTAGGCTATTAAACGTCAAAATAGATTCAAGAAATCAATATATAGGTTGAAACAAGCTTTACACGAAGATGTATGCATGAACCAACCAAAATGTATAGGTATTAAGTGGGGTCAAGAACATTTGGTGTGTAGACTCAAGAAATGAATATATATAGGTTGAAAAGAGCTTTACATCGATGGTATCTACATTTTGAATACATTAAGAAAATTGGCTTCATCAAGAACTAACTAGATCGATGCATGTACATATTAAGATGAGTGGTAGGAACTTTATCATACTTGTCCTTTACGCATATGACATTCTCTTGGCAAGTCACGATATCAATTTGCTGTACGAGTCGAAACATTTATTATGGCGTCATTTCAATATGAAAGATTTCGGTGAAACCTCTTATGTTATAGGCATAGAAATACATCAAGATGGAAACCAAGTGACTTTAGCAATGCCCCCCAAAAGGCATCTAGCGAGCATGCGATAAGTTTATATAGCATGCAACAATGTTCATCTTTAGTTGCTCTCGTAGTTGAAACGGATGTTTTAGGTACGTTGCAATGCCTAGAAACGGAGGTAGAAGGGGATTAGGATCGAATAAAGCTAATGTTTCAGTAGTTGGAAGCTTAATGTATGACAAGTTTGTATTTATCCCAACATTGCTTATGTTATTGGCATAATGCGTCGTTATTAGCTGAATCTTGGCCTTGATTACTCGAAAGTTGTCAAGAAATTTGAACGATGTTTAAAAGGGAATATTAAATACAAACTTTTTTAGAACAGAAGTGATAACTTGGAAGTGATGTAATATCTGATGCTAACTTTGTAAAATGCAAAGATAATGTCATTATTGAGATACATCTTTATGCTATCAGTCGGCCAACATTATGGAAGAGTCATAAGTAAAAGTTGATGATTATATCAACTATGATGGCGACATATGTTACCATATATAATGCCACTTCTCATAGGAATGTTGTTGAGAAACTTAATCACTAGACTCATGATTGTAAGTTCCATTTCAAGGTCGTTAAAATATAATGCATTGATAAATTTTGCCACTATAAGATTTTCCACTAACAATAATTAAACATGAGTGGATCTTTACCTCGATAAAAAATAGTTGTTCATGTGAGAGCGATGGAGGATAGTGATTTTTGTATCGAGCACATCAGCACTAATAATATGCTAGTAGATCCGATGACGAAAGATATACACCCAGAGTATTTCAACATGTTGTCAATATTAGTTTAAGGCAAGAACTAGTATAATGTAATTCTAACATAGTGTTTTAATGGAACCTTCACTTATAAATATTCAAGTACTTGATTGTTATTCCCCCATAATATGCAATTTGTCTATATTAATAACATGTGCATGCTAACTTTCGATATAGACAAATATACAACATTACCACTTAACTCTAAAATCATTATGGTTAAATTAATCATAAGTTTCACATAAGCGTCAAAGTATGACCGACGGTGGTCCCATGTCCAAAATGACATGTTATGTTGTACTTTTCTACTCTTGGTCTTAATATGAAATAAGATGGAAGTAACTTAGTTAATATAATAAAACATTTAATTCAGATTTGACAATTAAAGCATTTAAAATAATGTTTATCAAAATAGGTACAAACGTTATCCACGGGAAGACTTGAATATCAAAATCCCAGATGCGATACAGTCGCGTCATGCTTCAAGCTCAAGCCAACATATACCTGAAAACATTTAGGGTGAAAGAGTAAGCACAAAACTTACTGAGTTTCCTAAAATACCACACGATTCATTCCATTCATACACAGAAGTCACATTCAATATCAAGGAACGACCTGTCATGCATCGTCCTTTAATCATTCAACATTCTCGAATGCCCAGGACGACCTTTCATGCATCGTCCTTTTATCATGCAGCACCTTTGTATTAACTAGCATGACCGTTCATGCGTCGTGTTGGCTCGAGGACCTGACTCAGTCCTATTCAGCACTGGCCTATCCCTTTATCAATAAGCCACCAGAACGAATCATACGACTACACATAAGCAGATATAGTCCTAACAACAATCATATAATCATTCTCTTTCTCCTTACCATATCATACCACATACGCATGCAATTTCACACATAGTATTGTGAGAAGACTCGCCTGATCCGCCAAGCTAAACCGTACTCCACGTTTGTCCTTGGATCCCGACAACACGAACCTCCAAATAAGGATAAACTTCACTTAGCAATTCCTAAACTCCAAACAGGATAAACTCCAAAACCGGTACCCCCGAATCTCTCAAGTTTGACCAAAAGTCAAACTGATCAAAAAGTCAACGGTCAAAGGTCAAAGTCAGATATCAACACCAAAGTCAACCTTCACTTAGCGCCGCTATCTCCTATGGATAGCGTCGCTAAGTGGGAATATGAATCGTGACCATTGATTGATATAGCGTCGTTATCTACAGATATTTCAGCGCTAACTCCACTGTTCGGCCAAAACTTCTCAAAACTCTTAATATGTAAGCCAAGGTCTAATACCTTCCAGGACCCTTCCAAATAGTCACTAGACCCATAAAAATGCAAGCTTTTACGTCCAAACATGACCATGCATGCACATGGTCAAGATCTAGGTCCAAAAAGAGAACAACTCAAGCTTAAATACTCAAGGGAGCTTGGCTTACTCTCAAGATCAATCCACAAGCTCCAAAGGAGGCTCTAGAAACATAAAGATCCAACCTTTATTACTCAATTCCTTAAATAACACAACCAAGGGACCAAAAACCCATCCAAAACCTTCATAATTACTAGAACAACTTAATAAACACAAAAATGGAGAAACTTTACTCACAATGGTCTAGAAAAATGAAGCTCTTACTGACTCAAACTTGAAGCATACCTTCAAGAACCACCATGCACCTTCCTTTCTTCAAGAAATCTTCCAAAAATCACCTAATGATACAAGGAGAGGGTTAGAGAAGTTTCTTGAGGCTGAGGGTGTCAAATGACGGCTACCTAGGGTTTTGTGCCCTTAAATACGGCCAAAACTCAAAATTTAGGGTTTGGTGCAAACAGCGGCGGATAGCATCACTATCCTTATGATAGCGTCGCTATCCCTTGAACGTGCAAGGCCAGTAACTCGCCTGCATAACGTCACTAATTCTTCCCAATAGCGTCGATATCCTTAACTCAATAGCGGCGCTATCCCAAATCCATAGCGTCGCTATCCCTCCTCCAAAGCTATTCTCGAAACTTGATTCTTTTAAAACCAAACTTGGTCATTCCGGAAACAGGGTCTTACCCTCTAATATGTCCAAATTTATGCCCGTAAATTTGGCAAAGTCTTTATCTACCTATAATCAGTGTTGTAAAAGTCGGCCAAGGCGTCCACCTAGGCGCTAGGCGGACGGGTTCTGCCTACGATTAGTGGTAGGCGGTCAAGTTAGGCGGATTTGGTCAACGGTGGTCAAAATCGGGTTTAGGAGGGTCTAGGCGGGTCTAGGCGGGTCTAGGCGGCAAAATTTTCAATTTTTCAAATTTCAATATTTCAAAAATTTTCAAATTTTAAAAATTTTCAAAAATCATCAAATTCTCAAAAAAATCAAATTTTTAAATTTTTAAAATTTAAATTTAGAAAATATCATTAATTATGATAGTCGGTGGCTAAGTTACAATTATCGATGATTAAAATGATAAAAATGTCATTAATGAGTCTAAACATTTTGAAGTTTGATGACTTACATATTTAAACACTTTGATTTGTCAAATTTTTATACTTATTTATTCATTTTGTAGGGATATAGTTAATATCTAAATTTTAAAAAATAAATTTTGTTATAATTAATACTCCCCGCCTAGGCACCGACTAGTCCTAGGCCCCAGTCGACCGCCCGCCTACCGCCTAGCGACTTCTACAACCTTGTCTATAATATAAATGGATGATGTTTAATTCATGAATTTCACTATGCAATCACAACTACAAACGATTAAAAAGAATAGTAAATATTACATTTATTTTCTCCTCCCACCATTCGGGCGATGCATCTAAGAAACAAAATAGCAGCTTACCGATCAGAAAATTCGATCACATGGTGTGTGAAAGAAATAGAAATCGGAAACGTGAAAGTGAGATCAATCGTACATGTAACAAGAAGCATAGATCAGAAAATGGAAGCTTGAATGGGGAGATGCCGAGTAGCCATGGCAGATCGTATTTCCTGAGGAAGCGGTAATGCGATATCCATAAAGAGAAAGAGGCGTGATTGATAGAAGGGTTTTAAGGGTATATTTGCCTTTTAAATATCAAGAAGTCATAAGTCATTTTGGAAAAGTAAGGACCTCTTACTTTTGAAAAACAATTTATTCCAATATATCAAAAAGTCATTTGATTTATTGGCTTTTGGAAAAACCAATAAATTAATAAGCTATTTTCAAAAGCAATCCCAAACACTTTCTTAGTGAATGTGCCAATGCAGCAATATGTGTATTGTGACAATTTAAACAAATATTCATACGAATCGTGTTGATATTGGTTTTCATTAATTTAAATGGTATCACTTCCTAGGATACTTATTGAAATGTTTAAATGGGGTTATTTTTATGTAATGATAAAAGAACATATAATTTTTGTAAAAGATTGACCAAGTCCGATGGGATGCTTTTAAATTGGTAAAACAATTCTTCTAAGGTTAAACAAATACCCCATTTAATGATAAAAACAATCACAAAGAAACCATAACAAAAACTAATTTCGATCAAAGTGGAGCAAGCGGCACAATTACCGCTACCTTGTTCTCTTTGAAATACTAGTATAAATATTTTTTAGACTGAGAATACGTAAACTTGAATCAAAAACTAATATATTAGAATGCGATAATACAAAGAAAGAAAGAATGCTTGGAGTGAAAAAAAAAATGTTTGGAAACCAAAATTTATAAGCCAATTTATTGGAAAACTATGACCATCATATAACCCGCCTAGACCGATATAAGACCGGTTTAAACTAGAAAGGTACTGTTAAATAGCCGTTGAAACCAAATGTAGCCATTGGAAAGAGCCCGCACAAGAGTTGTTGAAGATTGAACTGAGTCGACTCACGACCAGTTTTTTAAAGACCGACTTAAGTACGAACTAAGACCGATAGACTGATTTGGGCCGACCTAAGACTGTTTGAAGTCTGAGACTAAAATCACAACTTGACCAAGATTGCCAGTCTACACCGCACCTAGACTGCTCGTTCCGCTCCCGGTCCGGCTTTTAAATCGGTTCAAACGAGTCTAGACGTTCAGGTCTAGTTCCTGGCTACAAATCTACATATATGAAACTTGAGCTTTCTTCCGGATTCATAATTTGCTCCTTTTGAGTTTTGATCCGGTTGATTATACCTTTGGGCTTGGTCGTTAACTTGGACGTTCTTATAGAAAGTTTGTTAAACATATCAAATCGGGTTTCTTGATACGTCAATATTTTCTTATTTTAAATTTAATTTTCATAAATAATAATTAATAATATATCAAATATGATAATAAAATATATCATAAAAGATAAATGTTAAATTCTTTTAACACGACTATTAGAAGGATGCAAGTACTTAATCATAATTTGAGCAATTTTAATCCTTTTCATCCATATCGCCAGCATGTTTTAGCTAAATTAATATAGTTTTACCTATATTTAACCCCTGAGCATAAAATCAAATTATCACTAATTATTTTTATAAAACTAAAATGGAATTAAGCAACATGACATGTCCACCACATTCCTTCCCCTTGCCCACACTTGGAACATTCTTCTAGTATTGTGTTGGTAGACACACGAGAATGGGGCTCACATCACATGTCTTTGTTTCTGCTTTTTGGAATTTACCTCAAAACCATACAAATTCCCATCCATTATAATTTGGTATATGACATTTTATCTTGAACCGAAGGTGCTGATCTAATCAAACATTCGAGTTAAATTATAATTCCCCTCTTGGAGTATTTTATTTATTTATTCTAGATTGAAGGAGAAATTACTGGACTTAGTAGATTTACCAAAAGAAACAAACATCATTTTCAATAAGTTGGTAGAGGATATGCATCAAGCACATACAGAAGTTTAGAAAAAAATTGTTAGTCCACGGCAACGTACAAAGCACAAACATAAACCTTTGAGGACATTTGAAGTTGGTAAAGGATATAACAACTTAAGTCCAATAAAAAATTGGGAAAACAACCTAACTTCAAACAGGTCTAACTTTAGTTCTGTCTCCAAAATAAAAAAAGGTGTAACATTTAGTTTAATATTTCTATCATGAGTAGTCTAGGAAAAGTTTTCCAGAACGAAAGTTATAGCAAACTGCCTATGTTGAGCCCAAATTCCTTGCTCTCATTTATTTTCGTTGATTAGATAAATTGAGATTTCGTCAATTCCTGTCAACCGCTTGACGTTTTAATAAATAGGGAATAAACGGTTTTGTTTAGCTGATTTTAAACTTTGAATTTCTGGTCGTACCTACCAAATATTACCTTATAACTTTGAAATCATCGATAATATCATGAATTCCATCTATAAGGAGTGAAAAATCTGAGTTCTTGCTTACATTTTACATAATTAGAAAAGATGACCGAGTAATTCGCCATAGATTCTTCAGACAATATTAGATACGTAAAGGACTTGACAAACAATCAACTTTATTGATTGGCTACCTTAAATAACAAGTTTTTATAAATCAAATGATTTGGAATTGGTTGGAAAGAAGAAATAGTAGATTACCCAAAATACAAAAAGAAAGTATTATTTCGTACCATTAACCTCTTAGATAAATCAAATCACGATGTTTCCAAAACTACCCCTGCTACTATAATACTATTTTATGATCTCATATTTTTCCGTTTAAATAAATGATAGGGCGAGAGCAGCTGAAAACGCGTTTCTTTATACGTATTTTGTATTATTTATAGTTTCTTCCATGCTTACTTATATATTTTTCTATATAAAATTATAAATAAACCTAAGATAAGGTGTTAAAAAGGGGTCAGCTTCTGCTGTTTGGTACATAGACCTTGTTTAATTAAACAAAAAGCATCCAACCAACTCCCAATCATTTCCCCACCCTTCACCAATTAATTTATTTTTTCTGTATTAGTTTATTTTTTTAATTCTTCGTGAAAGGTTGTCGCATTCAACGACGTCCTGTCACCTATGAAAGAACGTTAGATGCGTTGGACCGTATTATGAAAGACCGGACCATCTTTTGGGCATGCTTGAAAACTTATTTTTGATATTATAACTAAAAATCTAAAATTTTAAAATTTTTTACAGATTTTAGATTTTATGTTACCAGATCGCTAAAATCCTAAAAAGTTGGGCAATTTGATATCGTTGTATTTATATAACGGGCATGTTCGGTACGTAGCGTTTGATAGCTTTTGGGAGCATTTAGCTTTCAGCTTTTACTCTTTTAGGTAAAAGCTCGAAGAAAAAAAAAAGTTTCATAATCTAAAAGCTATTATTTTACACTTCTAAAAGTTAAATATTGTTTTTGCCAAACACTTTTGCACTAATAAAAGTTACAGCTTCCAGCTAACCGCTACCACCTTCCAGCTACCAGCTAGTTTTGCCCAACACGTCCAGCATATTTTAGACCCAACAATCAACTGAATTTGCTACCACATCTAACAAGTTCAAAATATATACCCATTTGAAGTTGAAAAAAATTGCTACAATATATAGAACTTGGGAAATTTGAGATCGATGCACAAAATAACATATTTTAGAGCTAACAATTAGCTGAATTGGCTACCACATAAATAAATTCAAAATTTATGATGACTTAACAATTTAAACCGCTCCTAAACTAAACTTACATTACATCAACGTCTCCAACAAGACTTGAACCCTCAATCCCTCAGGAGAAATATATATTTTCGGACTCCTATACCATTGTTAGGCTATAAGTCCTTCGTGTTTGAAGTTTATACGAAAAGCAAACGTTAGAATTTAAGTGATAAAAAAATATAAAAAAAAGCTAAAATGCCAAAATCTTGAAGTTGGACCATGCAATTGTAGACTTTAACCGGAGCCAATGTGGCCACTACATCTTGTAAGTTCAAAAGTGACGATCATTTGAAATTTGGCAGATTTTCGCAAGCATTTAATGTAATTTCCTTGTTTGTATGCTAATTGGTTATCATATTTGAAGTTTCACATTTTTCTTATTTACATTATTTATGTACGAATCGGTTAACTGTTTTATTAAAAAAATGTACTGGATTGCTTGTTATCCAATTAAAAAAATACAAAGGTAGGACATGATTTCAAGAACAAATTGCAATAATGAAGAAAGAAAATCAAAAGAAAAAGCATCAGCAAGCGTAAAAGTCCACAAGCTCATGCAAAGCGTCAGGTTGAGGATCTGCATTCTCGATCATCCACAACAGATGTTCAAACAACACAACCTCGCACTCAATCGTCACATTGGGATCTCCATCGCTAGAACGTTCCACAAGCTCTTGGAACAACGGGTGTTGGGCCACATCGGAGCTTATAAGGTAGCGCCGCCGTGACTTTCCTACATAGACAGCATGAGACTGGCTCAAGTTGTAGCAGTCGTCTTCATCAGAACTGGATGCACTGACGCCAGCACCGCCCTTAGTGAGACCATCTGACTTGGCGTTCCCAAATGAATGCCACTTCTTTAGCACCGACTTGATCTTTGTTAGTTTTCCACCTTTCGCCATTGATTATCTGAAACCAAAAACAGGTTTTGGGAGTGGAGATAATGAGAGAAATAGAAGTTGGTTTCTTATATACACAGCTTTTGGCTGGAATGAGATGGGCTTGGTGTGTGTATATATATAATGTTATATCGGTGTTGTTGAGACAAACAGGAGGCGTTTAGGGCCATTCTTGACTGTCGCATAAAATATTCTTATGATTCTTATGTGATTGAGACTTTCCTAGAAAACGACATTATAATAAAGTCATGCGAAATATTAAATGGTGGGAGAAACCAGTACATACCAAATTAAAAACTGTAAATTTGGTCGTGTGATTTGCTGTTTTTTTAGATATTATCCAAAAAGTTTTTAAATTACATCATTAGTTCAAAACAGGATGTATTTTGTGGATTTGGGCCTTTTATAATAGTCATTTTAAGTTTGATAAGAATAAAATCCAAAAAATATCGTATTGTGAATCAGTGATACGAATTAAAAACTTTGTATATAATATACAAACCAGAATGGCCAAATTTACAGTTTACTCTTTTTAAAACTTATTAACTAATTAATGGTTTCAATATTGTTTCAAGACTATGTTATCAAAATAATGATCTAATTTTCTTGAATAGAATGATTTAGGAAGTGATTAACAAATATTACTGTCGACTTTTTACTCTCGTCTCATTTTACTTGTAACATCTTGTCGTTTAAAAAGTTAATAACTAACTAATTAATGAATTAAAGGTTCGCCGAGTCTTTTAAAGATGAGAAAACTGGGAAAAACCAATACATACCAAATTAAAAAGTTGGCAGATATATTTATGGAACAAAGAAATATAGTAAGCGTACATGGAAATGCACAGAAATTAAACATGACATATAATTTCGGTTCAGGGAAAAGTTACAAGTCCACAACTAGTTCACTGTTCACCTGAAAATCCGAAATGTTGTATTATTGGCGGATTCTGTCAAAATTTTGGAATTTATAATTAAAAAGAAATAACTGAAATTTATTTCCTAGAATAGAATGAGTTTGACAAAATCCCTCATTTCATGCAATCCATATACGATCAGAAAAAAAAGATGGGAAATTTTGAACTCCATACGTAATTTGGGACTGTCGACAAGTCTTTATTGGCTAGTTGCGAGCTCCATAACTCATCTTGGATCAAAAATTATATGTTTAAAGTTGCGCAATTTCCTACGAATTTGTCATGATCCTCTTTCTATTAATGCGTTGGCCAATTTAACGTGTTCCTCATTAAATTTACTTTAGTTTTAATTTTAATGTTATTAAAATCCGAAGTTTTTTACTATACATGTTATTTCACATAGGAATTGATTGGTAATTAGTCCAGTCATCAAGTATTCAAGTAATTGTTGTCATGTCACTAAATGAAACGAAGTGGATAGATACCATGTCATCTTGGTCAAATGAAGAAAGTCAGAAACAGTCGAGAAAAATATGAAATGAACAAGGTACGAATAGCCATAGTTGCGATTCAACTACATGATAGTTGAGAAGTTTCACCCAAATTAGAGTTGTAAATTGAAGAAATCAGACTCACATAAATACTCTTATTATGCCATGTATAAATACACCAACAACCATCATCGTCTTTCAGGCTTTCAGCATGGTCGCCTGGTGGGACGGTCCCACGTCTCAAAATACAAATCCAGATCTATAATGCAACTGTTATTTTAGAATACTCGATGAAATGATGTCAATCAAGAAAAATATTTTCCTACTAACAATACATTACTTGTTTTAAAGCAATGTTTTTTAACTACAAATTTTGAAATATGGATGATCTTTATAATGATAACTTTGCTTAATTTATTGCTACTTTCTCAAAAACTTTATAATATAATTCATTTTTGTGACTACAAATATATTTTCAAATGTGGGTTATCTTTTGCAATAAGACAGGAGTGGTCACACCGCACGATGCAACGAGCTGAGGTGGCACTGCGATGCCTGCGGTGAACACCGTTTTGCCTTCAATTTTCACCGTCTAGTGAAAGCCGCCACATTGGAAAACTATCGCACCCCACCCCACCTTTTGTAGTCGTTGAGTTTCTTTTGTTTTCAAATCCAATATAAACCAACTTCAACTTATATTTTTTGTCACAACCCAATACTTGATACTTTTATCCTCATTTTCTCAAATACAGTTACAATGTCATAATCATCTTCTTCTACTTCATCATATGAGTTGGCGTTGAAGGAATGAATTCAATGTAAGTCGCAAGAATGCTAAACAAACAATCGATATTTTAGAAAAAGATAAAGTGGAAAGTTCACTTTCAAGAAGGATAAAATGTCATTTACGGAGAAATTGTGAAGCTGCACACAATCATTTCATAGAAGACTACTTTGTTGATGATGTAGTATACATTGTAAAATTTCAATGACAGCTCCGGATGAGGAAACAATTGTTTCAATGATTTGGAGAATAGGTTTCCATTTTTTCAATTGAAATGGGATGCAATACCTAAGAGATGTTTCACTCCACTACAAAAATACACACACGCAATTCGTCAATTAGCATATGGCACCGGAGCCGACTCATGTGATAAGTATTTAAGGATGTGTGAGCGAATGATACAGCAAAGTGTTTATAAGTTTGTTAAAGGTGTCATTAAGGTTTATGGCACATGATATTTGCGTAAACTTACATTCAATGACATGCAACAATTGTATGACGCACATGAAAACAAGCATGGCTTTCTAGGAATGCTAAATAGCATTGATTGTATGCATTGGCCACGGGAAATTTGCTCCAATGCATAGTGCAGTCAACTCATGCGAGGTGATCATTGTGAGCCAACAATAATTTTAGAAGCAATGGCGTCATATGATATATGGATTTGACATGTATTATTTGGTGTCATAGGTTTCAACAATGATATCAATGTGTTTGAGCAGTCATCACTAGTCAACGACATCTATCTTGGAAAGGCGTTTGACTTGTCTTTTGAAGTGAATTGAGTATCATACAAGCAGATGTATTATCTTAGTGATGGGATCTATCCCGAGTATTCTATATTTTTCAAATCACGGACATTGTCCAAATGACGAAAAACGATGAAAATTTAAGACATCTCAAGAAGTGGCTAGGAAGGATGTGGAATTAGAATTTGGTGTGCTCAAGAGATATTGGCACATAATCAAAAACACGACATGTTTATGGGACCCCAGAAGAATACAAGACGTAATGTAGGTGTGCATCTTGTTACATAATATAATTTTAGAAGACAAAATAAAGACGATATACCACTCTAATGAAAACGAAATTTTATCATCCTTTGAAGTAGTAGAAATTGGTATGCCACAATACATAGGAAACAGAATGGGATTACGTAACCGAGATACGCATCACAACCTTCGCGCTGCTTTGATGGAATACATTTATAAAACTTGGCTACATATTGTCGACGACGATTCAGAAGAAGACTTGGAGTGATGTACTTTTTTAATTATTATTATGTGTTAGTCTTGTTTTAATTATTATCACTATTACGTAATTTTTTTATTATTTAATTTTGAATTGATGAAAATTGTTAATTTTTTATTTTGAGTTCAAATATAAATAAATTAAATTTCTTATATTTATTAATAAAATAATTTAAAAAGTAAAAGGAGTGAAATTTGACTATTTCCTAGATGAATGGGAAGATGATGGGAAAATAAAAGGGAGTGACATGACATTGAATTGATAGGAAAAAGTATGAAGTGTGGTAAAACCACAACCCTCTTGTCTAACAAGGCTCAAAGTATAGATGTTTTTAGAACAAACAATAACATGACTATTTTTATCTCAAACCTTATATCATTGAATTATGGTGACCCCAACCCGCACACATCAAACAGCCTTAATTCTCAAACACATTAAGTAAAAGGTAAATCGGGTACTTTCTAACCCGTTATAACTAACAATCAAAGAATTGGCAGGTTAGATATGAGCTTTTTAAGCCGAGGGAAACCTACAACGAGGGAAAAACTCGATATTGTCATGATCCAAAAAAGGTCATTTGTTTATCCCAATTGAAAATTTATCATCATAAAACTAGTAATGTTTAATTTGTTTTAGGAAAACTAGTAGAGATCCAAGAGGCTTGCTATCTTGTGGTGAGAAAAACATGTCCATTAGATGATTAACCGTTTTTTAGTATTTGACATAATCGATCATGATTATAAATTTTAAAGCATTTAAAAAGTTGAAAAAACATATCATTGAGATTACATTTATACTTATTACACCATCTCTAACTTTTGTCAAAAGAAGGGTTTTTGTCATAAAAGCCTTGAAGTTCGTCAGAAATGTCCGGGTTTACCCTTTTATGTATTTTGTTGTTCATAAAAGCCCTTAAATTTATATATGTTTCATTAAAACCATTAAGTTTGGCAGAAATGTTCGGTTTTACCCTTGTGTCCTATTATAAAACCTATCAAACTTAAGTGTAAAACCAAACATTCTTGCAAAACTTAAGGGTTTAATTGAACCAAATTAAATTTAAAGGCTTTTATGAACAAAAAATACATAAAATTGTAAACCCGAACATTTCTTAAAAACATAAGGGCTTTTACGACTATAACCCTCAAAAGAATGACATTTGATTAAGAAAATCTTTACAATCACAGTTAGCCAACCTCGACCAACTTTTGAATACTTCAATATTTCTTCAACCCTGTTGAATAATGTGTTCTCAAGCAAGCATGCCAACAAAAAATACATCAATTGCAAAAAAATTGTATTATATTCCATATTCTCATGTGTTTATGACACAAAAAGCCAAATTCAAAAGAGAAACACAAAAAGCTTGCCAAAAGCCTTAGTCCTTCACATCATTAACACCTTCAGTGGAAATCTGAAACCTGGCTTCAGCTTCAGCCAAACATGGGGAACTAATAACTTTACAAATCCGTTCTTCCCCTCTTCCTTTCCTCAAAGCTAGCCTGTCCATAAATAGCAACCAACTTTCTTAATTCATATCATTCACACACACACACAAAAAAAAACACACATCACATACAAAGTTACAAACATACCTTGTTGTTGAAGCATGAGCCATGATGTTACCACCAATTGGCTTGATCTGAGGCCCTGCAAACATGGCTGAACCATCCACTTGGGCCACAACTTGGTTAGTAATCACCACAGCTACACCAAACTAATCAAGAAAATATATAAAAATTTTAGCATCCAAACATAAATTATATAAGATAAAATATAGAATATTACCTCATCTGCTAACTTCTGAAGACTTCTCAAGAACTTTGCAAGATGCATTTGTCGGGCTGATAGTTCACCTCTACCAGAGAAATCGGTTCTATAAAGAGCAGTTGCACTGTCCACTATCATAAGCGCAAACCTTCAAACACAAACATATTTACAAATTCTTTTCTAGAAACTATAATATTTATTAGAATAATGAAAAAAAAAAAAACCTGGTTTCAACCATCATCGAAGCGGCTTCAAGCAACAGTCTTGATTGATGATCTGTGTTGTATGCTCTTGCATATGCTACATTCTCTAATACATCATTACCATTCAATCCAAACCTGCAACATAAAAAGATAAGAAATTTGTACAGAATCTAATAAGTATTTTAAGAAACACGATGATGTGGACAACCTGTCAGCTATCTGTAAGAGCCTTTGTGGTCTGAATGTACCTTCAGCATCAATGTACATGGCCTTCCCCTCACCACCACCTTGATCTAATGGAAGCTGAAAGTTCAAAAGTATAAGTTTCCATAAAAAGAGGTCAAAACAAGGTTTCAAATCTTGAACACATTCATACTTGACAAGTTACACATAAAGTGTGACAAAGTTGAGTTTTTCCAGAACGGAATTCGCCATATATCTCAGTAATAGATCCAGTCTCAATTCCTCCTGTCAAATGAAGATCATGCAATGTTTAGAAGCAAAATAATCTTAAACGAAATTCAAATGGTATGTACCATCTAATATCTTGTCAAGCTCTCTAGACCCTGAAGATATCTGGATTATTTCAAGTCTTTGTTGATGGAGTTGGCCTGCGCTAGTGAAACCCAAAGGGACCAGTTTGGAAGCTGTAGAGATGTGAAATGAAAGAATATTAAACTTAAAGATTGTAGGAATCAATAAAACCAAAAGGAGAAAGTACACCACAAGAACAAAATGAAGGTTTTGACTTTTGACATGCCTGCCTCGATTATTTTGTCGACTTTAGCTTCACTTATTCCTTTGATTTGCAGAAGCTCTTTCCGAGGAGAGTATGCTACAGATTCAACTGTACATAAACCAGCATCTTTCAGCTTCTTTACATCAATGGCAGCGATTCCAGATGCCTTTTGGGTTTAATTGAAGTTTGAAGTTAGCGTTTAAAAATTAAAATACTATCAGTGTTGGTTATCGAGCAAAATTAGTAAACGCCCTGAAATGTTATTGTGGGTTTTGACCTTTATCGGAGACCAAGGAATGTGAATTGGCCAATTTAGCTAAATCTTTAAAAAACCCATCAAGAAACACAATATATTGTCAAAGCCCTAGCATCAGAAGAATCATATGTCAAAAGATAAAAACCCTAAATGTAGATAAAAAGAGGAAAGTTTTTTACTGGAGATAACAAAGATCTGGATAAATTCGAAAACCCGTCTAGTAATTTCAATAAGAAACCCTTACTAATCGCAGAGTGTTTTTTGGGGGAAACACACAACTAAACGAGTTAAAAGAAACCCACTACAAGAACCCCAGTTTGAGCGAGAATAAGTTATGAAACTACAGATTGGACTGAATGGATGATGACATGCCTGAAGTTGTTCGATTGGAAAAGGGCCATGCTGCATTTCTTCTAATTGTTCGTCCTGCTGCTGGTGTTGTTCTTCTTGGTGAGCCATCTTCTGGTTTCTCTGCCTCTGCTCCATGGCTAAGATCAATTTGAGATCAGACGCAGAACCGTGCTTCCCCAATTAGTGAAACGGTGCCGATGCTAAAGGGCAAGCAAGAATTGCATTTGAAAGGGATCACCAGGCGCCAAAATAAAGCGTATGCTGAAAGGAACGAAAATATGGAGCGGGTCGTTTTCAATGCCCCGAATCCATTTTTTATTTGACAAAACTGTAAAAATGGTCCCTGTAGTTTGGTGTTTTTTGTGGTTCGGGTCTAAATCTTTGCATTTGTTCTTTTTGCAAGGTTTCTATGTGGAAATGGCCCCTTGACTTGACAGTCGTTACTTTGAGGCTGTTAACCCCGTCATGTGCTTCGTACACGATGACAATTGTCACTTTAAATTAGGGACCGTTCTTGCAAAACCTTTCATACCGCCAATATTAACTACGATATTAACATAAAATCTTATTTATAATCCCTAAATTTCAGTTGGTGCTTCCTCTTCTACCTTCTTCGTTCTTCAATTTACTCACGTGAAAACCATAATCAAATTTATGATTGATGTTATTTGTTTTTTGGATATGGTGTTTGTAATGTAGGGGATTAGACCAAAAACCCAAATATATGACAATACCTCAAGCATATATCAGTTCCCTTACTCCTCTGGTTGAAAATTTTTCTACTTTATCTTGATGATCGAAATAACTAGTGTTGCAATGCAAACTTCTAAGAGATGTTTTTTGTTTTTTTTTTTTTTTTTTTGCAAATAATGCATTGACAATGTTTACCATTAAGCTCCACGATGGTGGGAAGTTCACCAAGCCTCCAAGAACGAGGTATATTAAAGGTGAAGTTTGATATATAGATTTAGTGGATATTGATGAGTTCTCAATCCATAAACTAAATGCAATAATGATACAGTTGGGTTACTCCGTACAACATGTTAATTATTACCATTTTAGGACTCCACGTGAAGGTTTGGATTTTGGTCCTCGAGCTTTGGGGAATGGCGATGATGTGTCGAATTTGGCTCAACATATTATAGATAACAAGGTAATTTATGCATATACCGAACATGGGAAAACTAATTTCTTGACCTATCTCATTAAAGGAGAGTCAAAAGGTTTTATTGAAGAACTTTTTGAAGAGGATCTTCCAAAAGTAGGAAGCCTGCCTCAGTTACCATCAATGACTAAAAGTCCTATAAGAAATGGACCTGATGATCAGAAAGTTAGGAGAATATATGTCTACGATACTCAATAGAAGTATCCCGCAAACGATTTCACCAAAATATAGAAAAAATAGAAGGACGATCAACATTAGGTGAAAGTTCTTGTAGCAAGAAGGTTCTTTTGGTTGACTTGGATGATGTGGTTGATGATCAATGTGGTAAGAAAGCAACTATGGATGAAGGTGTAATTGGTGAGAACGTAAATATGGATGAAGTTATGGTTGAAGAGAACGCAATCGTAGATAAAGGTGTAATTGGTGAGAATGCAAATATGGATAAAGCTTCGATTGAAGAGAATGTAATCGTGGATGAAGGTGTAACTAGTCAAATGCATAATGTGGATGTTGTAAATAAACATACATGTGGCGAGAATGCCAATGTATATGAATGTGAAGTTTAGGAAAACCCTAGCAATGTTAATGTGGATGTTGTAATTGAAGATCATTGTGATGTTAATCCTAATTTGGGGTAGAGTTACCATGTTTCGGAAGAAGCAATCCATGGTTTTGACTTTTTTTATACCTTTTTTGGAGATCAATACGAACAACAAAAAGACAATAAAGACATTAACTTTGTGCATCAATCAGAAGAAGAGTATGAAGAACTTGAATCTAGGCATCAATCACAAAGAGACATAGGAAATCATATTGTTGGTGAAAAGTTGGATAATGGTGGTGAGGCTAATTGCATTAGCCAACAATTATAAGAAGACAATGAAGAAAGAACTGATGAGGAGAATAATGTACCAGAAGTGGATGTTGATATGACTGATTTCATATTAAATCTTGATAGAAATGATGATTCTGTGGGAATAGATAGGCTTAGGGATATTGGGGTTGAACAATAGGACAAAAGGGTTGTAAACAATGATACATGGGATTCTTTAGATAATGGGTCTAGGAAAAGAAGATGTGTTTTTAATAAAACAGCTTGGTTAAGGAGAAAATATGCAATCTTGGCAATGTTCATAAGGTAAGCTTTTATGTTGGGCGTAAGTTTAAATCCAATGACGAGTTGAAAGGAAAAATAAATATCCATGCATTAGAAACTAGGAGGAATCCATACTTTAAGGAAAACGATAAATTTAGACTTCATGCATTGTGTGACAATTGTAAATTTTGGTCAACAAAAGTCAACTGTATTCAAACGAAGCATATGTTAATCTATATGTTGAAAAGTTATTTTCCATAACTTTTGCGTTGAATTATTAATATTATAGTATTACGTATGCTAAATCAAAACAATTATCGGTTAAAAATCGAAAATACGGACAGCAGACTACTGTAGCGTAAAAATTCGATAATCGTACAATTATTATTTTGAGAATAATAATATTCATAAAACGATCCACTCGTAAATACGAAACTGTGGATATATAGAACGTAAAAAACGGAGTTCGTATGTGGAAATTACAACCACTAAATCGCTGTGAACGGATAAATGTACACAGGGTTTGGAACCAAAATACAAAATGAGGTGCCTTAAACATCAAATATGAAATAACGATTCATATGATAAGTAACGTAATAATATCTAGTATTTAATTTCAAAGCTAAATGCATTTTCCGGTAAAATGCCGAAAATCGCGAAATCGGAAGAATACCTCGCTTAAACGAGTATTCCGGCACCCAACGAGTCATGATTCAATCAAAATAAATGTTTGGCAATGTTTTTATACAAAATAATTATTTAGAACTTCGTTTCGTCAAAAATCTCACAAAATTTCACTAAAACGTCTTACTATTTTATAAAAATCACTTATTTTTAAAAAGTATATTGCTATTTTATAAAAACTATCCTACCCCACCCCCCTACCCTCCCATCGGCAGCTTTAATTCACTCTCAACTTACAACCATACTCCTAAAAGGTTATGACAAGTTAATGATTACATAGCTACAAAACTTAATTCATAAACTAATTATATTAAAAAAAAGGGGCATAACTTTTTCAAACACTCAAATCTCTCTTGCTCTCTACAAATCGGCAGCCTGTACATCCAAACTCACCATCATGTTGAGGGCCATACTCCTAGAAATAGCTTAGGAATCCTAAAAATATTATAATAAAATCAAAACACCATACATTCCTTTAATATATAAAGAAATAATTTATAACAAGAAAACTCTCCAATCTCTCCATCTCTAACTCATGGCTCACCATCACCATCCCACCACCCTCACTATTTTCAGCAAACACCCCACCACCACCATAAACCACCATCGGCCACCACCTTCCACCACCACCGGTCACCATTTCCAAGTGTTTTTCAAATCCTTTTGTTTTGTCCAAGGGTCCTCCGAGCTCCAAGGCTTGAATCTTCGTTCCTACCGTTAAACCCTCGAGATCAACCTTATTTCTAGTTAAAGCACGCTTCAAGGGTGAGTTCATACACCACATTTTCATCTTTTCAAACCTTTTTGGGGGAGAATACAAGTTCTTTAACTATATATGTTGTTTATTCAAGTTTATATGTGTTTAAATGATATATATGTTGATTTACACAAGTTTATAAAGTTAGTATTTGGGTAAAAATACCTTTAACATGATATATGGATAGATCCTTGTAAGATATTCACTATGACACATGATATGCTTGTATAAAAGTTACTAGACTATAATTAAAGTGTGTAAAAATGTTAGATCTTGAACAAAAATGTTATAAATATGATTTTGACATGAAATATGAGTAGATCCATATATTATGAACACTTTGACATATTAAGTTGTGTAAAAGTCACCAAACTACAAATAAAGTGTACAAGAACACTAGATCTTGGATAAAAACGTTATAAAAACGAAAACTAGTAAAAACTACGTTTTTATAAATAAATGCACTATTTTCTAGCAAAAATGGTTATAATCAATGTATTATATTATTTTTGTGCGAAATATCTCAAAAGATAATATTTATAATCTTTGAACAAGTTATTTCGCTATTATTCACAAAAATAAGGTTATTGCGACGCAATTACTAAAAATAGACTATTATTGGAATAGTTTATGAACAAAAGGTTACTATGACATTTAAACATGACAAAAATAATTATATAAATATATATAATTATTATACTTTACTATATTATCATGGGAAAATGATAATGGACGACTTCAAGAGTTTTTATATACAAATCGTACGTAAACAAGTTGATTGGAATACATACATTTTTGTGAGATGAATCTTCACAGTACTTTTATAAGTACCTACTATAAGTCCTGAACATTTATATAACCAGAGTCTCGGTAAGAGAGCGCGATATTTGAGTATAGATCTATACGGGGCTTGACAACCCCGCACCTGAGCTGCTAGCTACAGCTTGACCGGCAGGTCTGAGGTGTCCAAATATCTAACATTTCCGAAGCCTGAAGAACGTCGCAGCAGGCCAACTAGTCACAGTATGGTTATATGGTATCTCACATGGGAAAATAATCAACTTAATATTTTTATAAATTGTTTACGTGGATACACACATTTCAAAGAAAGTACACTACAGTTTACATATTACATTTAGTCTTTGGGATTTAAAGACTTGGAACATTTTATAAGAAAATATTGGATTTTCTTGGTTTTCAACACTATCGTTTACAAACAAAGGACGTTTCTTATACAAAAATCTTATGAACTCACCAACTTAATTGTTGAAATTTTTTCAACTACTTGTATTCTCAGGAAACTAAAAATGGTAAATCACAAGCGTGGTTGAAGCGACGTTACGACGTCATTTTGCATATTTTTGTTATCATCAGTAATTGTAATCGAAACATGATACATTGAACTATGTAACTTTTACAATTATGTAATGATGGTTGTTTGCTTGGATTTCACTATTGTGTAACTTTGTTATGATATTGTTCATGAAGTCATCCACCCTTGAACATTTCCGCCAATACGGTTTGAGGGTGTGACACATTGTGTAGAGGACTCGTCCCTGTCATGAATGCTAGTAGGGTAGTTGGTGAAGGGTTTTCTAGCAAACAATGAACAAATAATTTCTTATGGTTCACATGCAACCCTAGAAAAATCTATGTTTTCTTCTATGAAGATAATAAACTAAAAACCTACAAATTAATAATATAAATATGTAAAACAAGGTGTGTATAATTTAAAGTTTTATGTATATTTTATGAGAAAGTATGTTTGTAAGGGTAAATTAGTCATTTTACCATGAGAAGGGTAATTTGGTCATTTGACCATATACAATAATTATTATAAAAGTATAATTCTAGTTTGGACCAAAAATGTAAGAATTTTAGCTTCATGTGGCCAAATTTAATATTTGTGTCAAAAGTCCAAGGAATGAAAGTTCAGGGACTAAAACTGTTAATATGGAAAATATAAAAATGAGAAAATATCTCATTAATCCTCATAAATTCAGAAGAGTCTAGAGAGAACGAGAGAAGAGAGCACGGGAGGAGAAGAAGATCAAACATCGTTGCAAAGAAATCAAAGGAACACAATTGGAACTAGTGATTCCAAGCTTCAAGAGGTAAGGTTTTCAAGTTCTAGGCTCCAAAATTCTTGAACGGGAATCAAGTTTTGATTTCCGATTTTTCCAGAAATCATGATTCCAATGGAACCATCCAATTCATCTTGCTCAAAATCATCTATTTAACATGTTCTAGTAGTTGAATATGTTGAATAATCAAGAAAATATGATTTTTGCTCAAGAACCCTAAGTCACGGGTTTGAAAGTCCAGATGGTTTTGATTAATCTAATGTGTTAGAAAAAGTGAAAGAAACATGTAATAGTCATTAATTCAAAGGAATTGAAGATTAGATGCCAAGAAATGATGAAATGGGTTTCTAGCTCAAGAACCCTAAAAATGGGTTAATGAGTTGAAACTGATTTCAAATGGCCCTAATGGTTTAGTTAAGTTAAAAATGTTATAAAAGAAACAAGAAATCAATTCATAAGCTTGAAAATTCAATAAAACGATTTTTGGTAAAAAAAAAATGGTGTTTTCGGAAGAATTTTCAAGATTTTTAAAGAAGGTTTGATGATTTTGAAGTTTAAAAACTAAGTGTAAGTTGGTATTTAGGGCCTAGATATGACCCTAAACCAATTAAGTCAAGTATTAAGAACATATCTTAAAATCATCAAAGTATGTTGCTAATGTTGAAAAATTGGAATTTTGTTCAAAAGCCTTAGAAATCAATTTCACATGATCAAATTAATTCTAAGGGGTTTTAATGAGTTCCAAATGTGGAAATTGTTGAAATAAGTCAGTAGAAGTGATTAATATTGGATAATTTCGGTTTTGGACAAAAAAATGCAAAAACGGGAATGTTTGGAAAATGATTTAAATCTATGATTTTTATGGTTAAAAACTTGAAGTAAATGAATGGTTTTGGTCATGGAACAATCTCTAGTGATTAAGTCGTGCATTAAGGGCTTAATATGGGAAAATGGTAATTTGTAGAATAAAAATGGAGCATTTGGTCGCACCAGACTAGATCGGGTCGCGATCTGCACCCCCGTCGGGTCGCGATCCCGCGTCAGAAGCAAAATGCAGTTTTTTCAATTAGTCTCCTGCCAAGCCCAAATGGATTTTTAGTTTTGGTCTTATACTTGTCCGTTTGACCCAAAATTTTAAACATAGGTCTATTATGGACCAAAACTTCATGAAAAATTGTCGGAACCAAAATACGACCCCTCGATGGTACTGTAGCAAAATACGTATAAAATACGATTTAACTAAAGTTGGTCATTTAAAAGTTATAAACTTGTTATGACCCAAGATAGTATTATAAAGACTCTAATGAGTTATAGAATCAATTAGCATGAATGTTAATGTATAACATGTTAATTATAGGTTCATGCCAAGTGATTATTTAATCACAAAAGAGTATAAATACAAGGAACGTGTAGTCAATCTTCTAGCAATACATGAGGTGAGTACATGCAGTATTTTTACCTATTCTGGGGTACATGGCAAGTAAGTATTTTCAAGATTTCTTATAAAATTTCTATATGTGAAATTATATGCAAGAGTATTATCTCTAACTCGTTTGTGAAAGTATAATGTTATATTTGAAGTTATGTTTTGGTCTATGAGCCAATTATGTGAAAGTATGTTTTGGTCTATGAACCAAATATATGAAAGTATATGTTTAATACAAGTTATACATGTTTGAAAGTATGGATAGGCATATAGCCATAAAATGTTTAAGAAGTATGTTTTGGTTACAAATTTTATATGTTTTCAAGTATGAAAGGGCATATAGCCACAAGATGTTTGGAAAGTATGATTTGGCATTAAGCCTAAAATGTTATAAAGACATGTTTTGAACATATGATTTATGTGAAACGAAAGTTATGTATTTGACATTTAGCCATAAAGACATAAAATGATGTAGTTTGGCATCTAGCCACAAGTTATATGTTTATGAGAAATGTTCAAGCAAGCAGCAAGTTTTTGTATGACTGGTAATTGTAGCAAGCAGCGTTAGTAAGGGAACTATGTTCCAACCTACCCGGGTTAGGTAAGGGGTCTACTGGGGAAAAAGCCCCATCGCGAAGTAGATCGCCTCAGCACTTCTATGGTGAGGATTGATCCGTTCTTTCTAGCCATAGAGACTTGGGGTATCACTTATAGTGATTAAAGCCCTAAGTATAAAAATCCAGCAAGCTTATAAAACCAGTCAAAGAAAGTAAGAACGATGTTATTTTCGTAAAGTATGTCATAGAATGATTTTTGAGAAGTAAAGAGTTATATTATGTTGCTATTATAAAGTTTTGAAAGAAGATAATTATGCAAGGTATGATATGTAATGATTTTGAAAAGAATAAAGAGCTACGGTATGATAATATTTTTAAAACTTTGAAAGATGTTTACGTCATAAGTTTTATATAAAGATTGGAAAAGAAGTTAAAGGTTTGAGTCTAAAACTCATGTAACTCACGAGACAATTTTTGTCTTACGTATTCTATGTTTTGTCATGTATTCCAGGTCAATATAAGGTGCTATCAATGGGATGAAGTTTAGCTGGAGTGGATCTTAAGTTAGCTCCTATATTGGACTCAAGGTTAAATCCTTTCTTGCTTACTATGGTTAGCTTGATATGAATTTGTACACCCACTGTTTTAAGCATTTAAATTATCGGTTTTTGATAAACCGTATTTTTGTATTCATGTATTTATACGAAAAACCATAGTATTTTCAAACAGTAGAAATGGGGTGTCTCAAGTTGGTATCAGAGCCATAGTTTAAGCGAATTAGGATTGGCTTGTTCCACTCCTAGGCTTAAACTCATGCTATAGAAATGTTAGTTTATGAAAGTACGTTATATGATGTCTTAAATGATTAAGACATTATACATTTTTTTAAAAGTATATAGATATATAACACTAAGAAGTGTTAAGTTAACGTTTAAAGTGAGCAAAAATCTGACCGTTAGGAAAATTATATGATATTTTCCTTAACCGTCTAAATTTATTAAAGGCTATGTTTATAAAGTAGTAAGATTTTTAGTAGTGGTCACCATGTACTTATGATGGTGTTATATGTTAAAGGAACTAGTGTCCCATGAAACCTTGTGGTAACAGCAGAATCAATATGTATAGGTGATTATGGTAATATGGGCCCGTATTATCATAATCACAGGATATGTATTGAGGCTGGTGGAATCGCAAAGGAATTATGGTACTCTGGTGGGTAAGGTCTTGAAGAGAGTAGTAAGGAAAAACATAGGAATTATATGCCTATGTAATAACAACCAGTAAAAACTATGAGTATTAAAAGATAATGCAGTGGATATATACCACTTAGTATGGTAAAGTAAAAGAAATAATGTGATAATTAATATTTTTAGACAGATCGAAAGATATTAAAATATATGCCTGTCAAGGCGAGAGAAAGTATGAATAAGAGTAATTTAAAGAGGAATTATGGGTATTGATTACCTATATAAGAGTTGTAAGACTCTTAGTCAACTTCAAAATCATCGAGAGGCCTACAGATATCTGTTTCCCACCAGGGTCAAGGAACGAATAAGCTTTGACTCATATGGTTGTGTCTTTTACTTATCAAATCATACACAACAATGTGTTTTGTAACATCGAGTTACCGATGCATTTCCGCATTATCAATGCACAACCGACTTGTAAATTTCAACTCATATGTCTCCGCTTCAAGATCATACGATATTATCGTCTCAACATTGCTCGTGATGTAATCCATGAAGCAATCTATTGAGCGCGGGTTTATCCAATACTCAAATCTCAATTTCTAAGTACTCGTGAACGTCGTAGCAGTCTTACTGCAATGTCTAACTCCTTAGACAATCTACAAACCAATTCACGACAGTCTTCGTTCATACTTACTCCCGAAAAGTATGAGCGACTGTGGACTTTTGAATAATCAAATTATTCGGGAAGTGAAACATGCAAAATTGAAACATAAAATCTGACTGGTGGCTACTCTTGCCTAATTACCAAGTCTCCACGAGGTAATCACCAAGTCGGATTTTACATAAAACTATTATCGGTTTCTAGATTCCTTTTAAACTATTTAATTCGTGTTATGTATCTATGTCTACTTGACATTTTACTCTTTCTATGTATTCAAATGTTATACATTGAGACACTTCATCCGATCGGATATCCTTCCGATGATGTTTCAATTTTTGGTCATACCGTCATTCTCACTAACAACTCCATTCTATGTACCGTGACTTTCCATGGTTCTCGGGATCTTTAGTCCACATGACTGCACCTTAAGACTATTTCGAGGTGTTACGATGTGCCGGTGAGCCACACGCGCTCCATCGGAATGCCAACGAAATTCTTTAATCATTAAGTCCTTATTTTAAAACTCTTTTCAAATTTGTTATCAACATTCACCCCTTAATCATTTTCCAATGATTTCTCACGTATGTACAAAATCCATTAAGTATTCTCAGCCAGGTCATATCATGAATCTGACTCACTATGCTCTAAGCATTAAGTCATCAAGACATGTTCATGACACTTCTGATCGATCCAAGAAACTTGTTAGATTCGATCTAGTCCTATTCCAAACCCTTTTGGAATCTTAGGATTACTTATAATCCTTGTGTCACGACTTTTAATAACTATATCCTTTCGAAGACTTCTTCTCATGCATCTTGAATCTTATCAAGATCATGCTTATTATGGCTAGGTCTATACCGATGACAACATATATCTGATATATGTCAATGGATTATGTGAGTATGTTGCACCTTTCATACCTCTCATGCCAACTCATCACGCTTTGCAATGACAGAAACTCCTTTCCTGAGCTATGCATTTTGAGTCTCATTAAGATCATCTTGGCAGAGTTTCGATCTATCTCATAGACGTTCGTAACCACCTGAGCATGCCGTATCTTTATTAAGTCTTTCACAACGATCCGTCTCTTAACACCAAGTCATTACACTTTGTAATGAAAAGAGACGTTTCTTAGAAGCATTATGTAACACACATATGGAGATAGATAACAACAACACTCCCACTGGCTTTGACACGGTTATGAACTATTCACAAAATCCAGAGCTTATGGCACATTTTGAGAATCCAAACCTTTCTGACATCTTAATGGATATCTTTCAGCCCTTTCTCAAAATCCAATCCTTTGGCATATTTTGAGAATCTGAATATCCTTTCTTGCGAGATGCCCGCGGGGAAATCCCGGGCCCAAGTGCCTTTATACTGGCATATTCTTTGTGAGTCCCTATTAGTGTGCCGGTGATCCACACGCGCTCCACTAACGACTTACAATATGCAATATCCTTTCGGATTTCATCTTCTATTGGGAGTGCTTCTCTCGGAGTCAATTACTTGACTCTGAGTATCGTCTCACTCAACCAGATGTTCTGAAGATACGTTTTTGTCCATGTTGGTTTCTTTTGATGATTACTCCCACTGGTTTTAAGACCAGTTGTAAAATCAATCAAACTGTCACATAGACTGTATCTCGTCCTAAGGTTCTCTTAATTGGCAGCAACCGGGCTCACCAATGCTTCCAAGTAGTCGGATTGAAAATCCGCACCAACTATAGTGTTTTACCACAAATTGGTATGTCACCCTGATCATAACTACTTATGATGTGATCAGTACTACTGGTCAAGAGAAGATAATGTCAGAATTTAAATAGAAATCTGATTTCTGCTCTAAGCCTAGTGATGACTAAAGGTTTTTTCACTTGGCTAATCCTGAACTCATTCAGGACTGTCCCAACTCCCACTGTTTCCTTAGAACATGAGTTCTTACTAAAAGAGCTCTTTCTTTTCAGGTACAGCGGGATAGCCAGTGAAACGACATTTCTGATTAGGTTCAGGCTAGTCATGAGGTTCGGACGAACACTACAAGACCCTGGACCTTTAATGTACAAGTGGGACAATCCCAGCTTTACGAAATGACCATTTCTTGGGTTTCCTTAGAACATGATTTCTTTTGGGTTTCGATGGTGCCTTTATGAAATGACCATTTCTTGGTCAGGTTCTTACAATGTAGGTTAGGACTCCAATAATGGCATTTACTCCTAGCTTATACCATTGTTGAGACAAAAAAATTTAACTAGCTGGAAATGGTTTTTGTCATGTTTAGGAGATGACTTGGACCTCGGAACAAATTCAAACTTGATCTTTATTTCAGATCGACAAAATGTAACATTTCTTTGTATATTTTTAGCTTTGATTTATCTTAATATGTCCTAATAAATTGCTTATTGTTATAGGGTCAAATATCAGCAATAGCAATATCACAAGTGTTTCCAAGTGCTAAACACAGGTACCATCTTAGGAACATACATCAAAACATGAGGAAGACCTCGAAACTGAATACAAGAAACATATGTGGAAATGTGTTACTGTTATAACAAAACCTGAGTTCAAACATTACATGAGTAAGCTTAAGTTTTATGACAGTCATGCATGTGAATAGCTAAGGAAGATTCCACCTAAAACACTTGGCAATAAGTCATTCCACATGTACCTAGTTAACGTATGCACTTATATGTAAGAATTACTCTTGTACTAATATCATTGTGTTGTTATTTGCAACAAGGAGAGCAGTATCATGGATTTTCCAAACATTAGCAATTAAAAATACAATAATATTAAAAAATTTGTGAAATAAATGACTTAAAATAAATTCAACAGATCATTATGTAAATAAAGGAAACCTTATTGGTATGTATGTTTAATTTTATCTCATTAGTTTGTTGATGTTTAATATAGTCATGAAAGACGTCACAACACATTCAACTTTATAGAATTTAATGGATTGTCACATCAATATTTTATATAAATTTATTAGATTGTTACATTAACATTTTACTTTTGATACAACTTTGTCATTTAATTGTACACTCTATTGAATTCTATCAATTAAGAATGTACATTTTTTCCATTTGACAATTCAATGAGCATTGAACTTCAAATTCATCATATGTCAACTTGACATCTCATTATATGATTGGATTTAATTCATTGTATATCAACTTGACATTCCATCACATTCAACTCTTCATTGAACCATAAGAACCGATTTAAATCGGTTATTCAGTGGTGTGTTTTCAACTCAATTGCTTGTCAATTTCTATTACATCAACTAGCAAGTTCACGTTTCTAAGTAACATAAACATTCGAAAACTTTTAGCACAAAAGGCAGAGTCTCTGAAACCGAGCTACTACGAATTGATTTCACCCTCAAACTTTTAGTTTTGCGCTACGGATTCTTTATGCGACCACGATTAGCTATTCCAATACATATGGTAACTCTAAAGAGAAAACAACACTATGAACTACTTATTAACATGTTCCATACAAAAATATGTGGTCGTATCTACCTGTGCAAATCTTTATTCGGGTAGAACAAGGCCCGTTGCTTGGCTGGTCGATCGTTATGCAGTCGTTACCGTCCTTCATTTTTATAACCTTTGAGAATATTAATCTTGGAGTCAATCAGCTATAGAAGCCAAGACGAACAGGAACCTTGGTAGCTTTTAACCAACTTTCGCCTTGTATAAATCGCCTTACCGTGTATTTGATTGCCTCTTCCTTCTTAAAGTGTCTCTGATAACCTGGCCATTTAACTCTATTTTTGACATCAGATCCCGGACCTTTGTTGTTATACTCTGCATAGTAAAGCGTTTTAAGCGCAAACGATCCTTCCCATGGCAACCAACCATCTGAACGAATAACATCTCCAATCTCCGATTCCATCACGATTGTTCTCGAAAACTCTTTCCATGGCCTCCCAAGGTAGCTTCCAATCTTTGACTTTTCACGCTCGAGAGATGAATCTGCAGTGATCTTACATTTCTGTAACACCGTCCCTGTTGTTTGACGCTTGTCGCTTCTTCCCTGAGCAGTCACCGTGTTCTTCTGATTCTCCATCGGCTTCCTGATCAAAATCTCACACGTCTGAAAAACCGCTGCAGCATCACCAAATATGAAATCAATTGTCCCGATTATATCGCACCCACGATAGAATTGCCTGTGCGTTTGCGCATACAATGTATCTTGATATCCCTCCATCCGACAGTTCAAGAATATCGAACGATCCGATTGCACTCTCAACGCGACTGCTTGATGTTTTTCTGGACCTGCTGTGTTTCTAAATCCAATCGATTGAGCTATAAACCCTTCCCCGATAGCCGCTGCATACATTCATTAACAAGTTCGCTAATCGCTACTTCATCATAACGATAACAAGCTTCAAATTTTAGGTAAAGTTTGTATAAATGCATACCAAATGTTGCTGTTTGGAATGTAGGAACGCCGTCGACGAAATTTTTCTTCCCGGTGATGATTGTTTTTTGCGATCCATCACCGTACATCGTCACGTTCACCATTTTTCTCGTTACAATCACATTCTCTTCGTATACGGCCGCTTTAATGTGAATGATATACCGACCTTCGTACTTCTCCGGGAGCCTCTCCAGTGCCTTAGAAATGGTGGAGAAATCACCGGAACCATCTTTAGCGACAGTCGCATTTGGAGTCTGGGTTGGAGCATCTGCTTTTAGTAATTTTCGGGTTTCATGTGTCATCCAGATTGGAAGAGCATTGTCTGTACTTTGAGATAGTAGTCGTCGATCGGTGCTTGCAGGTGGTTCTGCTCCTTTGTCAAATGAGGAGACGATGGCTAAAGAATTACTGGTGAGTTCCTTGGTAGTCTTCAAAGCTTGCTCAACACTATCCCTAGTCGCGTTTTCTTTAATCGCGTCGATACACGTTTGCTGATACGCGATTACCGCACTCAACCAACTGTCTAAATCGAGAGCTGAGGTGCCATCCATGGCTGCGTTTAGTGACCGATTGAAGTCGTCTTGAGCATCTTCAAGAACTTGCATGCAAACATCGTGTATCGCTTTCTTCTCGGGGGTACTTTCGTCTTTCATGAGTTTAGAGGTTTGTTCAATGGCCTTACCGAGCTCATCAGAGGCGGCGGATATGGCGGCCTTCATAAGATCCTCGGGTTGGGGTATTCCCGAAGGTTTTGAACTCAACGATTTCTCAAGATGACTCTCGCATGTTTCTTTATAATCCGTCGACAGACATACCGTTTTAACGGCTTTCTGAGATTGCATGATTTTTTGGTCATCGTCACCCGGGACACCACCAGATGACGTGTCCTTGTTTGGGTTAGCATCTTCATTGTTGGCACTGTCCATGTCGGCCACGTCATCGGCGTCCACCCCTTCGGCTTCATCTTGTCGGGTATTGTTGAGGAATATCAAGAATGCCACGACAGCTGCTGAAAGAATTAGAACGGCTACGACAACACCAAGTATGATTCTCCTTCTTAATTTCTGTTTTCTTTCGAGCCTTCGACGTTCTGAAATTTGGTCAAAATCTTGAAATGCCATGATTTGCCTTGAGTTTTACCAAGGCAAAATGCCTCCGTTTGATCTCTGCCTTGGATTAGCCAAGGCAGAGGCTACAAAATGTTAGAATTCGTTTGGAAAAACAAAAATTGGAAGCAATTTGTGTACAATTATTCTTCTGTTTTCTTTCGTTAGAATTTGGTTATGGGGTTTTGGGTGTTTGTTTTGGTCAGGTGATCTCGAACACATGATTCTCTTGTAACAAATTAGGGAGGATTTGTGGAGTTGAGGATTTTGTGGACCGTTTTTTTCTCACTCCATGGTTTGATTGATTTCATTTGGTTGTGTCACTAGTTCAGACAGTCCTCTTTTAGCAATATAGATCTGACACGTGACAAAAACATGTTAGATAAGCTTACTAAGTATAGAGACAAAGACTCGAGCAAAAGAGGACATCTAGAATCTGAATGTTCATTTAGGTATCCGTTAATGTAGCAAAATTTGGTAGCTGGGCTATCGGGGAAATGATTTAAAAGAATACATATCAAATTTATTCAAAAAATATCATTTAAGTTTTATAAGTTAAAAATATATCATTAAACTATTGTTTTGTATATATCATACCATTGAAAACACATTTTGTTCAAAAAATATCATTAAACTATTGTCGTTGTACACGTTATAAGTTCAAAAAATACCATTGAACATTGGGTCATTTTTTAACAAACTTTGATGGTATAATGTGTATAAAAACAATAGATAAATAAATATTTTTGAACTTTAAACTTGAATGATGTTTTTTGAACAAATTCGATATTTCATTACCGTTTAAGTCATTTGGGATTGGCACAAACTGTTCCGAATTGCTTTTGTCCACTTTGTCAGAATTTTTTTATATAAGAAATGTATATGTTCAATGCAGAATTTTTGGAAACTATACTATTATGATAAAGTTTTAATTTTTTGAATAAAAACGATTTTTACAAGTTGTATGCACTAAAGATATATATTCTGTGTTTTTTGACTCGTTTGAAGAATTCGACCGTTCAGATAAAGCAAACCAAAAACCATCAAAGGTAAGTTGCTTATAAATGTCAGCTATAATGTGATCTTTTATAAATAACGTTCATCATTTGTTATAGGCATGTGAAAATATAAAATATGATTTCCCATGTAAGTAGAAGAAATCCTCAAATTTCACATGATTTATATTAAAAACAAAATAAAACAAATTTACCAAGACCTTTGTCTAGCTGTTGAGGTGCAAAATTCCTAAATAAACGTACGGGTCAAAACCTGGATGCCAAAAATACTGCATTCAGATTCACTTTGAACGTAATATAATTCTAAAAACCAATGAACAAAACGCGGAATCAATCAAATTCACTGCTTACATGATCAAAATTTGAGTAATTTGTAAGAATGAAATACACACATAAGCTAAACAATAATCTTTTAACAACAAACAGATGAACAAATGATGAGCAATGATTGGTTAAGCCGATGCTAATAACCAAAACATAACATGAGAAGATATGGCAATAAAGAACCAAGTGATGAAAGCCATGGCTATTGATATCTCAAATCTGCTACATGGAAGATGCATTTTACTGTTGGTGCAGAAATGTAAGTCTCTTGCATATAATACCACTATCCCAGCTGATGAACACGCAGCAGCTAGGGACAAAGTAGCAGTCACCTGCAGTTTAAAATTTGTCACAGTTTTTGACAATTCATTAAGTGTCATGAATTAGTAACAAGAAATAGATTATAGATAATGAGGATTAAAGATGTTGTATGAATGAAAAGATATATACCCAATCTCCAACCACAAACAAGCTCACTAACACAGCATTTTGAAGGTCTTTCTTGATTCTGAGAGCATAAAAATCAAGACATGCTAGCCCAAAACTCCACAACACTTGAAGCCCCATTGATGCAATTAGATAGCTGCACCACAACACTATTATATGTTGGTTGGATAAAAAGAATCATATTATTTAAGGCACAAAACAGGAAAGAAATCAATGGTGTTTATTTATTACTTGTTTCCTCTTAAAAAGGAGTCCAAGTTGGTGCTAAAGTGACCAAACACTCAAATCTCTCTTGCATTTATAAACATCCTCAAGTTTTCCAAATTTTGTAAAGTGGGGTCTAATTGTCGGGTGAAAGGAGTGATTTGTTTGCCGCTAACTTAGGGTATTAGGGTATCCTAAATCTGAATCTGGAAAATGTTGAAAAGCATGTTCAGTCCTTTCAAGATTTTACATCTGTACGGCCACTATGGAAGCATCAGCTGATTCAGTAAGTTATATGATGTTATGTAAATTAGAAACACGAACAGCATACCAGAACGCAGTGTAGTTCGAAAACCCGGAAGCCGAAACCATCCACCCAATCGAAGCAGCAGCACATAAACATTGGCCAATTCGCAACATCAACCCACTCACACTTCCAGGACTTCCAAACATATCCTTCATATCTTCTTCACTCTCTCTGGGGCCCTTCTTTTCACCAGATCAAAAGGGCCCAAAATTCCAGCCCTAGATTTCAAAATACCTCGCCATATGTATAGATCTTAGCATGCAAATTTAAAACGCAATGAAACTGAATTAGTGAGGGTATATTTGACTCCAAGAATCGATTTTAGATGGGGATTTGGGGGTTAATTCACAGTTGATAATGAAAGGTGAGGATTCAGTGACAGAAAGTGGAAGGTATCGAAACTGATGAGCAGTTTGGTCGGAACTTTGGCATCGCGATTTGGGAGATCGAGTACTTCAGTCCACGTGGATTTTTATGTTTATTTACTTTTTCGTTATATTCCCGTCTACTATCGCAATTACCCTTGTGGTTTGCAAGGTTTGAATATTCTGGCGAATGCATTTTTATTTTTTCTATTTATGTATGTATATTCTTCAAATTATTAAAAATCATTGTTGTACTTTAATCAAACTAGTCAAAATATATTAATATATTAATACTTCTATTATATAACTTCGTAATCGTATAAAAGTAGCTGAGCATCTTCAATTCTTCATGTGATTCCGCAAGATAATTTGTATATGAGGAGTAAATTTAAGGGTTTATTTCATAAAAAATCTTACATTTTCAACTTTTTTCTGTTTAAACCTAAAACTTTATTTTTTATCAAAAAAGACCTAAATTTTGGAGAAACTTTTTAATTTAGACCCTTAACCGGTTTTACAGGTTATACATATTTTTTTTTCAGAAAAAACCCTAATTTCTTTTATTTTTTTCTAAAAAAACCCTCAATTTCAGTGATTTTTTCACAAAACAACATTTTTTCTTCGTTTTTGTAATTGACATAACTTTCATATACGATGTCCAAATTCTACGAACTTTATATCCCTGGAAAGGTCGTAAGTAATACTACAACTTTGTTTTACTGACTTTTGTTTGAATATGTTCAGATATTTCGCTATATTGGCTTGTTTTCTTATAATAGCGGTATCTTTTGTATATGAGCTCCGTTTTCGACGTTCTATAAGTCGACGGATTCGTAAACACGAATACATCGTGTAATGAATATTATTTAAACCAAAATATTATTTGTATGATTTATCGAATTTTACGATACTGTAGTCTATTATTCGAAATTATAGCGTTTACTCGATAATTGATTCGAAATAACGTATTATAGTATTATAATTTCCAATAATACATTAGGAAAGTTTTGAAAATTACATTTCAACGTGTTATTCTAATTTGCGCTCTGGTTGACCTTTGTTGACCAAATTTGACGGATGTCACAGACGGGGTCGTAAGAAAGTGACGACGTGGCATTTATGTGGTTGGAGTTTGAACGGTACAATTTAAACCTTCACGAGCGGATGGAATTTGAAAAATAAAAGCTCACGAAGACAAACAATGAGCCCGCCATGATCAACAACGAGCCCGTGAATAAACTCGTAAATAGCCTAAATTAAAAAGTTTTATGAAAAAGAAAAAATTGAGGGGTTTTCGTAAAAAAAAAAGAAAAAAATTTAGGGTCTTTTAGTCGACGACAAAAACTTTGTCTTTTAGTCGTTGTTTTTCTTCACGGGCTCGTTATCGATCATGGCGGGATCGTTGTTTGTCTTCATAAGCCTTTTTATTTCAAATTCCATCCACTTGTGAAGGTTTAAATTGTATCGTTCAAACTCCAACCACAAAAGTGCCACGTCGTCGCTTTCTTGCGACCGTGTCTGTGACATCCGTCATATTTGGTCAACAAATGTCAACCAGAGCGCAAATTAGGATAATACGTTGAAATGTAATTTTCAAAACTTTCCTAATGTATTATTGGAAATTATAATACTACAATACGTTATTTCGAATCAATTATCGAGTAAACGCTATAATTTCGAATAATAGACTATAGTATCGTAAAATTCGATAAATCATACAGATAATGTTTTGGTTTAAGTAATATTCATTACACGATGTATTCGTGTTTACGAATCCGTCAACTTATAGAACGTCGAAAACGGAGCTCGTATGCAAAAGATACAGCTATTATAATAAAACAAGTCAGTGTAGCGAAATATCTGAACATATTCAAACAAAAGTCAGTAAAGCAAAGTTGTAGTATTACTTACGACCTTTCCAGGGATATAAAGTTCGTAGAATTTGGACATCGTATATGAAAGTTATGTCAATTACAAAAACGAAGAAAAATATTTTTTTTTGAAAAAATCACTGAAATTGAGGGTTTTTTTCAGAAAAAAGAAAAGAAATTAGGGTTTTTTCTGAAAAAAAAAATATGTATAACCTGTAAAACCGGTTAAGGGTCTAAATTAAAAAGTTTCTCCAAAATTTAGTTTTTTTTTGAAAAAAAATAAAGTTTTAGGTTTAAACAGAAAAAGTTGAAAATATAAGGTTTTTTATGAAATAAACCCTAAATTTAAATACACTTCAGATCGTATATTTAATTTGTTGAAATAAATATTAAAAAATCAAATATATTCGTTACTGTTGTACATGTACATGAAAACAAATATGTAAGTTTGTAGAATAAATTACAATATTAAACTAATATTAAATGATATTAAAAAATAAAGTTTTAAAAAAACATATAAAGATATACTAAAAAGTTTGAAAAAATGAACTAACCTAAAATGTTAAACATGATAACCAAATTTGTAATAATAATAAAAAGATAAGTCCAAACTGAAAAACAAAAGTAGCTTGGTGATTAAATTCGTATTAAAGTTTTAAAGGAATAAAAAAGGTTTGAGGTGGCGAGAATGAATCGAACCCCCAACCTCTTACATTGAAAAGCAAAGCATTTACCATTACAATGAAAATGGTTTTGTTGAAATACTTAAACTGAACATTTTTAAATAGATAGCAAATTAAAAACTAATAAAACATTGTTCATGTCGACTTTGATAATTGTAAGGTATACTAATTATGTTAGTTTATCTGTATTTTATATTATGATTATCACTTTAGGTAGATAAATAGATGTTTAGTCATGAATTGTGTATTAGAACTCAAACTTAATCAATATGTACTCTATTTTCTCTCATTTAATATATGGTACCAAAGCGTATCAAAGCATTACTTTCAACTGTATGAGGAGACCTCTACCTTCGACGACCATGCCTACCTTCTCCTACTCGCCATACATCCTCCCTCGTCCATGATTAACAATCGTTGCCAATGCTTCCTTTAACCGTTAGCATCACTGTTACAACCTCTAGTTGTCATTGCCGCTGCATTTTATACACGTTGATCCTTCCCTTAGTCATCGTCATTGTTTTCCCCTTTAGCCCTTGTCGATGGATATATATCTGTCATTATTGTATATCTTGCATCCACATGTTCGATGTAACACCCGGCTTTTAAAACAAAACACCCTTGAAAAATTTTTCATTTAAAACCAAGGTTTCGATACATAAAACCATAACAAAGGGGTATATTTTAATAAACACGGGTACAAGTGTATCAAGGAGAGTATAAAATATCATAGTCTCCTTTGAAGCCGGGCTGCTACATACAGCATCTACAAGTCCACTTCTTGAGTCACGGGCTTTATCCTTATCCTTATTAGGGTTATGCTAACCTGCAGGGACATTTAACAAACAGTATGAGCTACAAAGCTCAGTGAGTAATCGTATCTGCAAATAACATGTATCAAAATACAATAATATAATTGTCTGGATATCGAATCCAGAATCCTAGCCTTACTGGCTGACCGCATATATTCTAGGATTTCACATCCTAATCTGTAGCCTTACAGGCTGAATCATAGTAACCTGTAATTAACAAGTCACGTCAGTTATTTGCACATATAATCATATCTAACCGTTTCTGTCCCATGTTTCTTAGTCACAGTGGACTGCATTATATATCATGGCTATATAAGCCGCACCATAGGTCATAGCTATATAAGCTGCACTGGAACATTCTTAACCTTTAAATCATAGCCCGAAGGCCGCACCAGTTTATCATAGCCCGAAGGCCGCACCAGAATATCATAGCCCGAAGGCCGCACCAGAATATCATAGCCCGAAGGCCGCACCAGAATATCATAGCCCGTAGGCCGCACCAGAATATCATAGCCCGAAGGCCGCACCAGAATATCATAGCCCGAAGGCCGCACCAGAATATCATAGCCCGAAGGCCGCACCAGAATATCATAGCCCGAAGGCCGCACCAGAATATCATAGCCCGAAGGCCGCACTGTTTGGATATAACATCCAATTATGGCTCACGGGTTAGCCCGCTGTTGCCTTGGCTCACGGGTTAGCCCGCTGTTGCCTATATAAGTTTAGCTCATCAAAATAAACCATGGCTCACGGGTTAGCCCGCTGTTGCCTAAACTTACGGGTTAGCCCGCTGTTGCCTATATATAGGTTCGACTCACAGTGTCGTTCTTGTCTATTAAAGACTCACGGCTTATCTGGTATTGTCATCTTCATATATCTTCAAACTTGTCATTTTCGTCCCACAAGTCAGTTTCAACCTGTAACAATTCAATCATCATATATCATATATGATATCAGTGAGATTACTCACCTGAAGGTGCTACAACTAGCGTTTGTTGTTCCTTGCCTTGAAATGAAATCCGTAGGATTTTGTCCCGTACCTATAATTCCATTTATTTCCAAAATGATTATAGGTTAATAACCATTCCAATTAACTCTAATACAATAGAGTTCAATTTAATATCGTTATAAACAATGCCTAGTTAATAAACTTTCCGTTTACTAACTTTTTATGAATTTTACTATTCACTGAGGCATTCGAATCGATCTACAGTGCCCCCGAGGGGTCGAAAACTCAATATGAAAATTTTCCCAAACTTTTTAGACCATAACGAGCCTATGGTTCAAATTTGAGCTAAATCGGACAAGCCTAGCAAAAATTCACACTTTTTAGCCCCTGCTTGATAAGCACGACCAGTGCGTTTTTTGCCTTTAAAAGAGCACGACCCGTGCAAACAAAAACATGAAGGATTTTCACACTACAGCATAAGCACGACCCGTGCATAATTAGCACGACCCGTGCTAATCTGGGCAGATCCAGATTTTCGCGATTTTTGCACTGTAGCACCCTGTTTTGGTCTATTAAGTACTTATTGTTGTTCTTAATCACTTGGGGTTTGTTTCCAGACTAAAACCCTCCAATAATACAAGGTTTTAATCCAAAGAAACAAACTCAATCAATCAAAATGCAGAAATTAGGGTTCTTGAGCCAAAACCCCAAAATCCACCCAATTACCAAATTCTTTTGTTTCAATTGCATGTTTTTATCATATGAACATGTATCAAGCTCAGAAATCATATAAACATCATGGAATAAACTGAAATTACAGATTTCAGTTCATCCCACATGAATCCACCAAGAACACATTCAAGGATTTGACTAAAAAGTCAATTTACTAACCTTGTTTGCTTCAAATCTTTAATTCCAAGATATAACTCCGATTTCTTGCTTCATTTCTTGTAAATTTCCAGAATTCATATGCAATAAAATCTTCCCGATCCTTCTCAAACGTTCAGCCACAATAGGAGAGTCAACTCTCCTATTTATACCCCAAATTTTTACAAAATTAGTCTCTAAGTTCCTTTTCTTGGACTTTTGCCACAATAATCAAGTTTTATTACAATAAAACTTTCATTCCTTATCCTTTTGCCACAAGCAACAATATTTTTACATAATTGGTCCTTCACATGGTCAAATGACCAAATTACCCTTTTATGGTAAAATGACCAATTTACCCTTTTTCTAGTATTAACTTTCTAATACTTAGAACACCATGATAAATCATAAATACACTATGATTAACATTTTAATACTTAACAAAAGTGTCGTGGTGTTACAATCGAAGGCCTTGCAAACATTCTCCTCATCCTATTGGCAACATTTCATGGCGATGTCGAGTGTGGGCGCTTCAAAATTTAATTGATAGTTCCAAGGAAGTCAACTCACATATTGATCCACTTTGGCGGACTCATCGGGTGCCAATATTCCAACAAAGCTCAAGAGCTTCCAAAATTTTGCATTGTACTCCGTGATAGTTATCTTATCTTTCTTCAAGTCTAAGAACTTCTTCTCAATGTCACGATTTTATTCCTTAGTGCAAACTCTCTCCTTCATCTTCTCCAATAAGTTTCCCAAGTCACCCCCTCCAATTTAGGGCCATCATGAATTCCTTAGTTTCGAGCCACTGCTCAAGAGTCATTTCCTGGAGAGTTATGATGGCAAAGTTCACTCGCTGATCATCTCGACATTGGCAATCATAGAATGCCATCCAGTTATGGAGCACAATCAGATCCCAAGTTCCATCATAGGTAGGCGGTTTGCAATAGTTGAAATCCTTAAAGTTGCATATTTTTTTTGGTGTTACCGCTTCTAAGAAAGTGTGGTTGCTTGAGGTGCTTGATGCATACTGTCATAGAACTGTTAGTTTATTGTCCAACTGAAAAAGTAGCATCTCCGAACATAGTCTTCACCTCCTCCCTCAACTAAGCCCCTTATTCTTCTAGTAACCCCTTCACATTGCCCACCATTTTTGCTAAGGTGGTGGGTTGAGATTGGGCCTTTTCACCCATCCCACCCCCTTAAGCTTCAACTAATGGAGCTCTACTTCGGGTGTTAACTATTTTGAGAAAGATATGTGTTGAATCTAGAGTCTTACCAATCATCTAATGTACATGTATATATTTATTTCTTTAGTAATAATCTCAATGGAACTCAAACCACCATTTGCACTAAAGTTAAGTTTAAGTAATAATCCTAGTACCTAGTTCACTTAAACTAATGCTCTCATAGTAAATTGTGACACCCCTCGCTACGAGTATTTAAGTAAATCCCCGTTAAGGTTTATAATAGTTCAACCAATTCAAAGCATCATCATTGTGGAAAGTATTAAGTGAATCATGACATGATTGTTTAAAATCTATCACAATAAGTTCTGATTATGGAATCCCCAATTCCAAACTTCACAAGGGTTTTGGTTCATTTTATAAGTTGGGATCCTTAAGAAACAGTTAGGATTGAATTTTTCTTTATCCAATGAGACATCATATTCCCAACCAAATCAAGATTCAACCAAGTTTTCCTAACATCTCTTTTTATAGGGTTTATATGACCCCACGCTTCATCAAAGATGATTCTAACTATTCGTTGGTTGGATATTGACAACTTGATGGTGTAAAAACAAGAATCAATCACTTCAGAGTTTTCTTAAATTCTAAGCTTGGATATGAACACAACCCAATCTTTAAAGTGAGTTTTTTTAACTAGATCACTGATGATAAGAAAAATCACAGATGACACTAGCCATCTACAATTTCCATGATTATTTCGGAGTTTTCTTAAATTCTAACGAGTAAAATCATTTTTATTATTTTTTATAGGTAACATGTTTAACTTACATTTAATAGCGTAGATTGTAAAAATAATAATATTAAAAAAAAAAAGAGTAGGGCTGGGTTAGACCTGGAAAACGTGTCGTGTCGTGTCAATTTCGTGTCGTGTCAAAACATTAAACGGGTTGAAAGTGCTCGACCCTAACCCAACCCGTTTAATAATCGTGTCGTGTCGTGTCGTGTCAACCCGTTTATTTTCGTGTCGAGTTTCGGGTTTGGGGTTTAGACCTTGTGAATATATCATGTCACTTTTCGAGTTGAAACACTTAAGTAGGTTGAAAGAGTAGGAGTTTAGGACATGAAAAAAAACATGAAAGACTAGTAATAGATGTTGAGGAGAAAATCCACGCTAAGTTTAGATAGCAATGTTAAAGTATTATGAGTCGAGGAGACGAATGACGAGATTACGATGAGGAGGGAGAGTGTGGAGTATGAGTGAGAAAAGAAAAAAGTGAAAATGAATTCATGACCTGGGTTGCTAAACGACTTCCACATTATAAAACACGTCAACCTGAAGTTTTTCTTTTAAATATGGTCTTGGTTTTTGACTTGTACAATTTACATAAGAATTAGAAAAACTTGATTATAAATAAACAGGTCATTTTCGAGTTGAAAGTTTCAACCCTGACCTTACCCGTTTTAATTATCGTGTCATACCGTATCGTATCAACCCGTTTAATTAAACGGGTTGAAATCTCCTGTCCAAACTCATCTATTTCGTGTCGAGTCGTATCAGATTTTGCCACCACTAGGCTGGGCCCGTTACGACATTTATACTTATCAAGCGTAGAATCTGAATCACAATCATTTTCGTCTTGCGTTCTCCTCCCCATTATTCTCTACCTCGATCTTTTCAGCAAGTTGTTGGTTGAAAATGGCGACTGAAATTCGATCATTTGATCTGACAAACAAAACTAAGATTCCATCTGTAGGTCTGGGGACATGGCAATCGGAACCTGGTCTGGTTGGTCAAGCCGTTACTGCTGCCGTCAAGGTTCGCCCTCGTTCTCTAGTCCCCTTGTTCTCTACGTGAAGCAGCTTTCGATTTTCGTTAATGTAACACCAACAGCGAAGGGAGTTTTAACTATAATACTCTTTTCATCTATGGTTTGCTTGCTCGATGCTGATTTTTCCTACACAATGCATCGCTTGATTTGCTATGTTGTTATCGACTGGTCAATATGGTTCTAATCTTATCAAGTAGCTTTTTGTTCCTTGAGCTATCGTCAGAATGAGATTCCTCTTATTTTTGTGGTTCATATCACCTTTTTGTTTAAAATCCAGACATAAAAGTGTTTCGAGTGTTGAATTTGGACTTTTAAGGTCAAATGAATTGGTGCGGTCCAGAATTGATATGGTTCTTGTTACAATTATCATCCAAAATCTTCGTAATTATTTAGGGGTTCTTACAATAAACATGTATCTTGATTATTAAAATCTATAGGTATCAGTAGTTGGTGATTAAACTATATCATAGTGCAAAATAGTACTTAATTTAACTTGGCAGTCGTTATAATTGACTATTCAATCAATAAACTATTGAAGCCCCTCAATTGTGGAAGCTTTTGTTTGTGTAGCAACTTTCTTGCAAATCAATGCCCAGTAAAGCTTTGCATTTATATAATTTATGATTTATATTCTTTGAATGATAAAAAATCTGTAAAACATATTAATTTACTCATTATATTTCTCTCTTGCAGGCTGGGTATCGTCACATTGATTGTGCCCAAGTTTATGGCAATGAAAAGGAGGTATGCAAGTTTCTTGAAATCTAAAACTCCATCATAGTGACATAAGCTTATGAACTTATAACCAATATAAACTATATAACAAAGCAGTCAAGTTTTAACCTTTTTTCTTTTCCCTTCATAAAAAATGTTATATTTAGTAACATCAACAATTCTTGTATATCTTTTATGGCTTTCAAGATCGGTTTAGCTCTAAAGAAACTCTTTGAAGATGGCGTGGTGGCACGAAAAGATCTGTGGATCACCTCAAAACTCTGGTTTGTTGAATTCTTTTTTTGTGTACTTATGTTAAAATTCCACCATTCATTAAATATTCAATCAAAACCCTAAACTTTACAGGTGTAATAATCATGCTCCAGAAGATGTACCTGTATCATTGGAAAAAACTTTGAACGACTTGCAGATCGATTATCTTGATTTGTACCTTGTAAGCGTTCATAATGCCATTTTTTTTTCTAAATCTTTTTGTATATTTTTCCATCTATAACTAAATAAAACATCTACCTATTCAAGATCCACTGGCCAGTAAGGACAAAAAAAGGGACAGCTGGCTTCCAACCTGAAAATCTCCTAAAAACCGATATACCTGCCACATGGAAAGCAATGGAAGCACTGTATGATAGTGGCAAGACACGTGGGTTAGGTGTCAGCAATTTTTCTTCTAAAAAATTAGAAGATTTGTTGAAGGTAGCCCGTATTCCCCCTATTGTGAACCAGGTGGAGTGTCATCCTTCATGGCAGCAAACCAAACTTCGGGAATTTTGTAAATCAAAGGGCGTTCACCTTTCCGTAAGTCGTTTTTTCTCATCAAGTCAAAAAGGAATATTGTCTGATTTTGACTTTCGGTTTTGATTTGAATATTTAGGGATACTCGCCACTCGGTTCACCTGGCACGAAATGGCTGAAGAGCAATGTATTAGAGCATCCGATTTTAACATCGATTGCAGAAAAATTAGGGAAAACTCCTGCACAGGTTGCCCTTCGTTGGGGTTTACAGATGGGTCATAGTGTCCTTCCCAAGAGTACAAATGAAGCGCGTATCAAACAGAATTTTGCAGTTTTTGATTGGTCGATTCCTGATGATTTGTTCAAAGAGTTGTCTAAAATCGAGCAGGCAAGATTTCTCCTTCTGGTTATCTGATTTAATCATCCATTATCCAGTTTGAATAAATCAATTCTATAACATATGAATTTGGGTTTGTTGCAGGCAAGACTTATTAGAGGTGAATTTTTGGTGAATGATACGTATGGGGATTATAGGTCTGTTGAGGAACTCTGGGATGGCGAGATATGATGACTAGGCGAATATTAATAAATAAAGCTGTGGTTATTTACTTAAATACATTGCGATTTAAGCATTAAACCGGTACCCATATGTATTTTGTTGGTATTATTTGAAGGAATGCATGATCAATGAGAACTTTTGGTAGTTGGTTGGACTATTAACAGATGAATATGAGTATATGACAAAATAAGAAGGCTTTGTGGTAATAATTGTCGTCATTTCCTTCTATGTTGTAAACGAGAACGAGCAACTAAAAGTTTTTAAAGAAATAAAGTAAGTTATAAAGAAAGCGTAAAATTGATGATATTTCAAAAGTTCCAAGGCCATGCAGAGTGGGACTGGTCCAACGTGTGCGAGTTCGTGGGACGATCATTTTTTTCCCACTACAATTTCAATATCATTCGATGCCGTTACAATTCTAATACCAGCAATTGCCGTTTAACCCATTTTTCGGGACACTCGGCATTCACGGAACCACAACATGTGCACGTCGAGGATTCTAATTCGAGCGAGGAGACCATGCCAAAGACACAATCGGAGGAATCCGAGCCCGAGGAAGTTCCGTTCCAACGAAAAAATAAAAGGAAGGAGAAGCAAAACGAAGGGCCCATTGCACTGATACCGTGGAGCCAAGAAGAAAAAGCTATGCTAGCCCGTTTGTGGGTTGCAGTTTCTAAGGATTGCGATGCGCGAGGCACAAAACGCTCAATCCAAAGCACATTTTTGGAAGACCATACACATTTTATTCCACAAAAATTTGGATCGCGAATTTTATCGTTTGAAGGATACGATGACGACAAAATTCCGAGTCGTCAACGGGCACGCGACAAAATTTAACGACTTGTTCGTTAGCATTATGGAACAACGAGAATCGCGCGAAGCGACCAAGATATTCTAAAAAATACACTTACGGTTTACCAAGAGGAAAACAAAGGTAAACCACATGACTTTTTGGCAGGTTGTCCGTTCGTACCGGAGGTGGATCTAAACTTGCACCATCTATAAAATCTGAGTACATAATCAATATCAGTACATATTTTATAGGTTTGTACACCAAACCATTGAAAAAAAAATGAATAACTTTTGGTAACAAAATCATAATGGGAATAAACTGGAGTCTGTTAATGTTTAAACAAAAAATGAAAATGGAAATAACATAAGATATTTGTCATCGAGGGAAGTAATGGATAAACAGGGTTCATGAAACTTCAAGCACAAAATAGAAATCATGAAACTTCAAATACAAATTGAAGATAAGTGATGGAAAAAGAGAACTTGATAAAGGTTTGTTGCTGAGGTTGAGTTATCGGAGAAGAAGGGTCCAACGTCGTTGGTCCGAGCCTTGCTAGTAGGTGGTCTAAGCATCGCCGATAGGTGGTTGGAGTGTCGCTGGTATGAGCCTCGTCGACTGTCACTGAAGAGGGAAACAGACGAGAAGAGAGACGAAAGGGCTGTCAGCTTGATTTTGAAAGAACTAAGAATCTACTAAACACGTAAGTCGTAACCCTAAATGACTAAATCCCAATTCCCAATCACTAATATCAAATATGTTTTAATTTTAATTTACATAAAAATAAAATAAAATTTATATTACATATAGACTCGTTTAGAGCTTGCGAGCCTAATCGAGCTTAGTGACACATGCTCGACTCGAGCTCTATATAAAGCTCGAGCTCAGCTCAAAACTCGTTAAAAACGTGTCAAAACGAGCTTTTAGCGAGCCGGTTCCAAATAGCTCACGAACATGCTCGGGTATTTAACATAACCACGTTTTGGACGCTCTATGCAATTTTGAAATATATAGACACAATCACACAATTAAGAAAAAACCATTTACACCGAGTGACCAAATTTGCAATAATTTCTTGAAAAATAAAAAATAGTAAAAATGTTTTAATTTTTGTTAACCCAAAGGATTTAAATACCCAAATACGGAATGCCGAAAAGGGGCCGTACCCGCAACTAAAGTCGCTGTTATCACAGGTGTTGTATTTCTAAACCAAACCCTAGAGCACTGATCGCTACTGTATTCATCATCTTCTCATCATCGTTAAGCAATCATGGGTTCAGGTGAGGTTAAGCTTCATGATTTCTTAGTTGCGGTTTCAATTTCAGTCAGTTAAATGACCCATCTGCAGAAACACAAAGATGCCGTTAGTACGAAGTGTTTCTTGTAAAAGCATGTAATTGCAATTTTTCTCTCTCTCTCTCTCATTTAGATGCAGATATGGAGGATTATGGATTTGAGTACTCTGAGGAGGAACCAGAAGAGCAAGATGTAGACATTGAAAATCAATACTACAATTCTAAAGGTACTAAATCCCTTCTTCCAATACTTATTGTGCACATACGGTTTATATTTTCATCCTCAATACTGCTTGCTACTTGTGTCCTTACCAGTAGCGGAACCAGGAAGGGGGCGTAATTGAGTAGTTGACAAATTAATCTCTAGATAATGGATGCATCATAGTCCGCTTATATGAGTCAATCGATCGGTGAGTCATTCTTTGTTTTTGACAGGTTTGGTGGAGACTGATCCAGAGGGTGCACTTACTGGTTTTGCGGAAGTAGTTCAGATGGAACCAGAAAAGGCAGAATGGTGAGTGTATTGGAATTAGGTCTCCATGTTGTGACATTAACAAAGAATCTAAGAATCAAATATTGCTACCACTTTTGTTAAATCCTCACTTATTAAGTCGATAATGATTCTTCTGTTATGTTGAAACAGGGGATTTAAAGCACTTAAACAAACTGTCAAGCTTTATTACCGATTAGGGAGGTACAAGGAGATGACAGATGCGTATAGAGAGATGTTGACTTACATTAAATCTGCAGTAACTCGAAATTACAGTGAAAAATGTATAAACAATATCATGGATTTTGTATCTGGATCCGCTAGTCAAAACTTTGGTCTTTTACAAGAGTTCTATCAGACCACCTTGAAAGCACTTGAAGAAGCTAAAAATGAGGTAATTGTTAGTTAATCTTTTTGAAGTTCTATTAAAGTAAGTTATTCAATTTCTTTCTACTGTTTTGTAGAGATTGTGGTTCAAGACAAATCTTAAGCTTTGCAAGATCTGGTTTGACATGGGTGAATATGGTAGAATGAATAAGGTATGAACTTCACAATTCTGCTTTAAACTATAACTTTCTTTGATCTTTTATTGTCTGTTAACATTTTTTTATTAATAGATTTTGAAGGAACTTCATAAATCTTGTCAGAGGGCAGATGGAACTGATGATCAAAAGAAAGGAACTCAGTTACTGGAAGTGTATGCAATAGAGATTCAAATGTACACAGAGACAAAGAACAACAAGAAACTCAAGGTAAAGAATCTTTAAATGCTAGTTTTATGTTATATTTACTGCATATTTTATGCTTTAATGCTAGTGACCAAATATGAATCATATGGTATCTGTGACAGCAACTTTACCAAAAGGCCCTTACTATCAAATCTGCAATTCCACATCCAAGAATCATGGGAATAATACATGAATGTGGTGGCAAAATGCACATGGCAGAACGCCAATGGGCAGAAGCTGCTACTGACTTTTTTGAAGCTTTTAAAAACTATGATGAAGCTGGAAATCAAAGAAGAATCCAGTGTCTGAAGTATGGTTACTTTTGTCATTTCACATAAAACCTAATTTTGACAATAATCTTTAATGTTAATCACTTAATTGTCTCTAATCTTGCAATTACAGATACTTGGTGCTAGCAAACATGCTTATGCAATCTGAGGTCAACCCATTTGACGGTCAAGAGGCGAAACCGTATGTGACAAGATTTTCTTTTCTTTTTTGAATTACTATTTTACCCTTTCTGAATCCTAGCTCAACACTACAGATACAAAAATGATCCGGAAATCTTGGCAATGACAAACTTAATTGCAGCATATCAACGTAATGAAATATTGGAATTTGAGAAAATTCTTAAGGTATAAAAGATTAAACATTATATACCATAAGTTATACACAACTATATATAATTTTTTTTTTTTATAATTTATGTGACAGAGCAACAGAAGAACAATCATGGATGATCCTTTCATAAGAAATTACATCGAAGATCTTTTGAAAAACATAAGAACTCAAGTGTTACTCAAGCTGATTAAGCCATACACCAGGATCAGAATCCCCTTCATATCAAAGGTATTTATTTCTTTAATAATAATAATTATTATTATACATAAATATATACATGTGTTTTTCAGGAGCTTAATGTGCCAGAAGCTGATGTGGAACAGCTGTTAGTGTCACTGATATTGGATAACAAAGTTCAGGGTCACATTGATCAAGTTAACAGGCTGTTGGAGCGTGGCGACAGGTTTAATTTTTATATATAAATAAACTATTTGTAAATGTGATTCCATTCTTGTGTATGACTCTGGAATTGGAATGGTGACAGGTCAAAGGGAATGAAGAAGTACACTGCCGTGGAGAAATGGAATACTCAACTTAGGTCACTTTATCAAAGTGTTGGGAATCGTGTTGGTTAAGAAGCTTGAAAAAAAAAAATAGACTTTTGGTGAGAGTTTGTTATTTTTGTCAAAATCGGCATATTTTGTCCATCTTGGTAAAGTTTGTATCTAAAAAACTCAAGGATTAATGTGTTTTCAAGGGGGGTTATTGATTGCATTTGTGCATTTGGTTGATATTACATGCTTAGGCTGGAGGGAGTGGTTAGCATGTGCTGAACATGCTAAACTTGCCACATCAGCTTAGCACATGCTGACCAAATTTGGTGGGAGTAGTCAACATGTGTTAACCATGCTAAAAGGTACAACTCTCATGCTAAAAGGTACAAGTGATGTTGCTATGGTTGTTAATGGCGAGCTCGTCGAAATTTTGGCGAGGAGCTGCTTGGCGAGGACGAGAGCGAAGCCGGCGGTGTGGCTTGGCATGCTCAGCGAGGAAGATGGCGAGGGGATGGCGAGGCCACTCCCCCAAGCCTTACTAGCAAACAACTGAGAATCTTATAAAAAATGTCTTAAAGTTTTAAGTTTAGACGTCATTTATCTTATTTTGAAGTGCCAAACTGCCACATAATATAAATGTTCATGAATAGCAAATAAAGCTTTTAGACAGACAATACATGTGAAACAGTAAAAGAGCTGCAATAAAGTGTGGAGTGTTGCTTCTTTTTTACCCTTTTTAAATGGTAAAACGCAATGTCAATGTACATATTAAAAATCACTAGTAACTAGTTTGTCATTTATTGGGAACAAAGTCTGCCTCCAAAAAAAATTATTGGGAACAAAGTATTAAGAGTATTGAATATATAGTAATTTAATTGCATTATTGTTTTTCATTTTTGATCGCATGGAGTAGGTGAGTTGGTAAATGATAATTGAATTTACTCATAACCATCCATTAAATAAAAAGTTTATAGTTTGGCTTTAAAGATACTCCTTATCGTTATGGCTTACTAAACACAAAAATTGTTGTTCAAAATAATTCTCAAACCGAATCAACAAAGAGGTTAACTACTTAACCATGCTTTGCTGATTGGTTTACTTCAAATTCCCAATAATTAAAAAAATCTAAGTTCCAAATAATCCAAGTTAAAAATCTCGAAATTATTTTACATAATTCATATTGATTTTTCTTAAGCTAAAGTTAAACACCCAACCTAGTTTTCTTTATTCGTCGGCTCAAATATAATACAATAATATTAAACAAACAAGTTGATTGTAAAAATTATTATCAAATAACACATTTGAAATCAGATTCGAAGTTGATTAAGTTTTGTGTTAAGAAAAGCTTAAAACGAGAATGAGAATCAGATTTTTGGACAAAAAGCAAGCAATAACACAAACACTATATACGGTCGAAAGAGTCGCAGGAAGCATTTAAACCCTATTTGTTTCATTTGTATTCGCTGGGGTCAAAAGCGAGTCCAATACCTATCGACCCACCCCACCCCACCCAGATTCATCATTGACTCCGATACATAAATCAACGCAAACCAAACCCTCTTTCTCCAACCCTTTACAAAACCGATAATCGGTTTCTTCATCAATCGAAGCTCCAAGGGAAGAGCTTAGCACCATCATATCATGGCTTGGGGCACGTTAGTTGCTTTCGTAATCGTATCAGTAGCATCGACGGTCAGTGGGAATTCTGAAGGGGACGCGCTTTACGCTCTTCGCCGGAGCTTAAACGATCCAGATAAAGTACTTCAGAGCTGGGATCCTAATCTTGTTAGTCCCTGTACCTGGTTTCACATCACCTGCAATCAAGACAACCACGTTACTCGCGTGTAAGCACTTCTCCTTTACATCCAAAATGCCCAAATCACATCCCCCTTTTATGTATTTGTGCTCTACTGGCATAAATTTTGCAACTCAATTTTTTCATCCTCTGGTCCAAGAAAGTCCATTTTGGCGGTCTAATTTTCTGGAGTTGAAAATGGGAAAACGGTATAATCTTGGTCAACAGGAAACTCCTAATTGTCTCGAAGTTAGGAAGTATTAGAACTAACGAATTTTGAAACCTTAAAACTAAGGAATGTTTGAGTCAATTTTAAATTAGAGAAGTACACTACTGTTTAACTTTTAAAATCAAAGATGGATTTTTTTCTTGGAAGATGGAGTATTTTCTCCTAGTTGTCCTTTTGAGATTTCTTGTTACTTTGGGGTGCATAGAAGATGTCGATGTTTCCAAGTAAAGCAAGATTCTCGCTTCATTCAAGTCTAGGCTTGTTGGATTTGATAATCAACAGGAACATAAGTACAGTGAAAATTATGAAACTATAATTCACCATGTTATAATTGGTTTTATACAGGGATCTTGGAAACTCAAACTTGTCTGGCCATCTTGTACCTGAACTAGGAAAACTTGAACATCTACAGTATCTGTGAGTTACTCGAAACCATTTAGTTTATTCCATCTTTAATCAGCTACCATGAACAGCTGGGAACTATAAAATTAATTTTAATATTTGCAGTGAGCTTTACAAAAATACCATTCAGGGTACAATTCCTGCAGAAATCGGTAACTTAAAAAGCCTCATAAGCTTGGATCTTTACAACAACAATATCTCAGGCAAAATTCCACCTTCATTGGGGAAGTTGAAATCTTTAGTGTTCTTGTAAGTTTGACTATTAACTCTCTTGTTTGACCAAAATGTATATAAATTTATTAACTTCTAATTCACCTTATGCAGACGTCTTAATGATAATAATCTAACTGGAAGAATCCCTAGGGAACTCGTTGGTGCTTCAAGCTTGAAAGTTGTGTATGTGATCATTCCTTAATCATTTAATTAATTGCTACAATATGTCATATATTTAACAAGTGTTTGAATGTATTTTTTCAGGGATGTATCGAATAATAACCTATGTGGAACAATTCCTACCACTGGTCCATTTGAACACATTCCTTTGAACAAGTAAGACTTAATGATGATTATATTAAAGAAGTGTTACATGTATTATTGAATTAGTTATAGGATAAAAATTAAAATGGTGGTTTTATTGTGCAGCTTTGAGAACAATCCTCGTTTGGAAGGGCCTGAGTTGATTGGACTGGCAAGCTATGATACAAACTGCTCTTAAAAAGTGTTATTGTTACTAGTTGCTTCACTTGATGTTAAGTTTGCTGGATTTATATAAACCCATGTTGAGTTGCAAGAATTCTTGGGTAGTTTGTGATATTGTCTGTAAAATCATATTATGTTTGTGTGGGTGTATGTTGTCATGAAAATATAATATTTGGTTGTGTAACCATTAGAATGGTAACTTAGACATTGTATGTGTGTGACTGAGTTTGAGTTATAAGCTAGTTTCCCATATTTTGTGATCATGATAAGCAGCAATAGATTTCCCAAAATTATATGGAGGTTAACCTTGCAAATTCATTACATGGTGGGGCCCAAAATTATATAGTTAGTGTATCTATCTATGTTACCTTATGATTGGGGTATTTCAGTTAATGTATTTCAAGATAAATAATGATCTTTTATCACAATAATTTGATTTTTATTACTAGTTAGTTCCCACAAAAGAAAGTAAAGCTATTCACTTGCTTGATAATTTTTTGTATTTATATTAACAAAATAATATTTTAGAAAAACAAAGACATAGATTCTATTAAAAGTCATCGTTTGTTTAAAGTTTTAACATTCTTTTATGATAAGTCATTATAATATCCATTTTAATACCTAAATAAATAGAAACTTTTGTAGTTTCATTTATGACAAGTAAATATTTCATTAAAAAACTGATGTGCAATTGTATTCATATTCCACAAACGGAGTTTAAATTGTCAGAGATCTTGGAATTTGATGCATGACTACTACAAATTGTTAGCGGGTTTACAACCATAAAATGATTTGGTTAAAGATCTGCAAGACATTTCACTATAATCCACTGAAAATAACATTACATCGGTTGTTGATAGTATGTATCGGCACCTAGAAAACAAGTACCATGCTACTTACTCCATAGTATGGCACAATACATGAGATTAAAGATGCAATCATGAATCATATACTAGATGACCCGATAAAGTATCTAAGTTCATATAGTGTTTGTAGAGCTCAAAATGGTGCAAATGAGACTATATGACATACTACTGAATTCTTTCACTATATATGGTTGGATGGCATAAAGCAACTAAAAAGAAGTTAATGTTTTTCTTTTTCTTTTTTTTTTAAATTGATATCGAAAAGCCATACGATTCGCTCAATTGGCAAATTTGAGAGGAAATGTTGGAAATAACGGGCTTTAGAGTGAATTGGAGAAATGGATTCAGGGTTGTCTTAATTCTTCTATGGCGTATGTTTTGGTCCAAAATCATTCGAGGGAGATTCCTATTAAAAGAGGCCCTAGACAATGTGATCCTCTTTCACTTTTTCTTTCTATCATGGCGATTGAAGGTTTACATTTTATGATGGAAAAAGCGGTTAATCTTATCTCGGTGGCTAATTTCAAGGTAACGATCTCTCATTTATCTTATGTTGATGATGTTATTTTTATTGGGGATTGGTCTAAAGATAATGCGATTAACATTATTCGCATTTTACACGTCTTTATATCCTATCTAGTCTAAAAATCAATCTTTTAAAAAGGTAATCTTTTGTTGTTCCTTTTCAAGAGGCCGGCATTATAACACCACCTATGAATTGCAAGGTGGAAAATTACCATTTTGTATCTTGGTCTCCCATTAGGATCTAATATGTCGAAGACCGAGAACTGGAAATGCATGCTGGGCCATTTTATGACCAATTTACTTCTAAAATGGAGGCGGGGATTTATAAATGAGTTAAATGGACTTTGGGGGAAGGTGATTTTAACGATTCGTAGGGTTAAAGGAGGCTTTGGTTCAAATGTGATCGGATGGAAACTTAAAGGCTCTTGGAGTAATATTGGTGACTCGTTGGGAAATTAAAAAAAAAAAAAAAAATTGATTTGCAGTCTCTTTTTTAAAAAGAAAGTCGACAAGGGAAATAATGAGACTTCGTTTTGGAATGATGGTTGGGTGATATGATGTTAGCTCAAAGATTCAACCGTTTATACGCTTTAGAAATGGAACAAGATTGAAAAAAATAACATCTTTAGTTCTACTAACCGTAAAACATGTTATAAAATATGTTACTTTTGGACTTTCTATTTGTTTGGACACGAACTCCAACATATTTCAAGATTCACACAACGATGCTTTAGCCATATAATTTTTTTATTGCATGATCATATAATTCATATTATAACCTTTTAAATATATTTGTTAATTATAATTTTCTTATATATCTTTTTAATTTTTTTTTACTCTTCGATTTATGGATAAGCTTCACAAAGTAGAAGCATTGTGTCATCATTGTTACTTTGAAACTAAATGATATGATGTCAACTTTTCTTTTTTCTAGATTTCTATTGTTTTACTAAAGACTTTTGACTTTTCTACCATATATGTGGTAAAATCATTAAACATTTAGACCCAGTCGAGACCTTCTTCGTTACCGTACGAGTAAATATGTTATTGATTATTCTTTGTTATATGAAATTATTCTATAAATATTGTATATTTTACTTTTTGTATATATATTATGAATCAACTAGGAGGTGATATTCATAAGTCAAACATTTATTCAAGTTTGAGCATTACGCTTCTTGTTCGTGAGACATTATCATACTCTTCTTATATTTTTTGTAAAATTGTTTAGTAGTTACGTTTACCTTTCTTAGAAGAAAAGGAAGTTACACTTTTAGTTATTTTTAGAATAAAATGGAAGGAACATTTCATTGTTTTGTCTTGCAACTTTTTCCTCACGGGTTGAGAGGGTATAAAAGTGTTCCATAAGAAATTATTAACACAGAAAACGTAGTTTGAATATATTTTGAAATTGTCGCACAACCTAATAAGTTTAATAACCCATTCCAACACCGTAATTAGTAGCAAAATTTTACATAATTAGAAACTCTTGTTAAAAAATTTAAGACTGAACAACATTAGAGAAGCCAAACCCAACACTGAAAAAGAACTCCATTACAATTCAAGATTTGTCTATATTGCAATTCAAAACAAACCCTTCACAATTTAAAACTTAGCAACTTTCAAGAAACTAGTGTATGTAGTTAAAACATCAACACTAGGCAAGTTAATTTAAAACATAAGCAAACACAGCTAGCCACATGTTAAAAAAAGAAGCCAAAATCTTTTGAAAAAGTGATTATCTATGATCAACCACATAGTACACACGTGGGACTTAATTAAGCAGGCTTCCAACAAGAAATGACATAACAATTCTCCCTTTCCAGCCTTGCAAAAGCCACTTATTGTCTTCATCTATCAATAAATCCTTATGATGTAAACTCACTTTCATTAGCTTTTCTTCTATCATCAGTTGCAACAACTTGTGCACAAGTAATCAAAAGTGTTCTTAAATCTATCACTTCTTCTGACCTGTTTTGTTTCCTCCCACGACCTTTCCCCACTTTTTTTCCTTTCACTTGATTTGATGTATCTTCACAATCTTTTAATGTGCCTTTGCATGTTTCTTCGCGTGAAGTGTCACGAAACGAGTCTAGAGCAACTTTACCTTGTCTCATACTTGAAAGAAAAACCAAGTCCATCTCTTCTAATCTTAATATGGAATTGGGGAAAATGGCTGCCTGTTTTATTGTCCTTTATTGTTATTCTAATTTTGTTATGTCTTCCCCGATTGGATTCTTTCTTACTCTTGACATTGTTGATGATACGCCTTCATTATAAGAAACAATTAGTTTGTTGCAAAAGGGAAGGAAATTGTTTGCTTTTTCAACACCCTTTTTGAACTGTCATGCCATTTGATTTTCATCACAAAGATCGAAAGTATGTGAAGTGCTTGCAGGAGAATCCAAATCTAAACCCCTGTCAATGATGTAATTAACACTGGTTGATGATCTAAGAGATGTGTGTGATGCCTTTTGTGGTACAAAGTTTTTTAGATTTGTGGTATCATGTAAGTAAACATTATACGTGTTTTGAGTTAGGAAGGGGAAGTCATCTTGGTTTGATTCATGGTGGTCAACAGAAGTCAAACCATCTTTTGAGGAGGACGAAGTCCATGGAGGTTGTGATAGAGGGTACTTATTGCCGAGAACTTCATAGAAGGGTTTTTCTGCAGCTTGAAGATTTAGAGACTCTTGAAGCATGCAAGATCTGTCGATCATGTCTTCTTCCATGAGTACCTGTCTAATAATCTAATATATCCCAATATTGAATCTAACAAATCGCAATCTTCATGAAGTTCATCTCAGGACTTGGAGTCATACTAGGCACAAGAGGATTGTTCAACGGAGGAAGTTGTAATCCTCTAAAGTTTTGACTGTAAATGTAATCTCGATAACTGCTACTTTGGTTGACTGGATCATAACTTGTTAAACTATTTTCAAACATCTGACCATTATTTATGTTTTTATTCTTCGGAAAAACAGGCATAACTTTGTTTCCGACTTGAATCCATTTCCATTTCGTATTCCATCTGAGAAAGTAAATGTTCTACCAAATCTCAGATCCATTTGCGTCAACTTGATGATGAGGAACTTTACTTGGATTTTTCAAATCTCGAGTTTTGACAAGAGATTCAAGTTGCTAATTACACTTCAAAGCCCTAGAGACACCATTATCAGACACACAAGAAGTTTGACAAACTTCTATAAAGAAAGATACTCGAAAAGCATAAATAAATACTAAAGAGTTTTAACAAAATAATGCAATAAGCTTAGCTTAAACATACATAAGATGGAAAAAAATAAAGGACAAATAAATTTCAATAGATGGATGTACCTAGTACACGACATATTGATCTTGGCCACTAACCCTACATACTAGAATAACTTGAAGCTTTTTTAGATGAACACTCGTTGTATATGACAGAAACTATGATGCAAAAAGGAAAGCTTACCATCTGAAAATGGCGCACTTATAACTTCTGATAAACTACAGATAAAAGGGAGGTTCAATGGCGTTCTTTTGATGAAAATAAATGTAGCATCAACGAGTGCATAAAAGAATGTTGTGGGGACACATAAATTCAGGGGGAAACTGCCTAATTGTTTCCAATAAAAATATGTCATTGCTTTTTGGTCCCCTAAGTATTTTTAGTTCACAAAGGACGTGTCATCCAATGATAGTAGGTGTTGTTTGATAAGGGTTTCTTAGATAAAGTTGTCATATTCAAGTTATATTTGAAACAAAATGTGTATGTATAAAAGTAGAGTAAATTACAGCATCGTTGACCCCATGTATTTTTTTAGATGAGAAAAGTTGTCAGATGAGACACTTCTTTAAAATGTTCTATCATTTTTTAAAACATTTGCATTGCATCAATGATGATCATCTTGTAATTTTTCATATAGGGTTATGGATGAAGATATTAGTGCGATGTAAAGGCTTAAAGATGACTTGGATATTTAGTTATAATGAAAAGATGTTTGTGTTGGCATTCTAGAATGCCTTAATGACATGTTGGGTATTGCAAACCCTTCGTGTGGTATATGTTTAGTGGTTTACATGTTACACAGTTTTATAACGTTAAAGGGTCAACCCTCGTTAGATGTTTAAGGTATTGAGATCATATGAGATAATCTGGGATTTGGGCAGGTTAGTCCAAATAAAGTGTTCCATAATTGTATACACTTTTATTATTTGTGATTTTTAAGATGTTTTCTATAACAACGTGTGAGTTTTCATGTATAATGTTTTCCTATGAGATATTAAATATGGAAAGTTTTCATGTATACTGTTTTCCTATAAAATATTCAAATATGAAAGAGGTTTTATTGAAGATTTGAAATCGAAAAGGTGACTTTTAAATATATATTTTTGATGCCCCTTTATATGCCATTTTTAAGATATCTATCCCATATTTGACTCCCTAGACTTTCCAACCAAACATATTATCTTTACATGTGCTCGCGAGATAGCATTATGGTGGTTTGATAAAAGAAAAGTCCCATGACCAATGAGAAGATGTTTGAGGCTAAGTTAGACATTTATTTGATGAATATTCGTCTCTAAATAAGTTGTGATAGTCCCTCGTATACTTTTAAACAATTACATGTGTTTTAAAAGTTTTTCATGAATTAGGACTTTCACTTTAAACTAAAGATGTTTTAATGTTATTTAATGTTGGCCATATGTTAGGCATGTTACACTGCCATCTAATTTGTTTTCCCATGGAGTAAACCTTTATCTTAATCAAGTTACCAATAATAATCAATATACACATCACAATATCAACAATTGGTAGGTCGATTGTTATACTTATAGGTTACAAGACATGAGATCGCCTATGTCATCAACATGCTTAGTCAGTTTGTATTAGGCTTGTGTCAAAGGTATATAGACACCGCCATAAGAGTGTTATGCTATATAAAAGAGACATCAGTCAAGTGACCCCCCTTCGAAATTCGATGTTTAAGCCTAACGACGTATTGTGATGTAGAGTGGATGGGTTGAACCTTTATGAGACATTCACACATGTGTTATTTATCCAACTAAAAGGGTCTCTAATATCTTGGTGCACAAAGAAATAATAATTGGTTTACCTATCCTTAACTGAGGCTAGATATCAAGACATGAACACGACAACATGTGAGGTTTTATGGTTTCAATGTTGCTACATAATCTCGAGGTTGTCCTTGTCGAACCCATATCATTTTAACAATCAAACACCATGACACGTCACCAACACTCCAATCTTTCATAATCGGACTAAGCACATTGAAATAGATTGATATTTTGTACAACATGAAATTTAGTTGAAGAAATCAAGACTCTTATTAACACACCAACAAACTAGCATGTATCTTCACCAAGGAAATCAACTGGTGCTTTCATTTTCTTCTCGAAAAGTCGAAGATTTGAGACCTTTATAGTCTAACTTGGTGGGTAGTAAACGAAGTTATACCACATCCATGTCATATCCTCCATTATTATGTTCATTGTGCATACTTACATATTTATGCTGTTGGAAAATCGGATTTAACCAATTTCAAAATTTGAGGTTTCCCTATTTTGAACATGAAACTCGAACCCTGAAATTATTAAAATAGTTATATACAATTATATAATTGTGCTATCGTTCATGATAACTTCATTTTTGTACATCACATGTCCGAAACAGACTTAATATGAATTATAAATTAATCATCAAAGTGAGATAGTTGGATGAAGTAAATGAACAAGTTTAATGAGTGTTAATTTATCCCACATAGGTGAGATAATGGAAAAAAAAAAGTGCGTATATAAATACAAAGGCTTTTAAACTTTGTAAGACTTATAGCACGAAGACTTTCCTTTGCGAGCACCGGGGGGAGGGGATGGTGAAAATGCAAACCAATTTGGGTTGGGTTCACCGAACTTGTGTGCGAGTATTCTCCTGTGGTATGAATGCACCATCGGTCGCGACAAATATGTATTTAATGATTAAAATATTTTTGTTAAATAAGTAAAAAATAAGAGGGATTATAATGATGTAGAATGATGAGTACCTCCTAGGATGTTGTGGAAATATGGTGCTAAGGTGTCAACACTTTTAATGTGGTAATATAGAACGTGTATCTAATAGTCTAAGGTGTTGTTTGTTTTTGAAGAGGTAAAAGGTTTGCAGTCTGCGGACCACATCTGCAGAGTATCTACAGAGAAGAGGTGGACTAAATGTCTGCAGACTGCAAGAAGAATATTGTTTGTTTTTTAAAGTCTGCAGGTTGTGAAAATAAACTGAAATTTAAAAAAATTAAGTAAAACACATGAGTACGTTCAATTTATGATATTAACGAATTTAAGAATCAAAGCAAACATTTATTTTTTTAAATAATAAAGAATAAAAATTATATAACCAAAGTTGGATTTACGAATAGTTTGTAAAGCTAAAAATTTGAGTAAGATTGTGAACCAAAGTTCTAATATTAAAATATATTTGTAGGTTTCAAATAGTTTATAAGTATGCTTTACAATAAAAAAACGTCTATTATATGATATAACGAATTTAATTATCAAAGCAAACATGTCTTTTTTTAAGTTTGTGACATTTTTTTAAAAGTTTTACAAATTTATCTTCATTTTGTTTAAAAACTTAGAAAAATAAATATTGTTACTTCGAAAAAATAATGTTGATAAAAAAATCGCAACTATTAATTAAAAAAAAATCAAAGTGTTTTTAAAAACAATATGCGTATTTCTTTTTTCTTTTAATCGAAGGTGGCCGGCGGCTGCGGTTTGGTCGACGATGCAAGGAAGAGAAAACGCGAGACCGGTTGGAGGAGAAAACGATATGCGTATTTTTTTAGGTTAAAATTGTATTAATTTATTACTAAAAGATCTTTGCAGACCCTTGAAGACATTGGTCCATGTCTGCCCCAAAAAGAGGACGTGCAGACCTTTTTAGGTCTGCAGTCTTCGAAAAAACAAACACTCTGCGAAGGCCCATGTCTGCGCGCCGTCTGCGTGGCGCAGACAAAAGTGGTCAGGAAGATCTGCGAAGAAAAAACAAACAGCCCCTAAGAGTTATTTTAGGTCTTTTAGAAAAAAAGGTTAAAAAGTATTTTTCATGCATTTTGTCTTCCGAAAAACAAACGTTCTTTTTTAAAAACGTCTACCGACCGAAAGATGTTTTGGAAAAAAAATATTTGAAAAAAAACATTTTTCAAGAAAAACAAACACATCCTAAGTTTTGGGAGAATGGTGATAATTTGACCCTGAAATAATAACATTTTTTATGTGATGGGGTTTATGGTGTACTGGTGTACCATGTCGTCTAATAATAAAATATAACATAATAACATTTCGAATGTTTTATTTGCGACAAATTAAAAAGGAAAATTCTCAAATGAGATTATAATGAAATTGACATCCATATTCCATAACTTTAATGCCTTGGTTACATTATCTGAATGTCCAACCAAACCCCTCTTGACTCATGAAAAGAAAGGGCAAAAGATCGAAAATTGAAAAAGGTGAAACAAGAAGGGGGCAGTTTTTCGTTTTGAAGATTCAAGATCGGATCTTTGGGCATACGATTTCTGTTTTTCCGATGTTTAAATAAATAAATAACTTCGGAAGTCAGCAGATATATATATCCACTTGGAATTTCTCTCAACTTGGCATCAAAATTTCTCTCCCCCAATTCGTGGTGGGGTTAGTGAGATAATAAATTACAGGTATAATAATATTATATTCACCAATTCTTCTTGCAGTACGAGAATCTAGAATGTGCGCATATGTTTCGTTTATGTTGGATTAACCCAATTTATAAATCCATACTTTTGTTCTAGATTTTCTGATTTGCTGAACAAAATAGTTTGTTTTGATATGAGGAACGATCTTGAAGATTTCCTGTCGCTGCCACTGCATGGAAGAAGAAACTAAATCTGTTCTCTGATGGTTCCTAATCTCTTTGCATTTCTTTAAGAGGGTCGGTCTGGGAATCCCAAAGCTTTAATAAGAATGTCCTTTGCGTTTCCTTTGAATTGAACTGTATGGTAGGTTATCGAGTTACAGTTCTTTCATCGATTTTAACGAAGGGCTTTTCTTCTTAATCTGGTTCTATCACTTCTAATTGATTTCCGAGAATCATTAATCGTTTAATATAAATAGCGGTGAGAAAATGGGATCAAATGGCCGTAGCAGTGAATCCCAAACACCAAAATCAAATGTATTGGCAAGAAAAGGTTCGTTGTATAAGCTAACTTTAGATGAGGTTCAACACCAATTAGGGGATCTTGGAAATCCCTTAAGTAGCATGAATCTCGATGAGCTTCTCAAAACTGTTTGGACTGCTGAAGCCAATCAAGGTCTGACAGGTGGACAACCGGATTCCACCCACCATGTTCAACCTTCATCTCTAGCTCGCCAGTCAAGCCTTACTCGCTCTCATGATATAAGAAAGAGGACAGTTGATGAAGCATGGCAAGATATACAACAAGTTCATAATAGTAAAAACAACACCAAAAACAGTAAGGCTGATAAGAAGGGTAGTCGTGAGAGACAAGCTACACTAGGTGAAATGACATTGGAGGACTTTTTGGTGAAAGCAGGGATTGTTGCAGGATCTTCACCTGGAAAGAAAAACACAGGTGCTTCTGTAACTTCTGTTATTAGAGTTGATTCAAATGTGGGACATGAACAACCACAATGGATGCAGTATCAAGTGGCGCCAATCCCACAGCAACATGTGTAAATGACAGGTCATCATCCTGTTCAACAATCATTGGCTATTCCCATGGTGGAAATGGGGTATCTAGAGACATAAATGGCTATTTCTCCTTCACATTTGATGCATAATTTATCAGATACACAGACACATGGAAGGAAAAGAGTTGCTTCTGGAGATGTGATAGAGAAGACGGTTGAAAGGAGGCAAAAGAGGATGAGAAAAAACAGAGAGTCTGCTGCAAGATCACGCGTAAGAAAGCAGGTTTAATTTATTTCTGAAATTGTCAAATTGGTGTTATTTTCTTTCTGATTTGTAAATTTTTTGAACAAGCGTACACACATGAACTGGAGAACAAGATTTCACGTTTGGAAGAAGAAAATGAAATTGACTAATTTGTGCACCCCCACCAGAACCTAAGTACCAGCTCAGAAGAACAAGCTCGGCTCATTTCTTTTTTTTTTTTGGTAACTCTTACATGATTCGATTACTTTTAAATTGACTTAAAACAAAACAAACGTATTACATAGAGACGTTGGGCAAACGGGCAACAAGCTGCGCCGCTAGCCCTTTTTGAATGGCAAAACTGATACGCTTAAAAACAAAATCCAAAGACCTAAGGGACATGATGTTACTCTGCATAACCCGTTGAACTCTGTTGAGTAGCTCCACAGCTTCAGGTGCGAGAAAACCAAAGGTATCAAAAGCGAAAGGGATAAACACATGTTGATTTTCACGACATGCCTTATCGTGTTTATCCACTTTGCAGGCAGCTGCTTTCAAAGCCGCTTGCCTCCCTGTGAAACCTCCACTCCTCAAGTTCACAAGAGGGGAAACCCCGGTAAGGTCCACACATGCATGTTTACCTCCCATCCATCCGAAGACTAAAATGTCAGCAGGCCTGAGAGTAGATCTCCCGTCTGAAGGGTCAGTCAAAAAGTTAACAGGAGCTTCTTTACGTACCGAAACCCCGGCACGTCGGCAGACGTCAAAAAGAACATCCCTAACTGTATCATGACGGTATTTGAAACCCGGGAGCTCCCGACTAATGTAAAAGATAAATTCTTCTTGGTGTTAAGATTTTCGGTTTTTTTTAAACAATTGACTAATGTAAAAGATAAAGTATATGCATAATTTAGGTTACTAACTGTTTTAAACAATTGACTAATGTAAAAGATAAAGTACAATTGACTAATTTGTGCACCCCCACCAGAACCTAAGTACCAGCTCAGAAGAACAAGCTCGGCTCCTTTCTAGAAACAATTCTTCTTGGTGTTAAGATTTTCGGTTTTTTTTTTTTTTTTTGGAATGTCTGGTGCAATTCTCCTCATGAATGTATTATGTAACTCTCCTTTGCCTCTAGTATCTTGCTAGAGTGCTTTATTTATATATTTCGCCGCCGTTCTAAAAAAAATGTATATTGTTAAGACAAGTAGGAATCTTTGTAATGACAATGTGTGTCTTTTTTGACAGCCTTTTCTTTTTCTTTTGTGTACCACCACCTAACCACCGACATGTTCACCACTAACCAACCATTATCCCTTGTCAACATTAAAAAAATAAAAGTAAACCAAAAGAAAGAGAGTTGATGCATCAACTAATGCGAGATTCGAATCCTAGAAATGTTTTTAATCATTTTGTATAACACTTTTAATATAATACACCAAAAAAGTATTACAAGATTGTGTTGCATGGACTCATAAAATGGTGAAAGTATCTTATATGCTTTTTTTTTTGCAATTAACTAAATAAGAAAAACAAATTAAATATGAGATTCAGACCCATAGGAAATCAAAATGAAAGATCTAAATCCTAACTTGAGTTTATTAACAAGATATGTCAAAGTTGAAACGAAAATCAGATAGTTGAAATTTTGAACCCAAAAGATACGAAGTGAAAAAAAATGAAAAACCATAATTAACTAGCTTTGGTATTTGGTATTTGGTAATTAACTAGCTTTGGTATTTGGTAAGTAAGATAACTTTTACTTTTGAAAAGAGACAGATCATAGTGTTATAAAGTATAAACAAATAATTTATCAAAATAAGTAACTTTTTATACGGGACGTGTCAATGCACAAATGGATCTTTTGTTTTATAAAAAATTAATATGTTAAAAATACGACGACAAAAGTTCTATAAGTACATTATAGTCATGAATCATATATTTAATAAACAAACTTCAAAAAATTTACAACGCCACCATTTTCATAAAGTCATAACTCATAAGATGAGATAAGTGAGGAAGATGGTGTGGACGAGATCACCACTGTAATTCCTGCATATTTCTACTCACAATAAAAACAATCAATTGTATATGATTACAAAAAGTAGATATAAATAATAAAACTGAAAATAAAATGGGACACGGTGATAATATAAACATTGTACTTATGCATCGAAAAGATATAGACAAATAATATATCTAGCAATCACAAAAAAATGGAAAGAAAGTTAGTACTAGACCATCACTATATTACGCCGCTAACTTGATTTTCTAAACATCTATACTCTCATATTTTAGGCTGTGTCCTCGTTACAAGCCAACTCCCTCATGTTTAATATTACATTATATTCTTATTTCCTTTTTGGACGTCCATTCTTTCTTGCACCATCTACCGTAAGTGTCTCCATGCTCCTAATCTTAGTCGTTGATCTTATGTACATATTTGAACCACAATAATCTTTCATCAACGACATTCCCAACAAATTACTATTGTTAAATTGGTTAACTTGTCCAATAATATTCTACTTACATGTGTGCCATGACATCTTTCATTTTTGTTACCTCTATCTCTCTCGCATGCTTTCTTAGTTAACACATCCGAATACATACACCTTAGTTAACCACGTAACCAGGGTCGTTTCAAGCTATTTTGGGGCCCGGAGCAAAATAGAAACATGAGGCCCCTAAATTTTTTTTTTTAATAAAAGAGGGTGGCACCTCTGAATTTTTTCTTTTAATAAATTTTTTTTTGCCTTTCCTGATTTCCTCAATTTTTTGGGTTTTTTCTTATATTAAAAAAAATTTTTGGGCCCTTTTCTTATATCAAAATTTTTTTGGGTCTTAAAACTTCTACACTAATATAAGAGATCTATAAAGGGGCCCTACAAATTTACGGGCCCTGGGCGGTCGACCACCTTGCCCATGCTCACGCTACGGCCCTGCACGTAACCACAGTGTCAAAAATTTCCATTTAATTTCAGTTTCATTCTACTAAAATCTTCCGTGTTCTGACCTTATTATATAAAAGAAAATTGATAAACCGCATTATCTGAGTGGTCCACGTCAGCCTACCTCAAGGCCCACGTGTGAGGTCAATCGCAAAACACCAACAATATTTTGGGAGTGCCAATGTTTGAACCTCGGACATCCTGTGTAGAATTCTGCATCTCAACCAACTAGGCTCTCATCCGGTAGGAAACCCAGGACGAAATATTAGGGGTAGCATACATGATTTTAAGGATAGCATGTCAGAAAATTTACACCACATTGGAAATTTTCCCAAAAATTTCACATTACACCGGAAATATTGAGAGATCGCATGTGCTAGCCCGGGAACCCCCTCGCCGGGGTGACCGCACTATATACACCATACACTCATACATGGACAGACTTGCTATATTGTCGGGTCTATTTCTCTAATTATACTGTAAATGTAAATTTTTTGAATTTTTTAATATATATATACAACCTCTAAAAAGTTTTATGCCACTTTAGTGTTTTTTTTTGGTCCCTCATTGCATGCACAATAATACAATTATTAGGGGTGAGAATGGTGCGGTTTGGTGCGGTTTTTGGTCAAAACCGAACCACAAACCGCATTATGCGGTTTTTGAAAACCTAAAACCGCAATTTGCGGTTTCTAATGCGGTGCGGTTTTGCGGTTTTCCCATGCGGTGCGGTTTTATTTGGTGCGGTTTCGGTTATTAACCGCATAATATAGTGGTGTGCGTTTTTTTTCCTATAGCACGTTTGTAAAATCGCAAAAGTTCAAAATCGACACATTCTTTATAAAATTTTTAGTATTTTGACTATATATTTAGTATATTGTCGTTATCAAAATACAAAATAGAACTCATTTGTTTCTTTGTACTTAGTATAGTAAATCATAAAACAACCAAAGTTTATAACTTACAATTGGTGAAAATGACAAATGAAATTGCCACTATCAAAATACAAAATGAAATTGTCGTTCAAAGTCACTCTTTTATTTAATCTATAATGTCATATTTGAACTTAATAATAAGTAAATAATACATATATTATGTAATTATTTAATACATGGTAATCGGTGCGGTTCGGTTATTTGCGGTTTTTCCAAAAGTAAAAACCGCACCGCACCGCAATTTGCGGTTTTTGTAAAAATATAAACCACACCATCGGTTTTCGCTTCGGTTTCGGTTTTTGCGGTTTTTTCGGTTATTTTTTGTTGCGGTTCGGTTTTTGCTCACCCCTAACAATTCATAGGAATTTTAAGAAAACATATGCAGTAATATAGATTTAGGAGGAATTTGGGGCCATTTATAAATGTTTTTTGGGCGCGACCCAAAGAAACCATTACCAATCCTCCTATCCATAACTCCAACATCGTCTTCCCTCGCTGCCTCCCCTTTCCATTTCGTTCCTTCCAATGGCCGCTGCTGCTACCACAACCAGCACCTTCCAGAGAACACCCACCCTCCATCTAACTCTTACACCCAATCGCCTTACCTCCTACTCCAAGTTCTCTTGTGCATCTCTTCAACGCAGCAGGCAGTCATGGTCCACACAACTTCCCCTTATATCATCCTCCTCAACCTCTTTCTCTCATAAGTTTTCTCGTCTCCCAGCTGGGTTTTTCTTCTGTTCCGCTTCTTCACATGACGAAACCCTTGTGACCGACGACGTCGCCACTGAAGAATCTCCACCGCAGGTACTGTTACCTTGTTTACATCTGACTTTGGTTTAGAAATTCAAATTGGCTTCCGATATTAATTCCCCTAATCCGAAAAATACTTCACTTTTGATTGTGAATTATGTTTTCCGGATTTCAAAACTCAATTTGGATTTCCAAAACTTAACCTAGTATGTGTAGAAATCCAGTCACTACCGATTTCGGAAATTCTCAGATTCAGTATTTGCTCACATATTGTAATGCTAATATATCGTTATTCACTTATTGATTCTGTTGAAACTCTCTTTCTTTCTCACTAATCATTCATAGCCGGAGGCTACAGAAGGCTCTGCTACAGAGGTTGACTCAAGCGAAAGTGATGGTAGTGAAGCGGAAGAATCACCCGCATCCATTTTAGCATCACTACAGTCATACAAAGAAGCATTGGCAGATAATAATGAATTAAAAATATCTGAAATAGAATCTCATTTCAAGTCGATTGAAGATGAAAAATTAGTTTTAGAAAGACAACTGGCAACAGTATCAGACGAACTCTCAACAGCAAAAGATCGAGTTCTTAGGATAAGTGCAGACTTTGACAATTTTAGGAAGAGGACAGAAAGGGAACGTGTCTCATTGGTAGCAAATGCTCAAGGTGAAGTTGTTGAGAGTCTTTTAGCTGTTTTGGACAATTTTGAGCGAGCTAAATCCCAAATAAAAGTGGAGACTGAAAAAGAGGAGAAAATCAATAACAGTTATCAAAGCATATACAAACAATTTGTGGAAGTTTTAGGCTCACTTGGTGTTGTTCCTGTTGAAACAACCGGACAGCCATTCGATCCATTGGTAATTCCTTTTCCCTTTCTTTAAATGACATGTAGTAAATATTAAAGAAAATGATGGTAATCTGTAAGTCCCTGTTTCTTCATAGTGATTAGCCTACTTGATGATTGACTGCAGGCAAAATCAAGAGTTGGCTCGAAATTCAGTCGAGTACTTGATGATCTTTTTCAAAGGATGGAAAAACTTTATTCAGGTTTTATCAAGACCTAAAAAACACATGCTTTTTTAGCTCAAACCAAGTCTTGATTGATTCGAGCTAACTCACACACAAATGTACGGTCGTTGTTGATCGTTTTCTTTAATTCATTTTGGTATGTAAATCAGTAAATGTCACTTACCGGGTTAATATTGTAGAAAGAGAGTTCAAGGGTTATTAAAAACCTAAATACTTTGTGACATTCATTAATGGAAATAGTTCCTGTTTATGTACTGTTTTGGAATTTAGCTTGACATTCGTGTTTATTATGGTAAAAGCTGCATGAGGCGATTATGCGTGAAGAGTCGAGTGAATATGATGAAGGTGTGGTAATTCAAGAATTCCGTAAAGGGTTCAGAATTGGTGAGAGGCTTTTACGTCCATCAATGGTCAAAGTTTCTGCGGGCCCAGGACCTGGAAACACTGAAGCAGTGGGCCCATCAGGATCAGAAGTTGAAGTCACAGAGGAACCAGAAGATGTTGACCAGTCAGAATCGGATCCAGTGGAGGAAGAATGATAACACTTATATAAAATAAATTCAGTTAGTAAACAACCATTGTTTTTACTTGACAGGAGGGGTGTGTCTTGCCTTTGCCTCCTGTTTGTTAGGGATTTAAAAGAACTGGCGTTATAAATTATAATGTGTGCGGAACATTATCTGTTCTAGTTTTGTCATATTTTTTAATATTTGGTTACATGCTCCTTGGTTCTTGTAGGTTTATGTCATGGAATGACAATGTTGTCAGTTTGGTCTTTAGGTAAGCTATTGCCACTAAAAAACAAACTTGGGTTTTATTAAACATTCTATGGACTATTACATGGCCAACTTGAAGAAATTTTTTTGTTACTTGTGTTCATTATGATATGAATGTTCATGTATTTGAAGCACAACGTACAATAACACATACAAATCAAATCCAAACCCAAAATCCACCACAGCTATACTAAGGTTTGGCTTGACTTGTTCTGTCTAACTTATGCGTTTTTCTTCATCAAGCCTAGAAACCTTTTTGAAACTAAAAAACTTCATTGAAATGGGAACCATCATCAAATTACATGTTTCATGGAACTCCCTTGAAATGAAAAACTACCTTGTGTTTTACATAGCAAAAGCACATGACCCAAAATTGAGAAGAAGAGTCTATGTTGTCCATATTGGGGCAAGGGAGAGAGGTTACATGAAGGCGACATTACCTTCATCTCAGGGTAGAAATGTTACTTCCATAGCTCCATAGAAGTCGTCCAACTAGATGAAGTAGAAGAGAACACCAAACAATGGTGGACAAAGGGAGAATCTAATACATAATGTAAATCTTTTACTTTTACATGATAGACAAGATATGATAAAAATATCCAACAACGAACATCAACATTTGAAGACAAGTGGTTTTTCTACAAAATAGACTTTAAATGACATATATTTTCATTATTGTGAACGACTTCTAGTAAATTATTAAAAAAAAATTTACCCCCCATCAATGAATTAAGCCATATATAGTGTTCATACAATTTTTAAGGCATATTAACAATTGGATACTGATTAACATCTTACATATTTTCAAGATTGGAGAACTGAGTATTAAAAAATATATGATCACATACTTTCAAGTTATGCTTGTACTTTGTAATTGTTAATTATATAATAAGTAAATGTGGAGTCTTTTTAATTATGGTACTAAATTATCCCCTTCTTTAGTATCCAATCTTTTGTCCATATACAACAAGGGAACAAAATTGTCGAGAAGATGGACATATATAAACCCTTAAACTAAATTGCTTCGTCTCCATCATCAAAGAAACCTAGATGGACTTGCATTTTGAAACCCTAAATGCAATCATAACAATTTTGGATTTTGGAACCTTAAACCAATTTTTAAGAAATTTGCCAACATATTCACCAAAGATCACCGTAAGTTCCCATCTGGTGGTTTCTGAGTTTCCTTTTGATGGTTTCCAGGTTTTAATAAGGAAGACGATGGTTTCTAGGTTTGATGAACCCTAAATCAAGTCATCACCACTGCTTGGTTATCATTCCACGACATTCTGTAAGATAGAAAAAAAAAAGGAAAACAGGAGAAATAACAACCCAAGGTATATAAAACTTTCAACTACATAACTTTACACTCGCAATACACACACCAATGGTCCATACACTCCCAAACCACCCCTCTTAAGTGTAATCAGGCAGACTTTACATTCGAACAAAAATGAAGACATTAGACTCAACACTCATTGACAAACCACTCAAAAAAAAACACAAAAAATTCTATCAAAAATCCACAACTTGACAACCCAACTCAAATCCTTAATGAGCAAAACTGAAACCAATCAAAACGGAAAACCATACATAAACTGCTGCTTGTCTTGTCATTCTTTATCTGTATTATTACCATTCTCTGTTCCATGAGTAGAATTAGACCGAGTTTCTTGGGGCAATTCCACTTCATTGGTCAACTTTTTCCTGAATGTTTCATCTTCAGAAGCACCTTCAACCTCTGTTTTACCACTTTCCTTGTCCATTACTTGTTCATCCATTTTTTCTGTTTTGGAAAGATCCTCGTTAGTTTCAAGAACATGATGTGAGGCCTGTGGTTCATGTTTCATCTCATTCAAAGTAGAATCGAAGGCATATTCATCTACAGAATAGAAAGTTTCAAGAACATGTCCTGATGCCTGTGGGTCCTGTGTCATCTCATTCAAACTAGATTCTACAGAATCTTCATCTCCAGAAAGCTTGGTTTCAAGATCTTGAGGGTCCTGTTTCATCTCATCCAAAGTTGATCCAAGATCCTTGGAGTCGGAATCTTCATCTCCAGAATGTTTTGTTTCAAGATCCAATGCATGTGGAGGCTGTTCCATCTCATTTAAAACTGATCCTTGATCCTGGGAATAAGAATCTTCATCTGCAGAAAGCTTAGTCTCAAGAACATGATCATATGCATGTTGATCATCTTCCTTCTCATTTGAAGTTGATACTAAATCATTGACACTAAAATCGCCAACAGCATCCAGTTCCACTAGTAAATCTTCATCAATCTCATCTACACCTTCAATCTTATCACCCACATTGTTATGTTCAATACCAAAATCTTCAACCACATCAGGTTCAACATTCAACACAGATTTATTGCCTGCCTCTTGAATCTGCAAATTCTCCAAGTTGTTGCTACTGATTTGCACCTGGAAAGAAAGTTATTCCTATGATGGTCGACAAGTATATGTGGAAACAAAATATAACATTATCCATGCATCAGTTGAAAAAAATAAAAGAACTAACAAGCCAATTTAATAAATTTGAAAAACACCTTGGAGTTGTAAATCTTACCTGTGACAATTCAAGATTTTCTTCTGATGGTTCATTTGCAGATATGTCTAAAATAGGAAATTCTTCTTCAGATACAAAATGGTGAGGATTTTCAAATGTTTCTTCATGAACAACCTCTGTGAATTGTGTTTCACTAGTTGGTGAGGTGACTTCATCTTGTTTACCTTGTTGAACCTGTCACTTAGAAAGATTAGGAGAGTTGAAGAATAATTTTTTTTACTACATTTATATCCTGGATTATTGTTTCCTATTATATACAGATATGTTACCTGCAGTTCTTCAGGATCATCCACCAAAGATGGCTCCTCTTCTGGTTGAGATATATCTTCTTCCTGGTGACTGCTTTCATGGGAAATTGATGAGGGAACTTCAACCTCTTCATCCATATCCAATACAACATCTGCACAATTCAATGACTGATGCTGAAAGCTTTCATCTTTATGCAGATGATCATCCACAACAGTGGGCCCCACGTTTAGTTCCGACTCATGAACATCATCTTGAACGGTCAAAGTATTCGCATCATGATTTGGAATGCTCCTTGATCCAACCTCATCTGCTTCTGATGAATCTACAAACTCTATTTTTGGGACAGTTTCTTGAGAATCTTGACCAGAAAAAGAACCGTTGCTCTCAGGAATTGCTTGCAGATCATTACAAATTGAAGAAGATGAGAGGTTTCTTGCAACACTTCGAGGACTCGAATCATATACAGGCTCCTTTGGGTGACTCACTTCCACCAATAAACTCGTGACATCAGTCTCAGACCTTTCTATCGAGTTCCCATGTTCTACAAAATAATCACTTGTTTCTGAAACTGATGTTGCCACCTCATCATCATCATCATCTTCTTTCTCATTGTATATCTGTTCACTCACTTCATCCAGTGATGACAGACTTGATGCACTGCTATGAACTGCATCTGCCATGATCTCCATAGAAGAGGTTGCATTCACTGCTTCTTGTTCATTTGTCACATTTCCAACAGTTATTTCAGCTTCATCAAGTCTTTCATCACTTTCCACCACTTGAACAGATTCCATGTTTTCATCATCTTCGAAAGAAATCAGTTGTGGTTCTTGAGAAAGGTCAATATGGTCCTTATTTTCAAGATCATCAGCAGAAGAAACAGATTCTGTATCAGGTACAGAGCTCAACTTAGATTCACTAACTTCACTTATCTGTCTTTCATAGGACAAAAAGCTTGTCCCAACAGAATCAACATGTTCAGGTACAAAGTAAGGTCTTTCATGGCTTTCAGAGATCAATTCTTCTTGTTCTTGATCTTTCTCAGAAACCATTTCTGGATCTAGAGACTGTTCATCTTCAATATGATCCTTGTTTTCAAGATCATCAGCTGAAGATACAGATTCTGTATCAGGTACAGAACTAGCTTTAGAGTCACTAATCCCACTGAATTGTCTCTGAAATGTACGTTCAGGTACAAAGTAAGGTCTTAGCTTAGTTTCCTGCCTTTCACTTCTGAAAGCACCAAAATTTGAGGGACCCACATTGAAACTTTCATGCCTACGAAATAAAGATTCCTTGGGTTGAAAACCTGCAAATTCTTGCTGGAAAGTGTCTCCCACAAGATCAGGTTTCTCTTCACTCGAATCATATGGAAGATCAAAAGGATTCCTTCTTTTCAATAAAACAGAAGGAGCAGACCCCGGAATGTTATCATTGGCATCATAATCGAAAGGATTGTTTCTTGCGGTTGAAATTGGAGGAATGTTCCATGGAAGATCAGCACCTTCTAAATCTATTAAATTCTTTTCAGCTTGCATTCTCATGGTCTTTCTTGCCCTTCTTCTGGCAATAAGATTCTCCAAACGCCGATTCCTTTCCATTTCCGATGTTCCAAGATTCATGAGATTCTTTTGGTCATCTTCTGTCCATGTAATCGCGGATCTTGGCTCATCTTCTTTGTCTCTGTGTTTGGATTCTTTATCTTCTTCTTCTTCATCTTCTTCATCTTCTCCATCTTCTTCATCTCCAGCCTCTAAATCTTCATGGTTTTGAACACCATCTTCATCATTAGACTCGCTGCTACTGCTACTATCACCTGATTCAAGGGAATGTTCTGAATCTTGATGGTTTTTTATATCGTCTTCATGATCAGGCTCTTGACGAATTTCTTGTTCTTCAGAAAGAAGGGGATGAAGCTCATCAAGCATCGGAATGATATCAGCCATTGATGCATCTGGTGATGAACTTTCTGCAAGATCAGAACCTGAGTCTGATTCATCATCTTCATCATCATCATAGCCGTCTCCTTCTACACGCTTCCACAACAAAGCAGGATCAGAATTCAAAGGATCAGCAGAACCCTCCCATAATTTATCATCACTTTCCAGCACGATATGCTCATCTTCCGATTGTTGAAGTGGAGAATAATGGCTTCCTAAAACAACCTTCACTTCATCTGTTTCATTCTTTGATTCCTCTACTAAATGTTCTTCCACAAAATTTTCACAGTTTTCCTCGGTCACAAACTCACCGTCATCAACTAAATAAAGAGGTTTATCGACTTCTACATGAGAATTATCATCGTTAATTGGATTAATCACCTCAAATGACTTATCTCCGACTTCAATTTTACTCCCGTTGGTTTCCTCGGAAGCAAAGTTTCCATCTCTCCCGACAACTTCAGTTTGACTCGTAACCTTACTTTCCAATTTCTGAATCTCATATTGTTCAGATTTGGGTTCCTTTTCGATTTCTGGTATATTTGGCTGACCAAAACTTAACAGAGTTCCAAGGAGAACAGCGGTAGACACAATAACAGGAGAAGAAGATACCAGAAACGAAAAGAATAAAGGAAATAACCGCTGCATCCAAATCAAAAGACAAAGCATACACACAAGAAACGGATGCCTAAGAACTGATCTGTAGCAAATTATCATTGAACTGCTAACATACTTCCTGAACAATTCAGCCCCCATTTCAACTTTATACGAGCTACTCATGAACCAAAATTAGTAATAATAGATCAATCAGTAGAAAAACATCAACAGTCGACGATCAAAGGGTTAGTACCTTTAAAGTGAAAGATAGTCGAGATCCCTGTGTCGGGATTCGCGTTGAGTGAAAAATGAAGTTGGGAAACGATTGGAAAGATGGGGATCACGATTTTTCTGAAGAACCAAAATAGTGTATAAGAAGAATTAAAAGGAGCACCAATAAGCTGTGTCCGGATTCACTTTCTTCCTTTTGGGAATTCACAGCTAGGCATATCAGTGTTTGAATTGGAAAGTCATGGAGTTTCGTGGGGCGGTGCCGGTAAAAAGGACAATTTGGAAGAACACTTTCCCAAACGCCATTACCATTGGGTAGTTTTATTTTCTGTATGGTTTAGCAGCAAGAATGTCTTTTTCAACAAAGACAATTACGAGTCCACGATATTCAAGTCTTACTCGGGTAGATCGCAAGTATTGACAAACAATTTTTTCGCTTTACTTTTTTGTGAAAAGAATTTGGATTTAAAATAAAGTATGTTGGTATATTTTTATCGGTATATAATTTAACAAATATAATTTTATCATAAATAATCGAGATTATAATTTGATTATGACTTTGACATATTCATAAAAAGTCTTAATCCAAAAACAAACACCCACTTACTCTAATACAAATAAGATTTAGTGTGACATATATACGATTTCAATTTATAATAAGACAATTTGTACAAAAGCTAAGTTTTCATAGAAGTTCGATATTGCTATTATGTTTTTTAAGGGTTTAAATTTTAAAATGTCATTGAACTTATTAGTTTGTGTCAAAATGATCATTAAACTTTTTTGGTGGTCACTTGACTTTTGAAATTGTGCTAAAATGGTCACTAAATTTTCGAAATTGTGTTCATTCGGTTTTTTTTTCCATAATTCGTTTTTACAACTTCATTTTTTTATTTCGATTTACACCTGTAAACACACGTCAGCAAGTATTAATGAAACAATAATGTCTCGTGAGTACATAGAACAAACAATAATGTTACGCCATAGCCCATAATGATTCCCAACAATTCATTCAACAATACAAATCATCAGATAACTTAGATATAACACATAATGGGGATTTCATACCCTGAATATCATCAATGGGAATTTCATACCCTGGAACCAAACAATCTCAAATGGGGGATTCCCACATCAAGCTAGGTCACTACTTAAAAAATGTATCATTCCTGTAGTGCATTTCAATGTCTAGACATTTATAATTCATGACCATGTTCCATTAGAAATCATACCCTACTATCACCAATTAAACAAGCCATCAATCCATAAAACATTTAAGATGTTCATATACAAATAACAATTAAGACATGTATTCCAAAGTTGGGAAATCATTAATATGTACTCACCTCGATCCTTGGTTCAACAAGCTATGGAACTCCTTTTTGTTACCCTTGCTCTTGTCCCTTCTCTTTCTCTGTAGCTTCTAATCCTATGGAATAACCAATTCATTAAGTTCTTAATAAGTTTGCTACATAACTTACTATAATCCTTATACTTCCGATTTATTTTATGTCATTTGATGCTTTAAGATCACAGTGTCCATTCTTTCATGAACTTCTATTACAAGGAGTAACCATTCTATAATATATATGGGGATCATAATCACTTTGGATTAACCCATTGCACATTACTTTCAATAAGTTGTACCCATCAATTCATATCATTATCTACAAATTCTTTTACATTCAAAAGTGTGTAACATCATCATTTCATAAAAAAACATGTTATTTTTATGGATAGCATTTTTTAACTTGGATTAACATCATTTAACCCTAATTGCATCATAAAACCAAACCATAGAAATTAGGTGACCATTATCGGTGTGGTTGCTCTCTGTTGAGGTGTCATTGAAGGTGTTATCGCATGGCTTGTGGACGATAGTGGTGTTATTGGTGTTGTTTAAGTCGGTATCAGCCCCAAGGATGTCATGGGGTTGACCGGACTGCCTTGGGTGTTTATGTCGCTGCTGGTACCTTCGTTAGACATTGTCCGAAAAGAAGAATGTGGTTTTTGTTGTGTGTCACAACACGGATGGAGCCAACTATGCGAACTTAGACTCCAAAGATGACTTCGAAACTATTCCAGCGATCAGCTGAGTGAGTCTGCGATCACAATCACGAGAAAATAATACGTCAGCTGTAACACCCCGTCCCATATACAACATTTTAATAAAACAATTTACGTGCTAAATTTCCCATAAATTTTTTTTTTAATTTCAATATGGGGTGTCACAAGCTTAATACATCACCATAATTTAAGGAAGTAGGTACATACTCTGATCAATCTAGGGCTATTGCCTTTCTAACGCAACTTCTAGCACTTTTCACCGCTACCTGAGTACATAGCATTTAAAAAAGAATACGTAAGGCATAAAGCCTCGTGAGTAATATGGGTTTTAGACCCAAAATAATTTTTCACATTCCAAACATTCCAAATTTTCATATTATTTAATTTCCTATGAGCGCACCCATAGGTATTCCTTTTCATTTGTGAGCACATTCCTACGAGCGCACCCGTAGGCTTTATACGAGACGCATCCGTATAACTCCTCCCTCGACAGCATGAAACGAATTCATCCATCAAGGTACCTATTAGACAACTACTTCGCGACGGGAGGTACCATCCCAGTAGTGTCTTTTGACCACCCCTACCGCAGCAGGCCGTGATCTTTGTCCGGATACTTCTCAACTCATCAACATGACTCAATCACCTTATTAATTCCTTGTATTTCTCATTTATCATTTCTGTACACATTGTACTTACTATTTCATAGTATCATTTCCAGTTTCACCAAACCATTTCCAATTCCATAAAGCCATTTCCATTTCCATTAAACCATTTCAAATTCCATAAAACCATTTTGACTCCCAAAACATTTTGTATAAAAATTATTTTGCTATGTACTAAAAAATCTACACATTACTCACCTTAGCTAGTTAGAGAAGTCTAACTAGGATTACTCCACTCGATTGCTCCTTCCATTCCACAAATTTACTCCTTAATTATCTAAGGAGTTCATTAAGATTTTATTAAAACATTTAAGTCTTAAAAACATGTAAATACCACTTAATACCTCCTAATATACTTATTTTTTATGTTTTCAAACTATATTAAACATATACCAAAGGTTAAGGGGTCAAACTACTCAAATCGGGTCATAATGAGAGTGAATTACATGAATCCAGGTCACACGGGTCGTATAGGGGTCATACGGGGTCATGTAAGGCTTCCAATATGTCCAAACCTTCAGCCCCAGGTTACACGGGTCGTGCTAAAACAACACGGGTCGTGTAACTCTCTGCAGACCCCGTTTTCTTCAATTTTTCACTAAAAATCATGTATCGGGCTCGTTTTAACTCCAAACTTCACCAAATTTTGACCATAGGTTCTATCAACCTTCTAACATGTTAAGAACATGTTTTTAATCCCATTAAGTCTTATTTAGCCCATGACTTAATGGTTAAGACCATAGGATGTCACAAGAGCTCTAAGGAAGCTCATATGCGCATCGACTCGAATTTTAAAGTCCAGTTTTGTCCATTTTATATCCATACATTTATATAACTAATGGGTGACTTAATTTAGGGTTTTACAACCCAAAACATATCTCAAATTATTACCAAGCTCATAACTTCACTCACTAACTCCTATGGGTTTCATCTATGGAATCACCAATTCCATTCCGCTCGGCAAAATTCCAGTTTTTATTCAAACTTCCATTTTATTAATTGGAAATCTTAGGAAACCACTTCCAATGGTTTATTCATACATAAAAATCATTTATGACTCATTACATGACTGAAACCATCGTCTTAAACATTATTTTAAATCCATGGAATCATTTGATTCCAAGTTTTTCCCAAAAATCTCCATTTTTAACATTTTTACATAAAAATTGAAATTACTCAATTTTATCAACTAGAAATGATTTATTACTTCTATTATGACATATTAGACTTATCAAGAACCATTAAAACCAACTTGTTCTTACAAACCCGTTAGTTAGGGTTCTTGAGCTCAAATTCCCATTTCTTGATTTTTAACACATTCAATGGTTACACTAGGTTTATATGATGACTAAGACACAAATTAAGGCTAGGAATCATAGGATAATCCTCCTCTAGCCACTTAAATTTCGAAGCTACAGTAACTCATCCACAAGAAATGGGTTAAACAACCCTAAAAACATGTTTACTAACCTTATAAGGCTTGGAATCACTAATTGAAGGCTTAATTCTTCAATTCCCGTTGCAACCTTCAAGAATCTTCAAGAATGATCATTCGGGAGGTCTCTAGAATATGCTCCCGTTCATAATGAGGAGAAATCAGATTTTTCTCTCTATATATACTTGGCTACTTTTCCTAATTGACACTTTGGTCCCTCAAGTTCTATATTTTCCACAATGGCACAAAAATTCATTTTATAACATTATAAGTTTTATTTTCTCTCATTCTTGCCCCACAATTATATTTTCTTTACATAGAAGTCATTTGTATGCCAAATGACCATTTTGCCCTTTTTTATCAATTTTTACTATTACGGCATCGTTCAAACCCAAATTTTACATATGTTTATTTTATAGGTTTTACCATTATTTTCGGGTTCTTACATCAGCCGTTTTAGGCGACAAGGCACGTACGGTGGTAGAAGGGGACAATGGCGTTGATTGGAGGATCAGGATCTTGTCTCCTACTACGTATTTGATTGGTCAGCGTGTGGAAGGTGGTGCACACAATATTTTTCGGGTACAAATTATGTACCATTAGATCGGTGCGTTGGGGAACACCTTCCGGGCCGGACCGCTGGTAGCACACAGCTCCTTTTCTGGCTAGGCTGGATGGACGATTGTAGTGTTGAGGGCATTGCAGCCTGGAAGAGGGAGTTATTCCTTGGTCTTTGGTAACCGCTTCTGGGAGCGGGCTAGAATGTCTAGCGTATGGCACACTACCAACATCATTTTTTGAATAATTACAACATTGTCATTTAAACATAAACTAACTAATTACAAATTCAGTCCTTATAGATTTAGTTTAATATACAATTTTAGTCCCTTTAATTTTTTAAAACAAAATTATCTATCAAAGATAAATAGAAAAAATATATCATTTTTTGAAAAATTACAAGATTGCCATTTAAACATAAATGAACCAATTACAAATTCATTCCATATAGTTTTACTTTATAATAATTACTTAGTCTCTTAAATTTTTTAAAACATGATTATCTATTAAAGATAAATAAATTGATTACAAGTTTAGTCGTTATAGTTTTTAAATGTGAGGAAAAAATAGAAAAATATATCATTTTTTGAAAAATTACAAAATTGCCATTTAAACATAAATGAAGTGATTACAAATTCAATCATTATAGTTTTAGTTTAACATAATTACAATTTTAGTCCCTTTAAGTTTTAAAACAATATTATTTATTAAAAATAAATAGACTAACTACAAATTTAGTCCTTATAGATTTTAATTTAATATAACTATAGTTTTAGTCCCTCTAATTTTTAGTTTGTATTAATTACATTTTTTATCCTTGTTTAATTTTAGTAATTGTATTTTTGGTTCCTGTAGTTTATAATTTATGTTACTTACAGTCTTCGTCCTTATATTATAAAAAGATCTATGAGTAATAGTGATATTATAGAAATTCTCCATGTCTAATAATGACAATACATAAATAGTCATTATGTAAGAGAAACTTATATTAATGTTGAAGTTTAATACAAAGAATACAAATTGGTATTTGTGTAAAAGAGGATTACGTAAATGTTATTGAAAATATAAAAAAGGGAAAAATAAATATATTTAAAAAAAAAACTACAAGATTCATAAATATAGTTTTAATACCTCTAACTCCTAAAACAAGATTGCCTATTAAAGATAAATGGACTAATTACAAGTTTAGTCTCTCTAGGTTTTAGTTTAATATATTTACAGTATTAGTCCATTTAATTTTTAGTTTGTATTAATTATATTTTTAGAACTTGTTTAATTTCAATAGTTATATTTTTGGTCCCTATAGTTTATAATTGGTGTTAGTAAGAGTTTTGTTACATATAGTATAAAATGGTTCCTGATGTTACCTATATTATGTAAGAGAAATTTATAGTAATAGCCACAATTTAGTAGAGAGATTACAAAATGACCTTTAGTAAAAGAGCATTACGTAAATGATGTTGAAATTATATAATTAATAAACTCGTCGCAATGCATTGACATTTACACTAGTTTTGTTTATACTTATTATATAAAATATCAACTTTTATACAAGCTAACCATTTTTATAAAAGAATACTCAAATTCAATATTTAAATCCTCAAATGACATCATTAATTTAATTTTAATTGGCAAATTTTCCGATCATCAATCCAATGAAATAAAGATATTATTTATATTCAAATATCTAATATGAATTGAAGTACCAATTGGTAAAAAAATTGATAGCGGCGATGGTGGTTTAATAGGTAAGTGATGTATATAGAATACTTAAAAACCTAATTTACTAATAATTGATTAAAAGTGAAAAATAATGACATCAACACATTATATGAAGCCTGATATTAAATTGATCCACAAAAAATAATGACATCAACACGTCATGTAAACATTTAACTTGGACAATTTTATGCAGATGACAGCCGTTAACCGATGCTTCATGTTGCATATTATTAAATATTATTACATATTTTAAATTAGTTGTCATTTTAGATTAAAAAAAAAAAAAAGTAAATGTTGTTGCATATACAGACTACAGTAGTCTAAAATGTTTTTTAGTAAATTGGCGACCCGGTCCGCGCGTCGGGTTCGATTTTCGGGCGTTGCTGAAAGGTCCGACTCGTTCATTCGGTTCTCTCCGGGTTGCCCATTTCAAGCTTTATCAACAAGAGGGAAAACCGGAACCAAAACTCCAGGCTCTGCTACTCGTTGTCACCCTTCAATGCTCAAACATGGTGGTCCGAACGGTGAATTCAATTTCACTTCTCCGGTCCTCCTCGCTGCCATCGCCCCTGCCAATGGCAGCGTTCCGGTACCACCAAATTCGAGCTTTTCAGTATTTGCAATTCTCTCGTTTATCAATATGTAAGCCGATGGTGTCCGGTTATCATAACATAAAAAGCGGTCGCAGTCGGAGCTATTCCGTCCAAAGTTTTGTCGATAGTGTGATTGAAGAGTTTGAAGCCTTACGCCGGCGGAGGACAGTTCGTGCCAGTAACAAGTGCGTCTCCTCTCTATTGTCATTATGGAATTCAATTTGTCTTCAATTGAGTTCGTTCGTTTACGATACATACCAAGTAGCCTGATGTCTTGAAAACTGTTCTACATATGATATAGTTACTACTTGCGTACTCTCTTCTCCCAGAATTAATAAGCTTTTCTTTTTCCTTCTCAAAACCATGGACCATCCTCTTTGGTCCATTTCCACAAGTCAAATATATCTTTTCACACCTACAAACTTCACTTAGCGTGGTGATCATTTCTACCTTGTGCTTTGTGAAATTCCTACATAACTAATCACCTAGGAGTTGGCTTTACTGAAATCGACTTGGATACATGTTGTTTTATGTGCATTAATTATTCAATCACTTTTCAGATCAGTATTAACAAGCAGCAAGGATACCGTTGAAGATAAATTGCGGAAGCAAGTACTTCAGAAAGGACTGCTGCTAGAGTTTAAGAAGGATCCTGAAAGGATATTGCTTGCAGTAGCTCAGAAACCTGATGGCAGGAAGAATTGGATAGTCTCCGATCAGGTTTTTATAGATTGAATGGTGGATGTTAGGACTTGTCTCATTCCTTTAATGGTATTAGGACGGTGTTGATTGTTATCTGGTTTATAACATGCAGAATGGTGTTACAACTTCCATTAAACCTCAACAGATCACTTATATAGTTCCAGGTGTTGATAATTTTAACACCACAGAGATATCAGACTTTAATCAGAGAGCTCAGAGTAACTTGGTTGGTTCTTGCTGACTTAATATAACTACTAAAATGTATTCCCTTATGACTTATAGAGAGATTAAGTATTTTGTTACAGGATCCCACACTCCTTGAATTTGCTTGGATTGAGCTTCTTGAAACGAACAAGTCGGTAACAGTTGAAGAACTGGCTGAGGTATGCCAATGTGTTGTTGAATTTGATGTTTGATGCTTCAAAGTCTCCCAGTTGACCATTTCACATTCTTACAGATGATTTTTGGCAGTGCTGCACCTGTTGAGAGCTATTGTGCACATCTTTTGCTATCAAGAGATGAAATTTATTTCACTGTACTTGACAGCAAAGGCTCTTCTTCAGTCTATGGTCCTCGACCAACCGTTCAGGTATGTATAGTGATCTATTGATTCCCATTATTGTTATTTTCTCTGATCTCTGTTTAATTTAACTGTTTTTATTGACTCAATAATCAAGGTGGAAGAAATGAAGCGTAGAATTCTGGCCAAGGAGGCAGCTGATAAGGAATTTAACGAGTTTCTAGAGTTGTTAAAATCTGCAAAAGCAATGCCTCCACGTGGCAAACCATCAAAAAGTTCCTGGAAAGTTGAAGAGAAAATCTGGTACAGAATCGAGTCCCTTGAGGCTTTTGCTATAGAAGCTTGTAAAGATGATGCTCAAAGAAATACTGCAGGAGCGGTAATTTTATACCATATATTTATTTCACATCAGTTTTAATTTCTCGATATATATATATTTTTATATGTTACGTTTACATTTATCAGATCCTGAAGGCAATGGGATTAGCAAAAACAGCTGCTTCAGCAGTAAATCTTCTGATAGATATTGGGTATTTCCCAGTACATGTTAATCTTGATCTTCTTAAGCTCAACATACGCACCGATTTTCCAGATAAGACTTTGATAGCAGCCGAAAAGCTTCTTCTAGAATCACCTGATCCAGATAGGGTACATTGTTTCTTATTTTGTTGTACTGTCAATGATCATAATTATGAATCTTATAAACAGAGTGCCTTCTAACTGTCGCGTATGATGGTAGGATGATAGGATAGATCTGACACATCTGAAGGTATATGCAATAGATGTGGATGAAGCAGATGAGGTAAATATGCATTTATTTGATTTAAAAATCCATTAGTATCTAATTACAAAAAAAATTACAGCTTGATGATGCATTGAGTGCAACAAAGTTACAAGATGGGCGAATCAAAGTCTGGATACATGTTGCTGATCCAGCTAGCTTTGTTCAGCCAGGAAGCATGATAGACAGGTACATTTACTTGTCTACAACAAAACGGTTTAAACTTTTACTTTTACTAAATTTCTTTGATATTTTTTTTACACTGTAGAGAAGCACTGCAAAGAGGAACATCGGTTTTTTTACCAACCGCCACCTATCCAATGTTCCCTGAGAAACTTGCCATGGAAGGAATGAGCTTGAAACAAGGAACAAATTGCAGAGCTGTTTCAGTATCAGTTGTATTGCATTCTGATGGCAGGTAATAAACTGCTATTTTTCTTTTACATTTATCAACAATATAATTTCATTGATCTTACTACATTACTTGATGACAGCATTGCAGAATACACAGTAAATAATTCAATTATTAGACCGACTTATATGTTAACATACGAGAGTGCGTCCGAGCTTCTTCATTTAAACCTTGAAGAAGAGTTGGAACTAAGAACTCTTTCTGAGGCCGCAAGTCTTCGCCTTCAATGGCGACGAGGGCAGGTTCGTCATTTGTATTGGTTGTGCTAAATATTTAAACTAAGAACGATTATAATCGTGAAAATCATATTTTTAGGGTGCATTCGAGACGGGATCATTGGAACCGAGAATAAAAGTGGAAAATCCAGAAGATCCGGAACCATGTATTCGGTTATACGTTGAAGATCAAACAGATCCAGCAATGAGACTTGTTACTGAAATGATGATACTTTGTGGGGAAGCTTTAGCCACATTTGGTTCTTCTAACAAGATCCCTTTACCCTACAGAGGACAGCCCCAATCAAACATCGACACGTCAGCATTCGATCATCTTCCGGAAGGCCCCGTTCGAAACTCTGCGATTGTGAAAATCATGCGTGCTGCTGAAATGGATTACCGAAAGGCCATACGCCATGGGATTTTAGGGATCCCTGGTTATGTCCAGTTTACATCCCCCATTCGTAGATATATGGACCTCCTTGCTCATTATCAGGTGCATTTTTTTTAAATATATTTAAGGATTACGTACAACATATTTATAAAAAAAAATAATTACGTTTTGTAGGTGAAGGCGTTTCTGAGAGGTGATGGTCTTCCGTTTACAGCTGGACAACTGGAAGGGATGGCTGCATCTGTGAACATGAATGCTAGAATAGCAAAGAAGCTGTTTAGTAGCAGTTTACGGTATTGGATAATAGAATATTTGAGAAGGCAACCCAAACAAAGAAAGTATCGCGCTTTGATCCTTAAATTTTTCAAAGATCGCAATGCAACTTTACTGCTTTTGGAGGTAGACTATTTAATTTTTTCAATTCACGAATAATATAATAATTCATTTGGTTGCATATATTGAAGGTTGGGTTTCAAGCATCTGCATGGGTGTCGATCGGGTCACATGTTGGGGATGAGGTGGAGGTTAGGGTAGAAGAAGCTCATCCGCGTGATGACATCATCATGTTAAAGGAAGTTGTACGAGTGACATGAATTTTTTTTGGATCTTTTCACGGTATGCGATCAAGTCAAAAACAACCTAAACAAGTTGTTTTTGCAGTTTTGACCCGTAAACAGTTGGCCTGGTCAAAGCCCAGGTAAATTACGATTTTATCAACTTGCATATTACCTCATGTATATTTGTGTTTAGTATAATTTAAAAGTAGGTTTATGTTTGTATAAAATCATATATAGACTTCAATATGATTTGGTAATGCTTCGATTTAGGTCGACTTCATGTATCTTTGATGTCACTTCCATTAGGGTGTTATGTCTATGTCATTTCAGTTGGCATTGCCATTTAATTTCCAAAAATGTAACAAGATTCTTTTTTGCTTATGAATTGACGATTAAATATTATCCTCTTAACAGACAAATAATTATTTCAAAGTTGACTTTCAGTGATATCTCTTAGCATTGAAATTTGGATGTTATATATGATTAGCGTACACCAACCTTTTGGTGAATCTCTTTATCATGTAATCTGTAATTATAATTCTCATGTTTTAGGTTTGACTGTCATCCACGATACACATGAATATCACAACAAAGATGTGTGGATAACGTGTTGGAAATTCCTATGACTTATGACCTAATGTTATTGCTTTATGTATAGGGTGTTTGGTTGGATTTTTTTTTAATATTAAGCATTGTAACCTTTAACAATCGGATCCGTAACAAAATAATGGAAGTTGGAAAATGAATCCATGATGCAACTTAAGATTTAATATAGTTTCTTATTGTTGTAAATTTTACTTAATGTTTTGTAATTTTAGTTTGAACAAGTAGCGCTTGCAAAAAAAAAAAAAAAAAAAAAATCATTGCAATGAAAATGGTCAAAAAAATATTAAATTTTATTTATATAATACTATATTCTATATCAATCGAAGTTATTAATTTGTTAGGATGGGGAGTAGATCTTTCCCATCTCATTGAACTCACGCGCCACGTCAGCTTTTCTCTCTCCTCTCACTTTCATTTTTCCCCATCTTTTACCAATCTTTCACCCATGGAAGCCGAACCCACCGAACCCACCATGCCACATCATATTTTTAATATTAAAATTAGATAAATAATACTAAAAATAAGAATATATATATATATATATATATATATATATATATATATATATATATATATATATATATATATATATATATATATATATATATATATATATGTTTAGGGTTTTGGTCAACAGCCGGCTCATCTTCCTCGTCTCTCTTTTCCCTTCGACATTATATATATATATATATATATATATATATATATATATATATATATATATATATATATATATATATATATATATATATATAGTTAGTATTAAATGCATTTAACAATTATTGTGTGATTGTAGGATCAAATGTGGAGCGTCCGCTCGAAATGATCAATGGTGTTAGATTCAATGGCCTAATTGTAAATTTATAACAATTAATTAATCAGATTTTACAATTAAACCCCTGAAAAGGGTATTTTAGTCTATTAATCAAATTTTAAAAAAGGAATCCCGTATTTATCTCCTAATTTGGTGGGATTTCACTGATCAGATGTCTGCATATTCCTTCTTCATCCCGATTTCTCTTTGTTTACGTATGTACAGTTTTACGTAACACGCTTATTCTTGAAGAATGTAGTTAATATTATACATTTTTTGCATATTCTTAGAGAATGTAATATATTTCGTATATTTTTTTTACAAAATAGTCTATGAAGTTCGATGTGATTATGTATTCATTCTCCGAGAATGAAATCCTCCATTTAGTAATATGTTGATCAATTCTCCAGGAACACATTCTTAGCACTCAATTAAAATACATAAAACAATGGCTAACACCTATTCTCAGATAATTGACTTACCAAAACACAAACTAATATAAAACTAACACCCATTCTCAGAGAATGGACTTACTAAAACACATAAACCACACTATCAATCTCAAAGAATACATATATTTTCTTTGTAACATATATTTACAGTAAAAATTTCACATAAACCACACTACCATTCCTAAAGAATACTACATATACATATCTGAGATCGAGACTTGTGATGCGAGATGATGTAGTTGAAAATAATTTATACTATAAAACAAATTATTTTCTACTACATATAATTGGGAAGTTTAAAATACATATAATTGGGAAGTTTAAAATCAACGTGCATATTGAAAAATACCCATTACAACCGAAGTGAAAATATGAACCCACTTTGGCAAATCGATAATGGGGAAATAAGGGAGGCTTTAATAGGAATTACTTTTGGATATGGATTGCTAAAAAGTGACGTAAGAAATTGCCTTCTTCCTGCCAGGAATTCATTTTCTGAACTCCTCCCACATGATCGTCATTGACGTACCGTAAGTGTTATTGAAGCCGCCGTCCATTTCCGTGTAGACAATTGGGAGATCTTTCTCGCCACCGTCGATTCTTCTACCGCCGACGAACCTTCCAACGATGAATCCACGATTTTGATGGAATCGAAGGTTGATTTGGGTTGAATTTTACGGCTTGGGGGATGACGATGACGGCTAATATAGGGTTAGAGGAACAGTTACCATATTTTTAGAGATTTATTATTATATGAAAATTAATTTAATTAACAAAAATCCCAAATTGCCCCCATCAAATGATTGGTCCAGAATTGGTCCTACAATCACACAATATTTAGAAAATGTATTTGAACCTACATCTATATATATATATATATATATATATATATATATATATATATATATATATATATATATATATATATATATATATATATATATATATATATATATATATATATATATATGCAGTTATCTCGGCCATAAACCTTATAGCGGTCACCTAGCGAGATTCGATTTAGCGTTTATCGCGGTGGTATAGCGGAGTTTTTTTTTGTTACTTTTAGACTATTAATACTACATAGAATTAATATCACAAAAAGTTGCATAAAATGTCACATAAAACATAGATATTATTCTAATATGAATAGTGTCAACGTGTCTCGGCAAATCTCTATAACGATCCCGCGCAATATCGCTATATCGGGCTCCTAAATCTCGGCAAATCTCGGACATTACCGCTATCTCGGGCAAATCTCGGACAATATCGCTATCTCGGGCTCCTAAATCTCGGCAAATCTCTATAACGATCCCGCGAAACGCTATCTCGGCGAGATCTCACACGATTGACTGCATAGATATATATATGGAAGCAAGATGCGGGATCACCGGCTTCACCATCACACGCCTCAACCCGCCATAGTCGAGCCCGATGAAACCAAAAGGGGGGGGGGGAGCGGTACCGACGGTACCGCCCAACCTAATCCCATCTATCGCCGTTCCCGCTTACTACACCGTCCACCCTTATAGATTTAATTGTATAATGTTTACATATGCTCATTTTGTGGCGATTTCTAGATTTCCATTAAAGAAAACTTGATATTAACGAAAGAACACCATTTTGTTGCAATGAAATTAGAGAATGTACTAGCTTTTAAAGAAAATCAAAATTTGATTATTTATCTAAAACCAATAAATTTTAATTTTGAGTACACATAAAAATAAATTAAGTATGATTGACTATGGTGTAACTTTTAGATCCAAAGGCTCAACTTGATAATTTTGAAATATAATATTTGGCTTGGTCATTCCCTATTGTATCGACAGTTTTCTAGAGTCTTTGCTCTAGACCAAAATCATGATTGTTTGGTATCTGATTGTATCAATGTGCAGCAGTGGCAAAATGAGTTTCTATGAAGTCCGAGAGGTGGCGTCGAAGAGGAGCAATGAGCTAATTTGGTTTTGCTTGTGCATAATTCCGTCTTTAATTCTTATCAAGATCGTCTTGGTTGGACTTTGGATCCTTCTGATGCTTTCTTCATGGCTTTTGCGAGAAGTTTCTTGGATAATGGTACTTTGACTACCAACAAAATTTCAACTAGATGGAACAATCATGTACGATTGTTCCTATCAAGTTGAACATCTTGCCTTGACGTGTTTCTCTTGATTAAATTTTCCAATTTTGTGGCCATTGGCCTAGACTAATTCGACCACAAAGGTCAACATTTAGGTAACGTATGACCATCACATATGTAAGCTTGGAATAAGTTTACAAAGTCCACCCCAAGCATTATCGCTAAAACAACTGCTAAAGTAAAAAATGAACTGCTACCAATGAGCATCTGGGCTAAACACAAGTCGTCTCATCCTACATGGAATGCACATGATGGATGAACAAATTAACTAATGGACCAAAAAGCCCAAAAGTTAAGCCATACTTTTCTTCTAAATCCATTAAGTCACTTATTAAGTTCTTGATAGTGAAAATATGGTTTCATTCCATTTATATCATTCACATAACCATTGAAGAGCATATGCGAATAGTAGACTTGATTTTGACATCATATGTAAAAGTTGCAAAATTTCCCACTATTCCTCAGTCATTTACTCGATGGAGTCAAGCCTTCAAAGGAAGGTGACTCGACTGAGTGACCATTGTACACAACAATTTCATATTTTCTTCATTCTCCAGCCTCATACGCATGTCCAAACCACTTCTAGACTTAATCCATAAAACTCTAATAACTATAATTGATCTGTTAACTTACAATTCAAGTTTAAAACCTATTCAACTCATTAAAACATTATGATTTAGATTACGTTTAAAATGATTTAGGTGTTTTAACACAAAACAACTTTGTGTGAACATCTAACCATGATTTGGATTTTAAAATCACTTCAACACTTTGAGAAATCCTAGATCGTCATCAAATGAACCTTAATTAACATAGTTTTAATGGATCAATTACTCAATCATTTCAAATCTCTATTTAGATATCTCCATTAAAGCTATGTCAAAACTTGAAATCTTTAGAATTGACCAAATTATGAATCTAATAACAAATAATGGATTCATTTGCTTAAACATTGTTTAGAAATAAGTTTATAAGCTCAAATCAATTACAAATCTTATTTGAACAACTAAATTTCGGATTCCACCATTGATGTAGCTTTAAAGTTTCGAAATTTATTTAACTATATTCTTAAGATATAGATTATAGAAATGAACATCAAATAACATTCAAATGACTTACACAAACTTAAAACCTCAAATGATTGAATTTAAAATGTTAGGTCGTCGGATTTGGGGTCTTCCCAAACCCTAACTCAATTTCTAGTGAAGAAGAAGAAGAACTTGTAGCTAGTTGATGCTTTGAACTAGAATCTCACTCCAATTCTCAAAGTTTTGCACTCTAATTCTTTCAGTCCCTTTAATTTGCCATCAAAGCTTCTCCCCAAACTCTGGAACACATTCTCAAACTAATGAAATATGGAAGAAGACATAGGTCTTATATGACTTTGATTTATTGGCAAAATAAACCCTTTAACTTCGTTTTTTTAGAAAGATGCCAAACTGTCTACACTTTCATCTCTAAGTCTTGTTTCTTACATATTAGTCCCCAGGAAAACTAATTGCTAACATTTAGGTTGAATAATAAGTCAAAAGGTAGTCAAAACATAATTTTGGCAAAATTGCACTTTTATTCCATATGTCAAAAATTTCACCAATTAGTAATTGTTTCTTTCTAAATCTTAAGGATAAGATATTTAAGTTATTTTTATATTATATTATATTTAATTTCATTTTATTTTTCCAAGATTTTACTAATATGTTAATATTTAAATTTTTACGCCCTAAAAACAGATGTTATAATTTAACCTTGAAATCTCAATCGATCGATTGGAGCTACATACTTGCACAACTTCGTGATGTTTGCACTTTTAAGCTTCTAAAACTTGTCTAGTTCAATCCTAACATATTTCATTCATTCTAATGAACTAAAATAATTATATATTGTTCAATAACATATTTTAGACATCAATTAACATCCTAATTTATAATCAATCCCTTGATCAAATTTCTATTTAAAGTTTTAATGATCATAGCTTCACAATTTAATAAATCTCATCCTTCAACTTCAAATCTCCATGATTGGCTTTTAGACTTGATTTTTATTTATGATTTGCAATTAGAATGATAAAACCTAAATCTAAATCATATTTAGATCCTATAAACATTAAGTAAATGTAACTTGATGAGTTTATGGATATTGCCCAATAATGAACCCAAACGCAATTAATGCTTTTAACATCACCATTGATCCAATTGAAGGTTCTAATGCTATATTTTAGACTTTAAACCAATAAATCTACATCCAAAGCACATCATTAACCTAATACATTGCTTGAAAACGAAATCCACAACTCTAATGATGGTTTCATGAAGCTAGAGTTTCAAAACCTCCATTAAAGCTTCTTGAACTCAAACTTAACATTTGAAATGAAATTACATCACTAGATTGTGTTCTAAACATAGATTTTCACTCTAAAATGAAATCAATCAATGTATCAATTATAGTAATCAGATTTAAGAAGATTTCAAACCCTTGAATCTTAAAATATAGATCATAGATGAAGATTGATACCATTCTAAGCATTCCTGAAACACTAGTTCCAAGTAGAACTTCCATTGATATTCAATTGAACCAAAACGCCTATTGGTTTCTCCAACACTCCAAAATCGTCCAAGTGAGAAAGTCGGAGGGAAATGAGGCTTATGCTCAAAACATTGACTTATTGACAAATTGTCACCTAAACTTTTAAGTTTCCAATTTGTTTCCCCAACTAACTCCCAAAAGACCATCAAGTTTTAATTATCATATAATGAATTTAATTCTTAACATTTTGGACCCAAACCTGGTTAAGTCAAAGTCAAACTCAAGTTTCTTGGATTTGACAAATTTAGTCCCTAAAACCTAAATGGTACAATCAATAGCTTTTTTTATCAACTATAATTAGCTAAAAGTTAAATAAAAACCCGATATAAAATGACAACAATTAATTCTAAACAAAGTTTTAATTATCATATAATGAATTTAATTCTTAACATTTTGGACCCAAACCTGGTTAAGTCAAAGTCAAACTCAAGTTTCTTGGATTTGACAAATTTAGTCCCTAAAACCTAAATGGTACAATCAATAGCCTTTTTTATCAACTATAATTAGCTAAAAGTTAAATAAAAACCCGATATAAAATGACAACAATTAATTCTAAACAAATGAATATTTTGTGGTTGTGCAAGTCTTCATGTTTAACTCGAACCAAATTGGAATTCGCACCAAAAATCCTGTTCAAACTTAGCCATAATGCGATTTCTTTCTACAATCATATTTAACAAAATTTGTGGGGATAGCTAAAAAGACACCCCTTTTTACCAATTAGACACCTTAATCATTACTTTTAAGTAGGTCAACTGTTTTCTATTTGTTGGAATTACAATGTTTTCCGAAAAAACGGATATGATTGGTTAAGAATGTTTGACTTATATATATATATATATATATATATATATATATATATATATATATATATATATATATATATATATATATATATATATATTATAATAGAGGCATATTTCAAAGCACCACATTCATTTGAAACTCATATGCTCTTTCATATTTCCAATGACTTTTCAAATATCTTTTTATAATGCTTACTAATTTGAATAGTTTTTATTTGTCCCACATTGCTCAACACATATATATCTCATTTCCTCTTTTGCTTATATAACATCATTCATTTGCATCCATGATCCATCAATCTTGATCATAGTATGACTTATCACTTTCAACTATTATTTGTTAGTGGTCATTTTATCAAAATTTGTCAAAGTTTTAAATGATTATACTATTTGGTTTTGGAGTTCAAAACTATTAGATCTAAAAAATAAAGACGGATATTACTAAAAACTTTTAAAAATTTATTGCGTTACACGTTTAAAGTATGTTGTAGTAAATATGTGACAAATGTGCTTACTTTTTTAGATTCACTGCGATGTATATACATAAAAAAAATTTCAGTAGCGAACGTTTCAGCATTTATCAAACAACTTAAATTGAACAATTATATGTGTGTGTCTATTATAAAAAAAGTAAGGAAAACAATGTTTCAAGATAAACTATTTACCTTTTACCACATTAATTTGATGTTTTTTTAACTGTGTCACATTGCTTCACACATCGGTTCTCTTATCATTATATCTTGATCATAACATGGTTTTCAAAGTATATTGTTGATTACGAGTCAATTTATCGTAAAAACCTATTTTCGGCTCAAAGTTTCAAAGAACTCTACTATTTTGTTTTAGCTTTCAAAAGTATTGAAACTAAAAATATGAATATTAAAATGAGTTAAAAACTATTAAAACCCAATGGGTTGTAAGTTCATCGTATGTCATGTATCATATTTCAATTTGATGATGACAACGTTGCAAGCAATTTTTCGATTCAATAAGGTATATATAAAAAAAATTGAATCGTAAATATTCGAATATTTTTAAAGTTCAAACATATATATCTATGAATATTTATCTAAATCTTATAATAGAATTCTTTTATTAAACATGATTTAATATGCATTGTTATCATGTACCACATTACTTTGAATACTTTTAAAAAAATAAAATAAAAGGGCGCTGGTACGCACCCATCCAAATTTTATGAAATCGAACCTAAAATTGGAATCAATAGTCTATGAAATGTTGCACCCAATGCTTAAGGTGGTTACAATCAAAGACACAGAAGAACAAAGATATGAGAGAAATGGTTTTAGACTCTTTACTTATAGAGCTTGCTTTCCCTTAAAATTTGTTTCTTAAGCATTGTGGGATGAGATGTGTATTAATCTATTTACTTATAGATGTTTGATTTCCATTCAATTGTGTTTCTTAAGCGATGTGGGATGAGAAAATGATATAAAATAACACAAAGTGAAGGATAGTTTGAACCTATATCGTCATGATAAATCAACTTAAAAAACTTTTTATTATATGAATAAAAGTCTCCCTCATAGTTGAAATTGTTACATAAACCATTAGTCATTTTGTATTGTCAAAAACGTTTCCAAATATTAAACATCAATGGAATATATAACTTAAAGTTCTATTATTTTTATTTTAATGAATTTGAGCTTTACATATATTACGGATGATGATGTTTTATCACTTACGCTAATAACTTTGAGATTTGTGTATTAAACTAAAAGTGATTGAAAATAAGCGAGAAACACTTACATATATTATGTGATTATACATATTAAATTGAGCTTAAAAGAAATAATACACATGATGGTGGTTGAATGAGATTGGTAGCAGACAGGCAGGAAACAAAAGCCAATAAGCTTTGTGTTTTTATCGCATATCAGTAGGTTTATGGAAAACGAGTCATATATTGCATTATAAATGATGGTTTAGTTGATACAAAAGAAAAAGGCCGCTTAAGGATAATGAAATCAAATAAATTGTATTATATAAGAGAAAGAGAAAAGATCATATATGTATGTGAAGCAATGTGGGATAAAGAAAAAAAATCTCAAATTAATGGGGTAAAAAAATTTAAATTAATAAATTGATTATATTAAGTGAGAATTTGAAAGGCCATGGATGTTTCAAATGCATGTGGTGAAAGGAAAAAATACACTTAGTTTAAATAAAATATTTAAAATTGAAACTTGACCGAATAATTAGTTTTTATAAATCCTAAACCCTAAACCCTAAAAGTAAAAAATTAACTGAAATTAAATAGAAATTATATCCATGCATAATCTGTAGGTGGATGCTATTAAAATAATGTGGTTCGAGATAAGTATTTTTTTCTTTAATCATATTATTTTTAATTTTATTTGATTGTGTTTATTCATCATACATGTTACGATTTTTTATCTTTCAGTAATTTGATACATATATCTATCATCAAATAATTGAAAATAATGAGGATAAGTTTATAATCTTTTTAAAAATAGTATAAGAATAATATGTATTTGTCTATACTATAAATACATAATTTTCTTCCTGCGCAACGCGCGGGCATTCGACTAGTATATATATAGAAGATGTATATTTAATAGCACCCAAATTTGTCAAAAAAATGTTTTTATCGTTTTCATAAAATCAATTCATTAATATACTCCCTCCGTCCCAAAATGATAGTCCACAGACAAAAAACACACAGATTAAGAAAATATTAAATGCATCTTACTTTTTCCCACAAAATGACTGTTTTACCCTTTCTTTGCATTTAATGCCGACAATAGATGTGTTAGCTGTTATAATTACAGTTAGGGGTATTTTGGTAAAGATGTCATTTATATTTAGAAGTGGACTAACATTTTGGGACAAACTAAAAAGGAAACATGGACTATCATTTTGGGACGGAGGGAGTAATTTATTTCTGAACACAATGGGGTTATGGCACACTAGTACCCAACTTTGAGAGTGACGTGTTCATATTTAAACAATTAAACCCCCTTCCAACGGAAGCAACCCACAAAACTCATCTGCACTCTTCCCATCTTTACCCCTCCAACTGCAGCCATTAACTCTTTCTTCTTCTTCTTCTTCCTGTCCAAGAACTCCATATTGTGGATCGATCTCCTCGATCTCAAACTAAAATGGGTTTGAAGTTATTCCTAATTTCCTTCATTCTTACATCAGTTGTCTTCACAATGCTCTATATATCCACCTACTTAACTTCATTCGATATCAACATACTGAACCAATCGTCAGTCACAACTCTCGTAATCCCCAAATCAATCAACAATACTAGGCCATACCCGGTTTCCTTCGCCTACTTGATCTCTGCATCGAAAGGCGATACTGCGAAGCTGAAACGAACGATTCAAGCGCTTTACCATCCGGGGAACTTCTACTTGATTCATTTGGAACGCGATGCTACAGAAGATGAGCATCGAGAGATTGCTAGATTCGTTAGGGAAAATCATGTTTTTCAACTTGTGGGAAACGTAATGATTGTAGGGAAACCTAATAGAGTGACGTACAGAGGACCAACGATGCTTGCGACTACTTTGCACGCCATGTCGATGCTTTTGAGGGTTGATGCGAACTGGGATTGGTTTATTAATCTCAGTGCTTCTGATTACCCTTTGGTCACTCAAGATGGTACGGTGAGTACTGTAATTTTTTGTATCTGGGTTTTAATTATCACGAATAGTTTTAAACATGTTTACGAATTATTAATTATATTTTGTCGATTTGTAATCGCCCTTTTCAGATCTGATATCTGCGTTCTCGGTGCTGCCAAGACATCTCAATTTCATCCAGCACAGCAGTCGGTTGGGTTGGAAAATGTAAGATGGCATTTTCCTCTTTCCTCTTTCCACTGAAATTATATTCTTTAAAATTTCAAGAAAAATGTAATAGTAATTAATTTTCCACCCAATTTCTAAAATACCCATTTGTCGATTTTGATATTTTCATCGTTATTTTTTTAAAACATTTGCTTACTTCTGTTAAACTACAGGAAAACTAATTTCTTTTTGCAATTATAAATACAACTAATGAGTAGTTTAATTCTTTTCAACGTATACTAATTGGGGAAGATTAGAAAAATACATCGCACATGAATTGGGGGCATCTGGATCGTACTTATAAATTCAAATTATATAATTTGATAATCAACAAGTAATATTATAATTTATTTCAATAATCATATCCATTTTCATATTTTTTTTTTGCCTTAATGCGTGTTCACTGACCACAGCCAACATCAAGTTTATCCAAAACATTTGACAAACCTATATTAGAGTATCGTCCTTCAAATATACAAAAATAAATGTATATACCGTAGCTTGAATGAAGTAATTATCACGTTGACTTTTTGCAGGAACAAGAGAGGTAAGCCAATAATGATCGACCCGGGTCTTTACAGTTTAAATAAATCAGAAATTTGGTGGGTAATTAAGCAAAGAACCCTCCCCACCGCTTTCAAGTTGTATACAGGTTAACTTTTCTTCCATTTCTTCTTCGCTCATGCCTCGAAGCTTGATCAACGGTTCAATTTCTTTTTGGTCCAAATACAACCTGAAAAGCAAAAATTATCGAATTTGGTTCAAATTTTAAATTGCGAGTCGTTCGGTAATTTTGAATTCCTTCTAATTCTGGAAAAGGGATTTACTGTTTTGGGACGACAATAATGAGGCAATCCATGTGGGGGCCATGTAAAATGTTATCTTGTGATAGTACCTAGTAACTTTAATGACATATCATGTGAACTTCTGAAAAAGCACCAACATTTTCATCAACCAGACAACCACCTTCTTCTCAAAACAAAGTAAAAAAGCAAAGTCGTCGTAACAATTTTCCTGTATCTTTATAGGAAGAATCGCATAATTAGTTTTGTATCTAAAGATTTGTTGAACCATGGTAGGGTCAATTTTCATTACGGAAAGTTTATGAATTTTGATGTGTGGGTGACAATAGTTTCACCATCTTGTTTATGGTTTCCCTAATCTATGCGTTGAGATAAATTTAATTATGCTTTTATAAATAACGTTTTATTACGTTGGATTTGATAATGTGCAAATTTGTCCAATTGTAAGAAGGAATTAAGAACTGTGTTTAAATGCAAGAAATACCAACATACTTTCATTGATTTGTTTGTTTTAGTATCCGACTTTCATTTCTTACTATTACAAAACCGTACCATGCAAAATTCAACCTAATTATAACAATGTCATCAAAATACAAAGTATTTTTCACTATTATAATTGGGTGGATTTTCCAAAGTATGATGTCCTAATAAGAAAAAAAAAAGTTAAAGGACACTGCTATATTTGGGTAGATCTTTCAAACTATAATGTTGTAACAGAAATAAGTAAAAGTAAGATGCTATAATACACAAATAAATAAAAGTACGTTGCTATTTTTTGCAACTATCACTATAGATGGTAAACATGTACCATTAACACCATGTGATGCATAATGCAGGTTCAGCATGGACTATACTATCAAGATCATTTGCAGAATATTGCATAATCGGTTATGAAAACCTGCCACGAACACTCCTACTTTACTACACAAATTTCGTTTCATCTCCAGAAGGATACTTTCAAACTGTTATATGTAACTCAAAAGAATACAAAAACACCACCGCCAACCATGATCTACATTACATTTCATGGGACACACCTCCTAAACAACACCCAAGGTTACTTGGACCCCGAGACTACAGAAAAATGGTTCTAAGTAGTCGCCCATTTGCAAGAAAATTCAAGCACAACAATGCAGTTCTTGATAGAATTGACCGTGAACTACTAAAAAGACGTCATCCTAGTCATTTTACGCATGGTGGGTGGTGTTTGAAGAGTGATGATAAGCATCAAACGTGCTCAAGTTTGCATAATGAGGGGTTTGGTGTTTTGAGGCCTGGGGCGGGTGCTCGAAGATTGAAGACATTGCTAACAAAGTTGACATCTAATCCGAATTTTAGTAAACGCCAATGTAGATGAGTTTTATAGTTGATTGTATAATAAAGTGCGTATAGATGTTATTCGCGGTTGTTAAGAGAATTTTGTTTGTAATATTCTGGTTCTTCGGTGAGAATTTGTTATTTTTTGAAATGGGAATTTAGAACTCATTATAAATAAACATGATGATGATGGTGGCAGTGATACAATGGCATGGCGGTAACGATGGAGGTGATGGTCGTTTTACTCGTTTAATGTGGACGGTGGTTTATAGTTATTTGATGGGTAGTTTAACTAATTTCATAATGGTTCTACATTTGCAGTTTTATAGATGATTTAGTTGATTTATACTTCAGAATCTTAATCAACACTTGAGAATCTTTAGAGAGCTATTCACTAAAATGACCCTATTTTGGGAGGAGTCAAATATACAAAGTTGACCAATTTACTACTTTTTCTTCTACATGACCACGGGTATCGCGAGATGGTAAAGTCGCTAGGTCTTTGCGATGATCTCTATTATTTCGCGAGTTACCTCTTTCCGATGAAGCACCTTGTTAGATCTTTGCAATGTTTGATTATTTTTCGAGTGCTAATGGCGACTTCTATGAAGAAGGCGGTGATTTACCTAAACATCCATGGAGTCAGTTTTTGACATGAACATACAAAACAAACCAATAAAACTTTATTGAGACCCAATTTTCATTAATAAGTGGATTATGACAAAGTCATTACAGATATTTTCACAAACAAAACTACGAAGACAATGTAGGCACTGCTGCTGTCAAAGTCTTCTCAAACCCTAATATATTTGTAGTCAACCACTCAAATGACCAAAAAGACCCTTCCACCAATTAATTCTAACCATTATTATTAGTTTACTTATATCCTTGTTGCTCTCGCAAAAAAATAATAATTTAAAAATCTATAATGATTACCGAATATCAACCTTTTATAGTACATGCTCTTTTACTTTAGTTATGGTATTATATATGGTATTAAAAACAAAAATTGCAAGTGATAACCTATTTCCTTGTCTCTCTGATGCCCTCGCGAAATAGCGAAACATCTCGAATACTCAAGAGCAATGTTTATGCACCATAATAAATGTATATGGAAAACAACTATATTTTTATAAATGTACATTGCTAATTTCGCAGTTAATAAAGAAACTCATGAGCTTTCAGTTGAACATTTCCTCATATTGAATCCGTCTTATTTTGAATATAGCCTTAGCCTCCTCTAACCACTTACATTAAATATCGATGTTTATTCACTTATTGGCTCGTCAAACGTCATCGTTCACTAGATGCATTTATATTAATTTCATAACTTTAAACATAAACATCCCAAATTATCTAAAAAAATGCACTTCTGTTATCGTTTAGTGTCTACGTTGATTCATCATTAATTCATGAGTCAAGTGTGTGATTATTGACATATATTTTGTTAGATTATATATTGTATTACTCGAAAATAGAAATGCAAAATAGAATAAGTTATTCAGAGACAACAATAACAATTATATAAAGGATAAGTTTTACGTAAAATATATTTTTAGTCGTTTTTACTTTATAAAATGTATTTTCAAAATCAACCTTAAATGAACTATATTATAAGTTTATGAAAATAAAAACTGGTTACAAAAGGATATATTTATTTTAGAGAATCTGAAGGGTTTTAATAATAAACCATTAATTATTGACTTTAAAATCATTTATTAAAACACAATATAACTAAAATTATTATCTTTCACAATGTAGAAGTAACGAGAGGATTGGTTAGTAATATAATGGTAGTTCGTTAAGCTGTATCCACCTGCCGGTCCATTCGCCCAAAAAGCAATGTGGATTTGGTGGCCCGGTTTTTTTGACTAATGATTCACCAGGATCCCCGCCATATACACGTTTTGTCTTTGTTCCCCCTGCTATATTTCGCATCTACCCCTCATTGTTTAAATCAATTATAAAACATCCCCACTACATTTTATACAACTCTATAATATGCCTCTTAAGTTGGACATTGTTCAAGGAGGTGTTTAAAGAGTCTTTTCTAACTCCAAGTTATAAGATAATTTTTTTTTTTTTTTTTTGAACGGTTGTCATAAGATAATTAGGTTTAGTTGGTTAAAATGGTGTATCTTCCCAAAGGGATCATGTAATTAATTTATATGACCGGCATAAAAAAATTATATAAAGAAAAGAAAATTATTATATTACTCCTTTTTAGACCTAAACTGAAAACTTTTTAATAAATTAATATATTTATATATCTATTAAGAAAAGTAACAATTTTTGGAATTGTAAAGATAACATTTTGAAGATTTATTAGTGGCATAACTAAGAAAATGAAATTTCATATTTTAAATCTTAATCATTCATTAATGTAAAATAACTTTTGTTTTTTGTCATTTTATCTATTTATAGTTTAGATAATTAGAAATTAGCAAACAATATTATCTAATTATTAGAATCTTAAACAAATAAAGTAAATCAATTATTATTAATTTCGTATATCTTTTTTTATTAATTTTCCATTTTCAAAAAACACATCCAAACACCTCAATTACTTTTGTTATTAGATTTTTTTTGACATAAACGTGTAAAGTAAATAAAATGTTGGTGTGCGGCAATCACCACTTAAAAAAGTTACTTAGGCTGGGGGGAGTGGTCGGCGAGCCATCCCCCTCGCTAAACAGCTGGTTTGGCGAGTTCGTCGATATATTGGCGAGGAATCCATCGGCGAAGGCGAAGGCGAGGGTGGCGGTGTGGTTTGGCGAGGCTTCAGCGAGAGTTTTGGCGAGAGTTTGGCGAGGCTTCAGCGAGAGTTTGGCGAGGGTTTGGCGAGGCCACTCCCTCCAGCCTTATAAATTTTGAACTTACTTTTGATGTTTTTATACTCATAAAAAGTTGGTCTATAAATAAAGAATGCATTTCAATATTTTTACTTTAATAAAGTTGATATTTCAAACCCTTCACAAAAACAATGACTTTTATAATTGTCTAGACATTCTTTTATTTTCCTAAAAAACAAAGTGGTACACCAAACACATTTGGATTTTATAGACCGACAAGGAACCAAATTATATATATATATATATATATATATATATATATATATATATATATATATATATATATATATATATATATATATATATATACTTAAAAATTAAGAAACCGTGAGAACCAATCTCGGCCCTTGACGCATTTTATCGGAGGATTATATATATAAGATATATAACTAATGTGAACGCGTTGTACACGATCAAATCCCTTAATCATTGGATCAAAATAATGTGTGACTTATATTAGTTCTTTTAGTTCTCAATCTTTTAATGGTTCTCATTTGAACCTATTCATATATATATATATATATATATATATATATATATATATATATATATATATATATATATATATATATATATATATATATATATATATATATATATATATATATATATATATATATATATATATATATATATATATAGGGCTAGGTTATAATAAGAATGACAATTATTGTGTTACCTTGTAACCAAATCCTGGCGATCCGATTTCATTCTCGTAAGAATGAAAAAACTGAAAAATTTTCATTCTTAAAAGAATGAACTAAATTTTGTACATCAAAACAACAAGAATGTAATGAATTGTTTCAATTATGACAAAATGACTGGAAAATTTACATCACAACAATAAGAGTCTATAAAAATTGTAACAATTCTGGAAAGAATGAAAATATTTTACATAAAACAACAATATTCTAAATGAACATATAAGTCAATCTTAAAAGAATGTGTTTTAAATGAGTGGTCCATATTGAGTTTCAATGTTACACAATACTTGTCAAGATATATCTGATACTGGCCTATATATATAATTATATATATAGAGTAAAGTTCAATTGAGAACCTAAAAAAGCCTAGGAACCTAAGAACCCATTTTATGAACTTTTTTTCTACACAATATTTTTCAAAAAAAAATATACCAAAATTTTTGTTATGATTCATTTAGAATATATCAAAAAAAAATTTCAAAAAAAAACATTTTTTTAATTTTTTTTCATATGGGTTTAGGGTTTAGGGTTTAAGTTTAGGGTTTAGGTATAGGGTTTATTGTTTAGGGTTTAGGGTTTAGGGTTTAGGGTTTAGTTTTAGGGTTTAGGGTTTAGGTTTAGGGTTTAGAAATCTCTTAGACACTTTAAATAAAAAAATTGGATTCAAAAAATCATTTTTTTTCATATGGGTTTAGGGTTTAGGTTTAGTGTTTAGGGTTTAGGGTTTAGGGTTTAGGGTTTAGAAATCTCTTAGACGCTTTAAATAAAAAAATTGGATGCAATTTTTTTTTAAAAATATTGTGTAGAAAAAAAGTTCCTAGGTTCCTAGGTTTTTTTAGGTTATCTTATGATCTCGACCCTATATATATATATATATACATATATATATATATATATATATATATATATATATATATATATATATATATATATATATATATATATAAAGTTATTTATAAATCTATTGGTGGCATTGTCAAATTTCAACAATAGAGTTATACTGAGTATGATGTCTACTTCTACCAAAACTAATTAGCAACTTCTAATTGATAGTTAACGCTTACTTTGTTTTTTTGGTATGCATATATAGATTTTCTAAAGGTTTTTTGCCTTATACAATACAACTTTCTCTTCATATTTTCTACTTCATGAGAATTCAAAGTTCTCGTAATAAAATCAAATAATTTTGATTTTCTTTCCCTTATATTCATACCTAGGAACTCAATATAAGTTTTTAAAAGCTAGATTTTCTTCTTACTTACAATTAGACCATGTTTAATAAATTTTGAAAATATAATTTGTAAATGTCCTTGATCTTATTGTTTGTTTTTATTAAATACTAAAAATATCCACTTATATAGACAATGGTTTCACAAATTCTACAAAAAAAGGTTTATTTATTTTTCTGTCATTTTGGATTAGATCTTTTAATTCTAAGCAATTTATACAGGATTCTGTAAAACATGTAATGCATTTAGCTAGTAAGTATTTTGAGGAAAAAAGTTACAAATAAAATATGAAATTTATCCGATCCTCAGTTTTTCTGCCATTTATGAGTACATTTAAGGTCTTTAATGTTCATTAATTCATATTCTTCATCACTAATTAGCAACTTCTAGTTGATAGTTAACGCTTTTTTTGTATGCATAATTTTTTAAAGGTTTTTTTTCCTTATACAAGACAACTTTCTCTTCATATTCTCTACTTCATTAGAATTCATAGTTGTCATAATAAACTGTTAGCGTAAGTAAACTGTGGACGAAGTAAACGGGTTATTCTTCATTCCATTCAATGTAATCGAGATTGTTTATGTGAATACGGAGAAAAAAATGAATCATATGGGCTACTAAAGATTTGCCCTCCAAACACTAGGGGCTTTAGTGGAAAATTGCCTCTTTATTGTCAACCCCCCCACCCTTTTCACTCTGTCTCTCTCTTGAATTCTACAAATTTCAGCAGAGATTCTTCAATCCATTGTACGAACTTCCTCATCCAAAGTCCAATTTCCTTTTCCGGCGAAATGGCGGAAACCCATCGGCCGGAGATCCAACTCAAGGTCCATTCCAGGCGCGGTCTCGGCGCTGGAAATGTGATCCATCCTGTTGAAGTTGAGTCATCACCGACACCTCTGTTGGGGGCAGTACACGCCGGATATCAAAGTCAAACCCCTTCTCCTTTTCGAGAGGTTAAGCATTTCAAGAAGTGGTTCCCATGGTTGATTCCTAGTTTTGTTATAGCAGATATCGTCCTGCTTATAATCACTATGTATGTCAACAATTGCCCCAAAAATTCAGTTTCCTGCATCGCTACCTTCTTGGGGAGGTTTTCCTTTCAGCCGTTTAAAGAGAATCCGCTCCTCGGCCCTTCTTCTTCTGCGTAAATCTCTAATTATCCCTTTCTGTTATCACAATTGATAGATAATATACGCAATCGTTCGCGGATTCTGATCCCAATTTGATGTTCCATCTTCTAACTTATTTGCAAAATAGTTCATTATACTTGCGCTTTTAGTATTCAATCATGATTTACTCGATTTTGTTTAAATAGCATACCGATCATCATCATGTAACGAAGAATATTTAAGAAAATCTGTGACCACGAGCTGTTGAATCTGGACGGGTTCGATGAATGAAACTCAATTATTTAAGGATAGATTAGGATTTACGTCATCAGCATTCAGTTCAGCTTTAGAACATTATATTTGACATATGTTGCAGTACGCATATGACTGCTAATCACCTTCTTTTCTTGATTCATTTCGGTTCTTGAAGCAATCTATCTTACAAAACCTTCTTAACAAAAAAGTTCACTTACACTTGTCTTTGTTAGGCTAGAGAAGATGGGGGCTTTGGATATCAATAAAGTGGTGGATCATCACCAAGGCTGGCGCCTTATTACTTGCATTTGGTTACATGGCGGACTTCTACATTTACTAGCAAACATGCTGAGTCTCTTGGTTATCGGCATTCGACTCGAGCAAGAATTTGGATTCAGTTAGTACATTGACTTAAACAACTTAAACTTTCAACTTATTTGAGTGTCTAAAGCTTTTCTGCTTGTTTGTTTGCAGTACGCATTGGTTTGCTTTATATCATATCCGGATTTGGTGGGAGTTTGTTGTCTGGGCTTTTCCTTCAATCGAATATATCAGTTGGCGCATCTGGTGCAGTTTTTGGGTTGTTAGGTGCAATGCTATCGGAACTCATAACTAACTGGACGATATATGCTAACAAGGTGGCAGCACTGGTGACCCTTGTGATCATCATTGTTATCAATCTAGCGGTCGGGATTCTGCCACAGGTCGATAATTTTGCTCATCTTGGTGGGTTTTCATCTGGTTTTCTCCTTGGATTTGTGTTTTTAATGCGCCCTCAATTCGGATGGGTTAGCCAAAGATACGCGCCGCCGCCTTATTCTAGGTCTGGAGCTAAACCAAAATACAAAACGTATCAACGCATTCTCTGGATCGCTTCATTGATCATTTTGGTGGCTGGGTAAGAAAATATTTAATTTATTAAATATGATTACAATAACTACATTATTAAAAATTATGAAATTAACAGGATGATTGGGGGGCTTGTTGCACTTCTTCGTGGAGTGAACTTGAATGACCATTGTTCTTGGTGCCATTACATGAGTTGTGTACCTACGTCTAGGTGGAACTGCGACACGTCAGCGGTGTCCTGTGTGGTGAGTTGTCAAACTTTTTTTTCAGGCTTTTTGTACTGAGTCGTTCTTTCTGTATTAAGTAAAAAGCTAACCGAGTGATGTTTTTGGAATGACAGTCTGAGCAAACGGGTAATCAGTATACATTAACGTGTTCGAACAGTGGTAAAAATGGTACGTACATATTGACGGATCCAAATACGTCTCAGTTACGCGGTCTATGTAGTCAACTTTGTAGATGATGGTGGCTAGCGGTGGTACAGATTCTACTCTTTTGTTTACGGACACTATATCTGTGTAATATGATTCTTTTTTGTTTTTTATTTTTGATGGATGTAATATAGCAACTTGACATTTATGCATTTATTGTAAGGGTTTGATTTACAAGTTCATTTGTTTTGTTTATTTAGGTCTAATCTATGATCCAAATATCTTGACCTTCATATGATCTTTTAGGCAATGGATCATGATACGATCCATGATCTAACTGAATTGGATTATGATTCAGATGGATAGATCTACTTTTAAATTTTTAACTAAATGTTATATGTGTGTTTTTTTCTAGAAAATTATGAGGGACAAAGATATCTTATAACCCAAATATAACTAAAATACACTAGTGTTTGTATTGTGTAAATTTTTTGAGATGTAACATTTGTTGTGTTTGTTTTTTTTAGTGGGATTTTAATTCTGAAAATTAAACCATTAAGACTGGTTGTACATGTTTTTGTGCATTTTGTTTATTTAAAATTTAAATTTTTGATTTTTATCAAATTGTAAAGCAAGAATAAAGATTTAAAAATTAAAATCAAATTTTATTAAACTAAACACCGATCAAAGTTATAAAAAGAAGGGATATATCATATGAACAGGTAACATGTATCCATACATGTCTATAGGTAAGCATCAAAGAGTAAGAAAACCCCTAAATGTTTTTGATGCCCAAGCTAAGTCAAAAAGTGTTTTAAAACATGTGCTTTTTTTAGTCATTTTACATGTAAAAGCTAACTTATAATAACCAAGGGAAGAAATAAACACCTTTCTTCCTGGGAAGAAATAAACACCTTTCTTCCTAATTTCTAGCTTAATCCTCAATTGTTTTGCTTCTTCTAATTTCATATCCAACTTTTTACCAAGAAAGTTAATTTTTAGCTGCATCACTTCATATATGTTCTTCTTCAACCTTTTTCTGAAATATAAAACTACTTCACAACCTTGTCCCATTAGGATGGGCCAAAACCATTTGAAGAAACCGGCGGTTTGCCGGTCAAAAAGGAGAGAAAAATAACCATTGTAAATTAAATTAATACAAAATGACAAATATAGCCACTTTTAAAAATCATTTTACAAAAAATAACCAAATATTAACTACTCTCTAAAAATAACCACTCATTTCGTAGTGGGGTCTGACATTGCGAAATGAAGATGTGCCCCTATAAACAGTCAATATGACATTTTGTATTTCACAGTGGACCTCATGTCAAACGCTTTCCACACTACAAAATCGACCGCGGCATAAAAGTCAAAATTTCAGTTTTTTCATTTTCTACGACTAAAGCAAATTGAAAATCTCTCTCTCAACCCTAATTCAAAACTCAAGTCTGGATTCAAACTTCGTATATTACTAGTAAGAATTCTAAATTTGTATGAGAATAACTAAACATATACCCTACTATATTAGATATACAATCTTATGCAAAGTAAACTTTTTTTTATCTGTTGAAATTGCATTGTTTTCCAGAAACATTAGCTATGAGTGGTTGAAAACAGTTTCATTTTTATTAAAAAATGTATATGGGGTGTTTATTTAGTAACATCTATTTGTATTCATAATGTAGGGAATTGGTTTGTAAATTTTGCAAACATAATTTTAGTAATATATTTAAAAGCTCGAAGGCCATTTGGTATCATAATACCATTTCGCAGTCATTTACAGTGTTTGACATTACTCTCATTCGTTATCTCTATAACACAATTCATGTTAGGATGTTAGAAAAGATAACCGCACATTAGAACTATCATCCAAACTATCTTTTATGACATCAAATGTATAAAAATATTCATGTTTGACGACAAATGTAAATCGTAGTTTCAAACATTTGGCCCTGATATATTAAGTTCATTATTTATCGTCTTCCACGAACCCTCCAGCACGAAATTCTATAGAAAATCGTCTGATGAACTCATTTTCGGGTGAGCAAAATTTACTTGAATTTTTTTGGCTTTTGGTTGAAAACTAAACCCTTAATTTCGCAGAAAGGTTTCACAATGGGATAACATTTACACAAATTGGAGCCCTGTTTCATAAAGAAGGTTTCATATGGAAGAGTTTTGTAGGGAAGATGTTTTCATAAGACGTTGTTTCACAATGTAAAGTGTTGAAAAGATGACATTTGGTCAAAATTTACTAACATTTTATAGTGAACCCGCCGCAAAATAAGTGGCTATTTGTGATATTTTCATGACTGTTTTTTTGTAAAATGATTAAGAAAAATAATTTATATTCACATTTTCACTCTGAAAAACTAAAATTTGATGACTTGTAAAATTATATAAGGGTTGTTTGGATATTGAAAGGAGTAATATGGTATCGAAATATAGAACTAAATAATTAATTTTAATAAGATGGTCTTATGTGTAAGATTAGAAAACCACATAATTTGTTGTTTGAATATGTAACATGAAATGATTCATAAAACAAAATAACACTGTAATAAAGTATCTCAAAGTAGATTTAAAAAAATGGGAAAATGACTTATAAGGGTAATTATGTTTCAAAAATATTCAAAAAACACCGTTCAATTTTTGTTTGTTCAAAAAACACCATCCAAGTAAAGTCTTTGTACAAAAAACACCATCCAAGTAAGACCTTTGTACAAAAAACACCAACGAACTACATGTTTTGTTTAAATTTTACCCGATGGTAACCGGCTCTTGCAGGTTAAACTGTTCATCTGTTATTATGTCATGTCACTAAATATTAGGCCAAGTCATTCTTTAACCTGCAAGAGCCGGTTACCATCGGGTAAAATTTGAACAAAACATGTAGTTTGTTGGTTTTTTTTGTACAAAAGTCTTATTTGGACGGTGTTTTTTGTACAAAGGTCTTACTTGGATGATGTTTTTTGAACAGACCAAACTTGGATGATGTTTTTTGAACAGTTTTAAAACATAATTACCCTTATAAGTCATTTTCCCTTAAAAAATTAACATAATTGTTTATTTTTACTCTTTGTAATAAGTTTTGCTACTGACAATATCAAAATATTCATTTTAAACTCATTAACTTTAACACTAATCGAATCGTATACTCGATTCCAAATAGCACGTCTTAACACACTCTTTTCCCGTCTGAGTTAATCGCCTTCGTAGTGCTGGCATAAACCCTAGCGACCCAGAGTTCGCTCTCGTCAACTGCTAAAATCTCCAATTCCTCGTCACTTTCTTCTTAAACAGGTATGCTAAATTTCTATCTTATGCTCAGTAGTAATAGGATCATGGTTTCTCTCTATGTTCTACTATCTGGTTATTCTTATGTCTCTCAATTGGTAATCTTGTATTCTGCAAAATCATGGTTCAGATCACGACATATACTGTAAGATGCGTCCATACAAGAATAATGGGGCTTAGTGTTGCAACCTATTTAGATTCCAATTTCTGGTTTTGTTTTGGGATTTTTTTTCCTGACATATTTCTTCTCTCATTGCCCAGTTGCGATCAAGCTTCATCAATATGCTTGGTCCAAGTAGGTTCTGATATGGAGGATAAAGCTTTCCAATAGATGTCAAGTTTGTCATTGTTCTCATGGCTTCCGTTTCCAAAAGCTTCTTAGCAGCAAGAACAGTTGCTCGAGCTTCTTCATTGAAGTGGGTCCCAGAACAACTATCTTCCTCATTCGTATACTCATACTCCGCCGTTGCTGCTGCTGAAATTCGACCTGCACCTCCACCTCCACCTCCACCTCCACAACCAACATCTTCTTCTCGACCTCAAGGTTCCTCTCTCGTATGCATTTATAATTTCATCAAAATATCTATCCGTTTGACTCTAAATCTTGCTACAAAAAGGTGAATTAGCTTGTGTTATTTCGTGCTTTAATTATTCACCAGTTAAAAGCTATTGGGTACCTCTAAAAAGGACCTTGATATAAACATTTATCATCCATCAGATAAACAAAGAGGATGGACAAGGTTCTTGCTTTTTGTTCCGGGAGCTATCACTTTTGGACTCGGAACTTGGCAGATCTTTAGAAGACAAGAAAAGGTTTAATTTTACTTTGAACCTCATTATTCCTTTTCAAATGACAACAATACATAGATAGGTAACTGACTGAAACAATGATCATGTATGTAGGTGAAAATGCTGGAGTACAAACAGAGTAGATTACAAATGGAACCTATTAACTGCAATTACGTCACTCCTTCAGGTGAAAATTTAGACTCTTTAGAGTTCAGAAGAGTGATCTGCAAAGGTGTTTTTGATGATTCAAAATCCATCTATGTCGGTCCACGTTCTAGAAGCATATCAGGAGTGACTGAAAACGGATATTACCTAATTACCCCCCTTATGCCCCTCCCAAGCAGTCCAGAAAGGTTGTTTCACCTTTCTTTATATGGTCATCTTCTATTCACATCACTTCATTTTGTTCTAATTTCATATATTTGATCAAAAACACGATTGTGGAAAACATATTGCAGCTTGCAGATGCCTATCTTAGTGAACAGAGGATGGGTCCCACGAAGTTGGAGAGACAAGTCTTTGAAAGTAATACAAAATGAGGAACATCCAACAACTGTGGAATCCACTACTAGCCAGGATAGCAGCTCTCGGTGGAGATTTTGGTCTAAGAAATCTAATATCACAGAAAAGGTGTGTGTGTGTGTGTGTGTATATATATAATAATATGATTTAAGAATATATGGATGAAAAGTAAAGCTGATGTGTTGAGAAAGTATTAGGTACAGGAAGAGCAGATAATGGGGGTTGAGGTTGTTGGAGTTATACGTGGAAGTGAGAAACCGAGTATTTTTGTGCCAGCAAATGATCCGAATTCATTTCAATGGTTTTATGTTGATGTTGGTGGGATTGCTGGTTGTTGTGGGCTTCCTGAGAACACTATTTACATTGAAGCAGTGAATGAAAATGTGAATCCTAGTAATCCATACCCAATTCCAAAAGATAATAATGCATTGATTCGTAGTTCAGTAATGCCACAGGATCATCTCAATTATACAATCACTTGGTATGCCAGTTGTTTCGTGATTCTATTATATATTAACATCATAAGATTCATGCAAATTTTTAATGGTTGGTTTTGTAATTTGTGCAGGTATTCTTTATCAGCAGCAGTTACCTTTATGGCTTTTAAGAGACTACAGCCTAAGAAGAAAATGAGATAATGATCATAGTTTGTTGGCTGGCAAAGGTTTCTTTTTATGATAATGGAGGTAAAGATTGGTTATAATCATCGGTTGTGCTGTCTGAGTTTTATAGCGATCCCGCACATGTGTTTTTTTTTTCTCCATAGGTACAACTTTGTTAACTCGTTTCATGTTGTCCTCTAATTGTTTGAATTGACACATTGTTTAGTGTGTTCTATTAATAATCAGATACTTGATTACCTCAATAATAATACACAACTATTTGGGTACATTTTTTCTGTGGAACTTGTTATGTTATAACATACAACAAGCTAATTTGTCATTAAACGATGAACACACACGATTTGATAGCAATTCTCATTTTGATCTACAACACAACTTCATCCCAAAATTCCCCAACACGCATTTGAACACCAATTTACAAGTGCTAGTTGTAACGGTGACCCTGATGCACACCATTAATGAAAAACAGAAAATTCTCGTCTGTCTGTCGTTCCTTGTTTGGAGATCTAATAACACCCACAAACATTAATATACTCAAATATCAATCCATTGACATCCCAAATCTCAACATTAAACCCAAAAACATAAAATGATATTTAACAATGATCAAAGGCTGAGTAATGAGTTCTTGTCAGCAAAACATGCATGGTTCTTCTTCTCCAACATGCATTACACCCTTCTCGTGGTAAGTGTATATGAATAGTACAATCAAATCACCTTCTTCTTCCCTTGAATCCCTTTATAATGAAAAACATCTCCATTAACTTCCCACATGAGACATAAAAGGAATGAACAAGTAGGGTTTTAATCTTATTTGTACTCTTGTTAATCTCCTTCATAATAATTTTAATTATCATAATTAATTATATAACTTACAATCGTTACAACTAGGTCCTTCCACTTCCACTCGAGTCACAAGCATAAAATACAACATTTACAGTCAAGTTTGCAAATTCGGTACAATCCACAATAGCAACATACTTGAAGATTCTCGACATACCTTAAGTACACATGAGACTTAATAGTTTTCTCAAATTTCCAATGTCCTTATAAGAAGACTTAAATCACTGTTATTTACATAAAAATTTAACAAGTGGTTAAGTATTTCATCATAAGGCTAAAAACGTCCAACATTTATTCACAAGTGTTACAAGATGTTTCCATGAATGATATGAGAGCACTCGGGCCCTAAACTATTGTAAGATAGTACTTACACTCTATGCACTTTCTTTGCCTTCAAGGCTTTGGTTATCATCGAACAACTGCTTTTATGTGTGGTTTGACTAGAAAAAGTTATTTCTTTTGTTGCTTTAATGAATGATAGTTTGGTTAATTGTTAAATATAGAATTATTTATATTTTGTTAAAATAAAATACTTTATATCAACTTGATTCCATGTGATAATATATTCATATTGGGTGCAAATTGGTTTTCAAGTAAACTGTCATGGATGGTAACATGCTCAATTATAAAACAAGACTAGTATCAAATGGATTCATACAAACTCACAATATTGACTATGATAAAACCTTTTTACATGTAGCCATGCTTAGTTTTGTAAGGATTTTATTTGCTATTGTTTCATATTATGACTTTGAGATATGACAAATAGATGTCAAAATCATCTTCCCTAAAGAGGATGTGTATATGACACATCTCGATCCTGAATATCAGAATATCGTGTCTAAGCTTAGGAAATATATCTATGGTTTGAAACAAGCTTCTTAGAGATGGGATCTACATTCTCATGAGAAAATCAAAGAGTTTGAGTTTCTTAAAAAGCAAGATGAACCATGCTTTTAAGAAGAGGTTACTGGGAACGCAACATTTTTTTTCTGATCTTATATGCAGGCAACATACTTCTCATAAGAAATGACATCCCAACCTTGCAAAATGTCTTGAATGTTTATTATGAAGCATCTAGGAGAAATTTTTGTATATCTTGGGAGTCAAGATACATAGAGAGAAGCCAAGAGAACAAAATAGAAATAAGTCAAAATACATATATAGAGAAAGTTGTAAGAATGTTTATATTTGAGATCCCAAACAATGAATGATCCATATGGCACACAAAATGCCATTAAGAGTAAAAGTCCATGTTCAATAGTTGTATAAGAGAGAATGAGTCAGATTCAATATACCTAAACTATTGGATCTATTATATATTCCATATTATGTACTAGACCCGATATGTCCTACGCACCAAGGACAAGAAGTAGATACCAGTCTAGGTGAAAGTCACCATATGTCTATGAAAACAATTGTGAAGTACTTACAAAGAACTAAGGTAATAAGGTATGTTTATGATACATGGAGTTTCATGTGCATACAACAAGAATCCTCATACTGCAAACTAACTGCAGTTTGACCTGTATAATCAGCATGTATTAAGAATATTAAAGCTGAAATAAACTTAAAAGGAATTCATCAAGTTAGAGCCACAAACAAGTCACTTGAAAATTTTCATTGCCAGAGAGGATGATGTTACAACTTGAGACATGATCTCATTTACCCTAAAAACTTACAGGAAATCATGAAGACAGTTGCAGGCTTGCAGCATGATTCATCATCTTGCAAGAAGTTTACAACTCAAAAAGTGAAAGTCATCCCTCTAGAATGATTCAATCATATCATTTGAAGTAGGTTGTTACAGAAAAGGGAAATGAGAATCAAAACATCATTAGATTCGTGGATGTACCAACCACAAAGGGTTCCATTAATACCCGGGTCAAGAAGTAGAACATGATGCCAAGAGCTATAGAAATGGGGAGAGCTGGCAAAGCCTGACGGAACACTGACAACAGTATAAGAGTGCACCCCAATCCAGATATAATAGCAAGGTAACAAGCATACACTGTCATTAAATCATACATTGCAGCTCTACCCACAAGAACACTATAAAAAACAAAGTCACCTAGCCCCAGTTTTATGCCTCTTGTAGTCTCCTCATCAATGCCCCTACTCCTTGATTGTGTTTCCCTATCATTCCCCATGCCCAGAATAGCAGCAAGTGGTGACAAATCCTCCTCGTTTTCAATGATTTCTGTTTGACCCATTGAAAACTCACTGCCGCCACTTGAACTAGACCTGATCCTATCTCGTAGGGTTGGAACCAATGGGGAAGTTTCCTCTGCCTCATCTCTGTTATCCATCAGCTCATCTGAATCACCATTTCTCGCACCAGTAGCATTGTGTCGGGTCATCTCAACCTCCACCGAGTCAGAAGAGACCCCGCCAACCAAAAGCCCAAAACTAGACCCTCTAGTATTCCGAGAAACTGTTGGCCGAGCCTCGTAAACCAGAGCAGGAAGTTCATCGTCTCTACTAGACGCCAATTCAACCAAAATCTTAAGAGGTCCGCCAGGAGCCAAAACCGCAACCAGATCATAGAGTGCCAATGCTACGAGCAGAGTCCAAGTGGTCCACTCCGGCAGATTAGTAAACCATGCGGCCACAATTATCCCTAGAAGGACCATATAAACCTGCCTCAACAATATCGGTATCGGTATGCCCTCAGCGAAAATGGAGAGAACTCCGACGACTGTGAAATTAAAAAGTAGAATGAGACAAGTGATGGCATCAATCGGAATCGAGAATTGTCGAATAATGGAGATGAAGATGGAACCGCCCATGACACCAAGCACAAAGAAGGCGGAAAAACGCATGTAGTTCTTGAGGAAATTGGTAAAGTTGTAGTAGTAAAGGAGTACAAGAAGGAAGGTTACAGCTGCGATGAGGATGACAAAAACGAGAGCATTGAGTAGTGAGCCTTCAATCTTCTCAGATGTAGAATCCGTTGGCGCTTCGAGGTAGACGAGATTAGCAGCGGTACGGATGGGCTCGCCGGACGTAGAGGAGAAGGATGTCAGCGAGTAGACTATAAGGACGACCAGGAGCATGCAAATTGATACCGGAGACATTACGCCGATGATCTCCACTCCGATCGACTCCAGGATACTCCCATCCATGGCTCCAGATTTCCGATTTGGCTTCCGATGGGCAATTTCCTGGCAAAACTGTCGTCAAATTTTAGGGTTCTTGATGAATTCCTGGTGAAGTTAAAGTAATTAGGAATTTTACAAACGGTATTTGAACCGTTCTCCAACATTCTTCTATACGGTCTGACCTGGCACGCTAACATGGACAAAATTAATTTTCTAAAATAAATTTGTTTATAAAAATTTATTGAGTTTCAAGTATTTTAACCCAAAATTTACTGTTTTATATTTCTTAAAAAAAAGAGTAAATTACACTTTTGGTATCTGTGATTGGCACGGTTTTGCATTTTCGGTCCAAAATTTTAATTTTTTTTCACCAGTAGTCCCTATAGGAAGTTTTGATAACACTTTTGGTCCTCCACTCTATTAACGTTAACTTAGGGACGTTTACGAAGCTAGGTGTCCCTCACATGAGGGGCATTTTTATCCTTTCACTTCCTTTATATAATTTCTCTGGGATTTTAACAATTTCTATCAAGGATTTCTGCCACGAAGATCCTTCACCCTGTTTCATTGTAAAAATTTATTATCGCCTTATCGGTGCGTCCACCCGTCAGTTAAATTGAAGCGATGGTCATTTGCTACTGTGGAAGTAGCATTTTTATCGCAACCTTGTGGACAAATTTGAACCGGGGACGACGTTATTAGTGTTCAGCCAAAACAAGGACACAGTTGTGGGTTCATCGGGTGGTACGACCCACCAATGTGTTGGAGATCAACTTAGATTATCCCAGGTTTGCTAAGAACCAGGAACGAGCTAGAAGAAAATCTCGTCGTGGCTAGGAAGTACAAGGTTCTGTTCTTTACTAGCTGTGTTTTTTGGTGATATTGATCGTGGGGTACCAAGAAGATGGTGAAGGGAATGAGTTTTTTATAATAAGGGGTTTCTGGGATGGTCGATGTGTATATGTTTGGGTAGAAGGTTATGAATTTGATAAACTAATGGTTGTAAATGGTCATAGTACGTCATTTGATTTCGAATGTAACCATTAATGGTAGCAATGTATCTGGTTATTAGTATAAATGAAAGTTTGTCTATAGTTGCAAAGGTTTTATGCTTTACAAGTACAATTTTATGAGTTTAATGGTTGGAATGTTTTGATAGTTAATCATTTGAATTAGATACTCTGTTTTACATGAATGATACACAAGCACACATGAACAAGTAATGTTGATCAGTTCAGGGTTTTTACATTTCCAAAAAATCAACTAGATTTTGTATTGCAAGTATCAATGTAGTGTGTGAAATCAACTTAACCTGCCTTTGGATTTTATATAATAGCACATGCAAGATAACAAAATGAACTTTATGCAATAAAGCATTGAAAATTTAGCATACAAAAACATCATAAGTGGTAGCTCTTTGGAACTTTGATTGAACAAAATTGCATCATCATACTTATTACCAATAAAAAAAGTTGTCCTTAAAACTTAAATTACTTTAACAATAAACCAAGATGCGGTCTGTTCAAACAACCAAATACCACCAAATGTAGCTAGTTGGTAAATCATATCGAGATACCACTAACCAATCAACATAACAATAACTACGACCATTCTTTCCATTACAATATGTAAGGCCATTATTCCTAGTTAACATGTTCAACATAACATAACATTCATCAATAAACTAACCATCCTCACTAAAGCCACTCATATCGACCAAAAGCACACACCAGATGCACTACCACCCCTTTGTCATGATCCTCCAACTCCATCATTCAACTCTCATTGCCCTTTACAACTCCTGGAATTGTAACCAGTGTTTTTGCATCTGCCACATGTTCTTACCATTAATTAGACTAATTGTGAAACATATTATTCCATGTTTCTTTTTTGTAACATATGTCAACCAAATTCTCTGGCTGCCCAACACTTCAACATGCTTAGACATTGTAACGCCAAAAACATGTTTATTATGTAATTATAATAAAAAGGGCAAAATGGTCATTTTACCTCAAAAGGGTAATTTGGTTTTTTGACAGAAAAGGACTTGTTTCGTAATAATATTTTGAGTCTTGGACTTAAAATGTTATAAAAATCTGATTTTGTCATTATTTGTGTAAATTGTGGCAAAAGTCTTAAAAATGCAACTTCAAGGACCAAAATGCAATTTTTGGAGGTATAAAAGGAGAGACTTGTGCAGATTTTTTGTGAGATACGGGAGAGAAATTCTTGTGCGATCTCTGCAGAAATTGAAGGGTTTTGAAGAATTGAAGGTTGCAAAATTGGATCATAGCATTCAAAGGGTAGAATTGGAAGTTTTGGAGGTAAGTTCTTCAAGTTCTTGCTAGTTATTCTTGATGAGTTTTGTAGAACTCAAAAACTGCATTTGCAGTTATGATTATGTTGTTAAGTTGATGTAATACTTCCATTAAGTCATGCTAATAAGGACTTAACTAAAGAAAATGGAAGTAGATTGTTATTTTGGATAAATTTGAAGTTTTGGGGTTTTTGGAACTAAGAACCCTAATTCTTCATATGATTGATTGAGTGTGTTTTGTGTAAGACCCATTTCTTTCGAGATGCTTATTAAGGTAAGTAATTTTAACTTAATCATGATGTGATTTTGATATAAAATAATGTTATAGGTGTTGGGTTAGTTCGGATACCTTTAAGAGAGAGTTTAGTGCGAAAAATGCTAAAACGAGCAACCCGGGCCGTGTGAATTAAACCGAGTTGAATTGGAAGACTTAAAATAACATTTGAGATCATTTTGGAAGAACCCGGGGCGGGTTTTAAAACCCGGGTCGTGTTGCAAAAGAAACCCGGGTCGGGTTCTGGAAACCAGGTCGGGTTTTGTGCCGGAGAAGGATTTGGACAATAGATGGAACACGGGTCGGGCTCTACAGCACGGGTCGTGCTGCAAGCCAACTCGGGTCGGGTTTCCTGACACGGGTCGGGTTTCGTGCCGACCCCACCTCCTTTTAAATGCGATTTCAGCCCTTTTCTTGGAGAACTTTCGATCAAAACTCTCTCTCAAACCCTTGAAACACCCCCAAATCGTGTTAGGACCAAATTGGAAGACTAGAACGCGGAGGATTGAAGTAATTTTCGATATTTAGCTTATTGAAGGTAAGGTGTTCACTTCTATCCCTTTTGAAAGATTGATTTTGGTCAATTGAGTTGGGTTTCGAGTTGTGGTAGAGAACCACCTAAGAATGGTTGGAATTTGAACATATACACTTGTTTAGATGTGTTGAATGCTTCCAATTCCGAGTTTTAATCGTTATGACCATGATTTGAGCTTGAAGGGTTGAAAAACAACATATTCACCTTTGTTTGGTGTAAATATGTTCATGTAGGTGTTAGGAGAACTTGAAGGATCGTTGGAGCTTTTGTGATTCTAGCTTTAATCGTATAAATCTTTAAACAGGTGAGTGATTTCTTCGGTTTGGGGTTTTTGAAACCCTAACTTTGATTTCGTGATTTCGTTATATATTGTTATATATGTTGATAGTAGATTGCTAGTGGATGCCTTTAGAGTTATTGGTGAGAGTATTGTCGAGTTTCTACGGTTGAATGAGTAGAACCGCAGAATTGGGGATTTCGGTAAATATTGAGTTGATATTTACCGTTTATACTCCTTTTTCCTCTTTTGATTTATACATCTTTGAGATAGATGTTATTGAGATGATTGTGTATCTTGGAGAATTGATTTAGACTATGGTGTCATAACCAAGTCTAGCGAACAGGAGCCCGGTACGCGAAATTTGGGGTTTCCACATACTGAGCCAATATAAGGTGAGTAACTATAATTCATTCTTATGATTGAATTATGAATTAACAGGTTGCTATATATTTTTAATTGGTTGAGATAACCAAATTTACAAACTGAGAAATAAGAGTTATATATATTGTAGTATGTAATATGTATGTTGTACATATATGTGTTTTATTTTGATATTGCGGTAGCTAGAGTTAGAGAGGTTCTGTTATCTGTGGATAACAAGAGACGAGTTATAATCTATATTGAGTTTAAAAGTACACTACATGTTAGAATGAGTGAGTTAAAGAGTCTTTGAATTTGATTACTACAATCATGATGGTTGTTCTAATTGAGTATAAGAGTAGAGTATATGATGTAGAAGTTAAGTTAAAGAGCCTTTGAGTCAAATTGTTATAGTTATGAGAATTTCATATTGTGTATTGCTAATTGTGAAAATGAGTACTGTTGAGAATGTGATTGAGTTTACAAACAGTACTGGTTATGGTACTTATTGATGAGTTGATGTATATTAATAATTAGCTGGCATTGTAAGCAAAGGTGAATTGCAGGTTTCAGCTAAAAGAAGGAGGTGCTTACTTGCTAATGAGAATAGCAAGAGAGGAGAATGAGAATGTTCATGGAGAAACACATGTGGATTATATTGGAGATTACTCACTAAGCTTTATAAGCTTACACTTGAGTGTTTTGTTGTTTTGCAGGTAATTGTAGCTGTGATAGGGGAAGGCATGTGATAAAGAGATATGGACAAGTTTAGAGCCTGTCCTTAGCTGAAGTAGATTTAATTGTAACACTTGGTCATTTATTTTGTAAGGACCTTTTTCAGTAATTATTGTAATGATAACATCTTGATCCTTGGTTTGAGTGCAAATATACCCAATTAAATATGTAATTGTTTGAAAAAAAAATTTGGGTGTACTTTGTATGAGAAAACGGGTGTTACAAGTTGGTATCAGAGCATGGTTTAAGTGAACTAGGTCTTTGAGTATAGAGTCCTAGACTTGAACCGAGAAGAGAGAGCCCCTATCACATGCTTGGAAAAAGATACTACTGCAGATGTTAGTGTATGAGTTAAGTATAACTATTCTGTTATATTATTATTTGTTGTTTTCTGTGTGTAAATACAGATATGGAGTCAGATGAAGGATGAGTTGAGAAATTGGTAAGAGCCGGTTGGACCAATAGTGGATGATGAGACGAGATTTTGACTGATATGAGATATCAACCAACGAGAAGAAAAGAAATTCAGCTAATTATGAGATTTTAACTGAATATGAGATGAGATTCTGTTGATGGCAAATTTCCCGATGATGATGAGATGTTAAGATGAGATCCCGGTCGAGGCAAAATTCTAACTGATGATGAGAAAGAGTTTGAGCATATGTTGAGCATGAGCTAAGAGTTGAGATATGTGAGTGTAGCTGAGTACACTCAAGATTTGAGAACCGCAGTACGCAAGGTTCAACTAATGAGGAGACGAGATTTTGTTGCTATGAGGTATGCAAGTAATTTTACTTAACATGTTAGCTGTAACGTGTCGCGCGTGTTTAATTGTTGGTAATACATGTAATAGAATATGTATAAAATATGTAGACACGTAAAAGATCAATTGAGATTACATGTATTGTGGTTATAAAATGTAGTAATCGGCATTGAGATGAGAATCTCATTTCCATTTGAAGTAATGTTTACATATCACATAACGAGTGCTTTGTGATTGTATATAACTGAGATTATAAGTGGTTTCTTGACGAGTACTTAACAACCTTAGAGAAGTGTGTATAAAGAGTATATACATGGTAAATATATATATATAAATTTTGATATTGTATATATAGTGTTTGTTGTTTCACAGATGTGACGAGACTTTTATGTACAAGTACTTTGTGGTTGAGACCACATGTTTTGTGGGGCCACATGACTAGTACTGGTGATTGATCAAAATAAATGGCTGGGATAGCCAAAAGAGTATGAGTTGAGAAAGACGGTGAGTGTGTAGTTGATTGCACATAATAACTGATTATGAGTTGACATACTGAGAATTGAACTGTGTGGTTTGGAATTGTCACAGAATGAGATATTTGTGACAGTGTTATCAGAAGACACTTGAGTAACCACATAAAGAGTACCTTGTGGTTATAATTGAGAGAACCTAGAGTGGTTCATCTAGGCCTTATTGGCTTAGAGATTGAGCTAGTTACTGAGTAAATGTGGTTGAGACCATATATTTTGTGGGACCATATATCGAGTAAAGTGGTTGAGACCACATATTTTGTTGGGCCACATAATGAGTAAATGTGATTGAGACCACATATTACGTGGGTTACATATTGAGTAGCTGAGGTTGAGACCACATATTTTGTGGAAGCACATGACGAGTATCTTGTGGTTAGAGCATTGATGATCTTTGTGACTCAAACGAAAGGAGGAGTGACGGCGAGTCTATATGACTCGAGATCGTAAGGGAGAATTGCTAGAGTTAAAGAGAAGATGGATTGAAATCAAAGAACGGTATGAGATACCGTGAGATTGTGTTGAGTAGTAAGTTTTGACGATGGTACGAGATACCATAAGTTGAGCTGGAATAGCACTACAGTGTTGTGCTTGTGTGTAGACAAGCATGTACTATGAGATGATACCGTAAATAATACTGTTGAGAAGTGTTGTTGTGAGTAAGCATGTTTATCATGTAGTCGTGTTGAGTATGTGTGAGATTTCTTACATGTTGAACGAAATACAGTTTTATAATTATATAATGAGAATATATGAGTTAAAAGAGAAAGAAAGTAATTGTGGTTGTGATTGATAGGATTAGTTCCTTAGCAATCAAACCAATTACTGCCAGTGAAATAAATGTGTGAGTGTAAATATGACAAAACTATTTATTTGTATGAGACGATGAGTAATAAAATTTGCTATAATAATCTTGAATTATTTCTTGAGATTAATGAGTAAATCGAATGAATTAGAAATTGAGATGATAATGACAGAGAAATGGCAAAAGGAAAAATCCTTACTGATGACGTATCAGGAGGAATATAAGCAGTTGTGTTGATAAATTATTTGAGAATAAATTATCGAGTTTGATATAGATCTAATGATTATCGATTGAGTGAGAGCATGATGTAGATTGTCCACATAAGAGATGATATAGTAAGCGAGTACATTGTGAGAAACAACATGAGGTATGCTATTGAACTGAGATAAAAAGGAGTTAATTGGTGGAAGATTGTTAGTTGTATATTGGGTAAAAACCTAATATGTGTGATGAGGAGGGAACAGAGATGAATGTGTTTTCAGAGAAGTTGAAGTCGGTTGTAGTGATGAGACAACTGAAACGGATTTTGTGTGATTAAAGTGTCGAGAGATAAATAACAAATTCAGAGGAGACGTGAGTGAAACTCAAGATAGTTTCTAATATTTTGTTATTTCTGGATTTTTATCCTAGTATTTATGAGCTATGTTGATGAGAAATCAATTATTCACATGTTGCAATATGAGAAGTAAATTAAGAGAGAATGTGAGCTTGGAATCGGTGAGACCGCTTTCTTTATTGAGTTAGAGTAAACCATTTTAAGGAGATTGGAAATGAAAGTTGAATCTCAACTAATTATTGAGATTAGTGTTATAGAAAGAGTGGATGGTACGCTGAGAATATGACTCGATGTGAATCATAGATATAGGTATGTGTAAGTGATGATAGTGATTGGAGTATCACTTGAAGAGTGAGGTGAGATACACTGGTGTCGATGAGGCTATAACTAAGATTTGTGTCCGAAAGAGTGAGAATGAAAATGGTGATAGCCAATATGGCTATAAATATCATTGTATGAAGAAGATAGTGGGTGTTGAGATCTTGCAAAAAGAGAAATTGAACGACAGAAATTCTAAGGGTAATGTGAATTGAGGAAGCTTGGGTTCCATGGTTATATTATGAGTAAACGAAATGTGACAGTATGTACGTGACATATAAGATGAAGAGATGAAAACATCGCTACCATATGTGGTGTATGATTGCGTGGTAAGATGGTGGTATAGACCCTACCTATTCTAAGAGATTTCGAGGACGAAATCTTTTGAAGGAGGAGAGAACTTGTAAGACCCATTTCTTTCGAGATGCTTATTAAGGTAAGTAATTTTAACTTAATCATGATGTGATTTTGATATAAAATAATGTTATAGGTGTTGGGTTAGTTCGGATACCTTTAAGAGAGAGTTTAGTGCGAAAAATGCTAAAACGAGCAACCCGGGCCGTGTGAATTAAACCGAGTTGAATTGGAAGACTTAAAATAACATTTGAGATCATTTTGGAAGAACCCGGGGCGGGTTTTAAAACCCGGGTCGTGTTGCAAAAGAAACCCGGGTCGGGTTCTGGAAACCGGGTCGGGTTTTGTGCCGGAGAAGGATTTGGACAATAGATGGAACACGGGTCGGGCTCTACAGCACGGGTCGTGCTGCAAGCCAACTCGGGTCGGGTTTCCTGACACGGGTCGGGTTTCGTGCCGACCCCACCTCCTTTTAAATGCGATTTCAGCCCTTTTCTTGGAGAACTTTCGATCAAAACTCTCTCTCAAACCCTTGAAACACCCCCAAATCGTGTTAGGACCAAATTGGAAGACTAGAACGCGGAGGATTGAAGTAATTTTCGATATTTAGCTTATTGAAGGTAAGGTGTTCACTTCTATCCCTTTTGAAAGATTGATTTTGGTCAATTGAGTTGGGTTTCGAGTTGTGGTAGAGAACCACCTAAGAATGGTTGGAATTTGAACATATACACTTGTTTAGATGTGTTGAATGCTTCCAATTCCGAGTTTTAATCGTTATGACCATGATTTGAGCTTGAAGGGTTGAAAAACAACATATTCACCTTTGTTTGGTGTAAATATGTTCATGTAGGTGTTAGGAGAACTTGAAGGATCGTTGGAGCTTTTGTGATTCTAGCTTTAATCGTATAAATCTTTAAACAGGTGAGTGATTTCTTCGGTTTGGGGTTTTTGAAACCCTAACTTTGATTTCGTGATTTCGTTATATATTGTTATATATGTTGATAGTAGATTGCTAGTGGATGCCTTTAGAGTTATTGGTGAGAGTATTGTCGAGTTTCTACGGTTGAATGAGTAGAACCGCAGAATTGGGGATTTCGGTAAATATTGAGTTGATATTTACCGTTTATACTCCTTTTTCCTCTTTTGATTTATACATCTTTGAGATAGATGTTATTGAGATGATTGTGTATCTTGGAGAATTGATTTAGACTATGGTGTCATAACCAAGTCTAGCGAACAGGAGCCCGGTACGCGAAATTTGGGGTTTCCACATACTGAGCCAATATAAGGTGAGTAACTATAATTCATTCTTATGATTGAATTGTGAATTAACAGGTTGCTATATATTTTTAATTGGTTGAGATAACCAAATTTACAAACTGAGAAATAAGAGTTATATATATTGTAGTATGTAATATGTATGTTGTACATATATGTGTTTTATTTTGATATTGCGGTAGCTAGAGTTAGAGAGGTTCTGTTATCTGTGGATAACAAGAGACGAGTTATAATATATATTGAGTATAAAAGTACACTACATGTTAGAATGAGTGAGTTAAAGAGTCTTTGAATTTGATTACTACAATCATGATGGTTGTTCTAATTGAGTATAAGAGTAGAGTATATGATGTAGAGGTTAAGTTAAAGAGCCTTTGAGTCAAATTGTTATAGTTATGAGAATTTCATATTGTGTATTGCTAATTGTGAAAATGAGTACTGTTGAGAATGTGATTGAGTTTACAAACAGTACTGGTTATGGTACTTATTGATGAGTTGATGTATATTAATAATTAGCTGGCATTGTAAGCAAAGGTGAATTGCAGGTTTCAGCTAAAAGAAGGAGGTGCTTACTTGCTAATGAGAATAGCAAGAGAGGAGAATGAGAATGTTCATGGAGAAACACATGTGGATTATATTGGAGATTACTCACTAAGCTTTATAAGCTTACACTTGAGTGTTTTGTTGTTTTGCAGGTAATTGTAGCTGTGATAGGGGAAGGCATGTGATAAAGAGATATGGACAAGTTTAGAGCCTGTCCTTAGCTGAAGTAGATTTAATTGTAACACTTGGTCATTTATTTTGTAAGGACCTTTTTCGGTAATTATTGTAATGATAACATCTTGATCCTTGGTTTGAGTGCAAATATACCCAATTAAATATGTAATTGTTTGAAAAAAAAATTTGGGTGTACTTTGTATGAGAAAACGGGTGTTACATTTTGGGGGTTAAAAACCTTGTTAAAATGTAAGGTTTTAGCCTAGGAACAAACCCCAAACGATTAAGAACAAAAATAAGGACTTAATGGACCAAAACTGCATGCTACAGTGCACAAATCGCGGCTGGACAGGAGACCTGCGCAGGCGCCAGGCGCGGTACGCCCAAGCCCCAGGCGGGGTGCGCCCAGGCGCAGTGCGCCCTGTCCTAGGCGCAGTGCGCCTCCAAGCAGGGGCCAGGCAGGGGATCAAAAATGCTAACTTTTGTTTGGCTTGTCCGTTTTAGCTCAAACTTGAACCGTAGGCTCGTTATGGTCTGAAAAGTTTGGGAAAATTTTTATATTGAGTTTTCGACCCCTCGGGGGGCACTGTAGATCGATTCGAATGCCTCGGTGAATAGTAAAATTCATAAAAAGTTAGTAAACGGGAAGTTTATTAACTAGACATTGTTTATAATGATATTGTATTGAACTCTATTGCATTAGAGTTAGTTGGAATGGTTATTAACCTATAATCATTTGATAATAAATGGAATTATAGGTACGGGACAAAATCCTACGGATTTCATTTCGAGGCAAGGAACAACAAACGCTAGTTGTAGCAAACCTTCAGGTGAGTAATCTTGACTATATCTAGTATGATATATTGGTGCAGCCTTGTTGGCTAGGATTACTATCTTTGACATTAAATGGTGCGGTCTTAGGACCATGATATTGGGTTATTGAACCTAAACTGGTGCGGCCTTCGGGCTATGATTTACTGGTGCGGCCTTCGGGCTATGATTTACTGGTGCGGCCTTCGGGCTATGATTTTCTGGTGCGGCCTTCGGGCTATGATTTTCTGGTGCGGCCTTCGGGCTATGATATTTTGGTGCGGCCTTTATGGCTATGATATACGGTGTGGTCAGCGATGACTATGACTTTTGGGACAGAGACTGTTTAAGAGTTTAATTGTTGTTATTCTCTTAATATGCATGTTTATTTGTTTGATTACTCATTGGGCTTTATAGCTCACGGTTTTATTGATATGTCCCTACAGGTGAGCGTGATCCCGCCAAGGGAAAAGATAAAGTCCGTGACTAAGGACTTAGTATTGAAGTGACTACCCGGCTTATGAATGTATAATATTTGATGTATTGTACTTCGTGATACTCTTGTACTCGTATTGTATTAACTAATACCCCTTACTTATGTTTTATTTGTAAAATAGTTGGTTTGAAAAATGAAAAATTTTTGGGGTGTTTTTGGTTAATAAGTCGGGTGCTACAAGTTGGTATCAGAGCCGTGGTTTAAGTGAACTAGGTGTCTTAGACTAGATTCCTGGACTTAAACCTTGAGAGAAGAACAGACAAATGGACTGTTAGATATATATATAAGTTTGTTATTATATATGTAATCTAACGGTTTGCTGAAATTTTGAAGTATGAGAAATACACGAAGCAATCCCACTGGTGCGTATTCGCGTGGAATTGCAAGAAGTGGACCAGCTCGGTCACGCGGCTCTGTTGGGCGAAGAGCACCAGCACGGGAACCGGTGGGACAAAATCCACCTGATATTCGGACGATAGTGGAAGAAGTAGTGAGGCAAATGATGCCTACGTTAACGAATAATCCCAACCCGAGTGGTAATCCTAATCCGAGTGCAAATCCTGATCCTACTGAAGAGGCTGCAAAAAGTGTTCATGACAGGCAGCCGGAAGATGAAAGCCAAGGAGAAAGTAGTGCCCGGGCAGTGAAAGAAACACAAGGAGGGGAAGCCTCTACAAAGAAAGTTGGGTGTACGTATAAAGCCTTCCTTGGTTGTAAACCAAAGGAATTCTCGGGGACAGATGATCCGGTCAAAGCTATGGAATGGATCATGCATATCGAGAAGGTGTTCCGAGTAAGCAAATGTGCGGATGACGATAAAGTAGAATTTGCCACGAACCAACTCACAAGCGGTGCACTACACTGATGGCAGATTTACTACAAGTCTCTGAATCTTGATCCAACCCAATCTGTGTCTTGGGAACAATTCAAGAATAAGTTCAATGAAGAATACTGTTCGGAAGTAGCGATAAAGCAATTGGAGGATGAATTCCTGCATCTAGAACAGGGTTCCCGATCTGTTCAGGAATATACTCTTAGCTTTCTGGAGAAAGCTAGGTTTGCGGAACACCATATCTATACCGAAAAGAGAAAGATCGATAAGTATGTCTGGGGGTTGACGACCCGAATTAGAGAAATAGTGCAACCGCTGAAACTACTTACTTTCCGGCAAGTGGTGGATCGAGCCACAGAAAGAGAAACAGAATTAAAGCGACAAGAAAACGAAAAGAAGGTCATGGAGACTAAACGAAAGGCGGAAGACCAAGGTTGGACGCCTCAGAAAAAGTCACAGCAAACCGGGTCCAAAGGTAAAGGCCAGAGGGACGAAGGAAAATGGTGTGAAAAATGCAGAAAAAGGCACTCCGGGAGTTGTCGGGTCAACACTATATCTGCAAATTGTCGAAACTGTGGAAAATCGGGACATGATGCTAGTAACTGTCGAGCGGAGCGTAGGTGTTTCCAATGCGGAGCTACAGATCATCTTCGCCTGAACTGTCCCGAGTTGAAGCATGGCACAGTCAGTGATAGATCCAGAATTGATCAAGGTGGAAAGAAAGAAGAGCTGAAGAACAGGGGACGACCAGTGGCCTCGCGAGCTTTCCAGATGACCGTGGAGGAAGCCCGTGAGAAGACAGATGTGATTACAGGTATCTTTACTCTCAATACCATACCTGTATATGTTATTTTTGATCCGGGGGCTACTCACTGTTTCGTGTCGGAGTCCCTGATGTCTCGCCTGAATGTACCATTAACTCCTATGGATGAAAGCTTGGAAGTGGCTATAGCAGATGGTAGATATGTTTGGGTTTCCGAACACCTGGAAGGTTGTCAGCTTAAAATCTACGGGACCGTTTTCCCTATAGATTTGAAGCCGATGACTACCAACGAATTTGGTGTGATTGTGGGAATGGATTGGTTGGCAACGAATTATGCTAACATGGATTGTAGGAATAAAAGCCTCACAATGCTGTCACCAGATGGGAATTTGATAAAGATTCAGGGTGAACGACCTCGATTGCGAATGCCAGTCATCTCCTTTGCTCAAGCCCGAAGCTGTATCAGTAAAGGAGGGATGTCTTATTTGGCATATGTATCGGTGGCTTAACCGATTAAAGTGGGGGTAGCGAATGTAAATGTGGTGAACGAGTTCCCAGATGTGTTTCCAGACGAACTTCCAGGGTTGCCACCAGATCGACAGGTTGAGTTCACGATTGAACTAGTTCCGGGAGCTGCACCTGTTGCTCGAGCTCCATACCGTTTAGCACCTTCAGAGATGGTGGAACTACGAAAGCAACTGGAAGAACTGTTAGACAGGGGTTTTATCAGACCGAGTACATCGCCTTGGGGAGCCCCTATCTTGTTTGTTAAGAAGAAAGATGGGTCAATGCGCATGTGTATTGACTATCGGGAGTTAAACAAGATCACGGTGAAGAACAAGTACCCGCTACCCAGAATAGACGACTTGTTTGACCAGCTGCAAGGCGCGTCATATTTTTCCAAGATTGACCTGAGGTCGGGTTATCACCAGTTGAAGATAAGGGAGTCAGACATCCCGAAGACAGCTTTTCGAACGAGATACGGTCATTATGAGTTTTTGGTGATGCCTTTTGGGTTAACCAATGCTCCAGCCGTATTCATGGATCTTATGAAGCGGGTGTGTCGACCGTTCCTTGATACCTCGGTGATAGTGTTTATTGATGACATCTTGGTGTATTCCCGAAGCCAAGCTGAACATGAGGTGCACTTGCGACAGATGTTAGAGTTGCTTCGCCAAGAAAAGTTGTATGCAAAATTCTCCAAGTGTGACTTCTGGCTAAGAGAAGTTCAGTTTCTTGGTCATGTAATTAATGCGGAAGGAGTGAAAATTGATCCAGCAAAGATTGAAGTCGTGATGAAATGGGAACCGCCTAGAAGTCCCACTGAAGTACGAAGTTTTCTTGGTTTGGCAGGCTATTACAGAAGATTTGTTGAGAATTTCTCTTCGATAGCTGCTCCGTTGACCAAGTTGACCAAGAAAGGCAAAAAGTTCACGTGGGCCGAAAAGCAGCAATAAGCATTTCAGAAGTTGAAACAAGCTTTATGTGAAGCACCAGTGTTAGCACTACCACAAAGCGGAGAAGAGTATGTGATCTACAGCGATGCTTCTAGAATTGGTCTTGGGTGTGTTTTAATGCAGAAAGGTCGTGTCATAGCCTATGCGTCCCGCTAATTAAAAGATGCCGAGAAAAAGTATCCAGTTCATGATCTGGAACTAGCTGCGGTGATCTTAGCATTGAAGCTGTGGAGGCATTATTTATACGGTGTAAAGTTTGTTATTTACACTGATCATAAGAGCTTGAAGTACCTTTTCGACCAGAAAGAGCTTATTATGAGACAGCAAAGGTGGATGGATCTGCTTAAAGACTTTGATTGCGAAATTCTGTACCACCCTGGCAAAGCGAACGTGGTGGCAGATGCTCTAAGCCGAAAAGAAGTTCCTCTGAAAGCTACATCCGCTTGTATGGGTGTAGCAAGCCGGTTACCAGAATTGATTCGTTCAGCACAAGAAGAAGCGTGTAAGCCGGAGAATGTAAAAAGCGAACGAATGGTTGGATACTTGAAGCATCTGGAAGAAAATGCTCAGAAATTGAAGACCTTTAGAGGTCGAATATGGGTCCCAAAACAAGGAGAAGCGCGAAATTTGCTTCTAGAAGATGGTCATTTTAGTCGATATGCAGTTCATCCGGGCAGTACTAAGATGTATCGGACGTTAAAACCGATGTATTGGTGGCCTGGAATGAAGAGGGACATCGGAAGATTTGTGGAAAGATGTTTGACTTGTCTGCAAGTTAAGTCAAACCATCAGAAACCGTACGGGGAAATACAACCATTGCCGGTTCCAGAGAAGAAATGGGACCATATTACTATGGATTTTGTGACGAAGTTGCCGCGGACACCGCGAAGTTATGATTCTATATGGGTGATTGTGGATCGATTGACCAAATCGGCACAGTTCATACCATATAAAGAAAAGTACATGGTAGATCAACTGGCGAAAATCTACATTGATGAGGTGATTTGTCGACATGGATTACCAGCATCGATTGTATCGGACCGAGACAGCAGATTTACTTCCCATTTTTGGCAAAGTCTTCAAAAGCAATTGGGTACAAAAGTACTTATGAGTACCGCATATCACCCGCAGACCGATGGTCAGAGTGAAAGAACAATCCAAACTTTGGAAGATATGTTGAGAACTAGTGTCATTGACTTCGGTGGAAGCTGGGAAGATCATTTGCCTTTGGTGGAATTCGCGTACAATAACAGCTATCATTCCAGCATACAAATGGCCCCGTATGAAGCCTTGTATGGAGCACCGTGCCGTACTCCGACCTGTTGGACTGAAGTTGGGGAAAAGCCGTTGGCTGGACCCGAAATTGTAGCACAGACTGAAGAAAAGATCAAACTGATACGCGAAAATTTGAAGGTAGCTCAGAATAGACAGAAACAGTACGCGGATAAACGGGTAAAACTGATAGAATTCCAAGTAGGAGATATGGTAATGCTTAAAGTATCCCCTTGGAAAGGCCTAATTCGTTTTGGGAAGAAAGGGAAGTTGAGTCCTCGCTTCATTGGACCTTTCCGTGTATCCCAAAGAGTTGGAGCCGTGGCGTATAGATTGTAGTTACCTAATGAACTTCATGGTATACATGATGTATTCCATGTGTCCCACTTGAGGAAAACGTTGTTTGATAAGTCTCAACACATACCCCTTGCTGAAATTGAGGTAGATGAAAAGTTGAGATATCCGGAACAACCCGAGAGAGTGTTAGACCGCAAGATAAGACAGCTGCGAAATAAGAAGATCAGTATGGTGAAAGTACTTTGACGTCATCACAAAGGTTCCGACATGACATGGGAGACCGAAAGTGAAATGAGGGAGAAATACCCTCAACTTTTTGTATGATTTCGGGGACGAAATCTCTTAAAGGAGGGGAGAATTTGTAACGCCAAAAACATGTTTATTATGTAATTATAATAAAAAAGGAAAAATGGTCATTTTACCTCAAAAGGGTAATTTGGTTTTTTGACAGAAAAGGACTTGTTTCGTAATAATATTTTGAGTCTTGGACTTAAAATGTTATAAAAATCTGATTTTGTCATTATTTGTGTAAACTGTGGCAAAAGTCTTAAAAATGCAACTTCAATGACCAAAATGCAATTTTTGGAGGTATAAAAGGAGAGACTTGTGCAGATTTTTTGTGACTTACGGGAGAGAAATTCTTGTGCGATCTCTACAGAAATTGAAGGGTTTTGAAGAATTGAAGGTTGCAAAATTGGATCATAGCATTCAAAGGGTAGAATTAGAAGTTTTGGAGGTAAGTTCTTCAATTTCTTGCTAGTTATTCTTGATGAGTTTTGTAGAACTCAAAAACTGCATTTGCAGTTATGATTATGTTGTTAAGTTGATGTAATACTTCCATTAAGTCATGCTAATAAGGACTTAACTAAAGAAAATGGAAGTAGATTGTTATTTTGGATAAATTTGAAGTTTTGGGGTTTTTGGAACTAAGAACCCTAATTCTTCATATGATTGATTGAGTGTGTTTTGGGGGTTAAAAACCTTGTTAAAATGTAAGGTTTTAGCCTAGGAACAAACCCCAAACGATTAAGAACAGAAATAAGGACTTAATGGACCAAAACTGCATGCTACAGTGCACAAATCGCGGCTGGACAGGAGACCTGCGCAGGCGCCAGGCGCGGTGCGCCCAAGCCCCAGGCGGGGTGCGCCCAGGCGCAGTGCGCCCTGTCCTAGGCGCAGTGCGCCTCCAAGCAGGGGCCAGGCAGGGGATCAAAAATGCTAACTTTTGTTTGGCTTGTCCGTTTTAGCTCAAACTTGAACCGTAGGCTCGTTATGGTCTGAAAAGTTTGGGAAAATTTTTATATTGAGTTTTCGACCCCTCGGGGGCACTGTAGATCGATTTGAATGCCTCGGTGAATAGTAAAATTCATAAAAAGTTAGTAAACGGGAAGTTTATTAACTAGACATTGTTTATAATGATATTGTATTGAACTCTATTGCATTAGAGTTAGTTGAAATGGTTATTAACCTATAATCATTTGATAATAAATGGAATTATAGGTACGGGACAAAATCCTACGGATTTCATTTCGAGGCAAGGAACAACAAACGCTAGTTGTAGCAAACCTTCAGGTGAGTAATCTTGACTATATCTAGTATGATATATTGGTGCAGCCTTGTTGGCTAGGATTACTATCTTTGACATTAAATGGTGCGGTCTTAGGACCATGATATTGGGTTATTGAACCTAAACTGGTGCGGCCTTCGGGCTATGATTTACTGGTGCGGCCTTCGGGCTATGATTTTCTAGTGCGGCCTTCGGGCTATGATTTTCTGGTGCGGCCTTCGGGCTATGATTTTCTGGTGCGGCCTTCGGGCTATGATATTTTGGTGCGGCCTTTATGTCTATGATATACGGTGCGGTCAGCGATGACTATGACTTTTGGGACAGAGACTGTTTAAGAGTTTAATTGTTGTTATTCTCTTAATATGCATGTTTATTTGTTTGATTACTCTTTGGGCTTTATAGCTCACGGTTTTATTGATATGTCCCTGCAGGTGAGCGTGATCCCGCCAAGGGAAAAGATAAAGTCTGTGACTAAGGACTTAGTATTGAAGTGACTACCCGGCTTATGAATGTATAATATTTGATGTATTGTACTTCGTGATATTCTTGTACTCGTATTGTATTAACTAATACCCCTTACTTATGTTTTATTTGTAAAATATTTGGTTTGAAAAATGAAAAATTTTTGGGGTGTTTTTGGTTAATAAGTCGGGTGTTACAGACATGTCCCACAAAGCGCACATTGCATGCTTGCATGGAATGCATGTGAGGTCCCATTTCTTACAACTACAGGCCTTGTCGTTCATATTCACCACAAATTGCTCCTGATATTCCCCACTAACTTGATATTTTCCATTTCCATTGTAGATACTACTGTAGGCATTAGCATCATTTTTATTTTTTCCAACAGTTTCTGTGTTGTTAGTGTAAGAATACCCTTAGTGTGTTGAATCAGTATTTGGACTAAGGGTGTGTACCAAACCGCCTACACTACAACACATAATGCAGTTTTGAAACTTCGCAATGTGGTTTGCGGTTTATAGTCACAAAACCGTGGTTCAAACTGCACCACACACACACACACACTATATATATATATATATATATATATATATATATATATATATATATATATATATATATATATATATATATATATATATATATATATATATATATATATATATATATATATATATATATATAGTGTGTGTGTGTGTGTGCGTGTGTGGAATTTACTGTATTAAAACCGCACAAATCGTCCGCACCGCAAAACCGGGTTTAAAAGCTTAGCAGCGCAGTTTGCGGTTTAAAAAAACATACTTATTTTTTAAGATTTCATGGTATCTTGTTCTACTTATTTTATAATATTTTTTAACTTATAGATAATTCTTTTTTAACTATTTTCATAGCATATAGTATATATTTTTATATGTAATTTATTTAATGATATATTTTTATTTAATAAAATGCATTTTATAAAATAACAGTTTTTGTAAATTATAGAAATTACTTTATTTAGTTTTTTATATATTAATAAAAATAATATATTTAAATGACTTATTTCATTCTTTCGAGTCAACCAAACATAGCAATAGAACGTAATTAATCATTCCATTATCTTGCTTATTCATTATGCCGTCCATTCTATTACTTCGTGTGCAGGGGCGGAAAAACTGTGTCACTAAACACATCGAAATAGTCATTTTGGACATAAGTAGAGAGGATTTTTTAACCTAAGAGAAAAAAAAACATTATATATTTAGATCGATCTAGAATAAAAACTAAGGCTCCTCTACGAAAAGTATAAATTCATAGATCTTATGTAAAACTCCTTCATTTTTATCAAGTTCTTCGTTTATACAGATCAATTTTTGTTAATATCCATGCTTTTCTCATGTTCACATAAAATATGTTACTTTTGATCCAATAATCAAACTTAGGGGTGAGCAAAATTACAGATGGTACTGAACTGGTAGTGGTCTGAATTGGTACCGTACAGTATACTTTGGTTTGGTACTCGTTTCTTATTTTTGGGCTATTGCAGTTTCGGTAGCGGTACTAATTCGGTCTAGTTCCGATATTTTTCCCACTTCTAAGTTCAAATTAAATTATTTTTCCGATCCGAACCGGTACCATACCCTATACTCTATTTTGGTATTCGTACCTGCTTTTATATCATTCGGTTTCTATACTTTCAGTATGTTCGGTCCGGTTTTGGTACCATGCTCACTTCTAAAAAAAACTCAAGACTACTCTACAAAAAGTATAAAAATACATAGAATTTATGTCAACTCCCTTTAAAATATAAATAGAACTTCAAAATTATGAATTACGAAAAAGAATGGGGCGAGTCGTGATTTTTACAGGCACATGAATAAATTTATTAATCTGCTTGTTCGAGTCGACTCATGTGGCTCAGTGATGACTCGTTTAATCCCACTGCATTCCCTAACGATTATACATGCCGTCTACGGACAGGCTATTTTGTCCCATAACAGACTCCATCGCATATGCCAACTTTTAAAGAACAAGAAACATATTTTAACAAGGTTTTTTTGTAAAGTACCCAAAAGCTTCTGACATTAAACCCAAACACACCTTATTTTTACAAGAATAACAATTTAACATAATCATGTAATTAACCTTTCCACAAAAGAATAGACCACCTCCTATCCAAATGGATTCCCACCAATTGAAGCCACAGGTCCCTGCGGTTGAATGTTCCTACAAAATGACCCAAAAACAATTAAATAATTATACAATTATTAATAGGGTAAATTGCATAAAACTCACTAACTTTTCCAATTTTCTCGATTTTGACACTGTATTTTTAGTTTTTGCAATTAAGTCATTATGTTTTCAGAAAATTTCAATTAAGTAATTATGTTTTCCAAAAAGTTGCGAAAATGACCATATGACAGGATGGCAACAGGTTACCAGGTCATATGGTCAAATTTGCAATTTTTCAGAAAACATAATGACTTAATAGCAAAAATAAAACATAGTGTCAAAATCGAAAAATCTGGAAAAGTTAGCGAATTTTATGCAATTTACCCTATGCAATTTATATAACCTAATTACTTTACATGCCTCATACGTATCCAAAAAATTAAATTTGTTGTTACCTTGTTTTTCCATTTAAAATACTCAAATTTATTGTCCTAAAAGTGGAATTTCAAAAAGATTTAGGATAAATGCATACGAAATCTTCTTTTACTTAAAAAAAATTCTAGTTTAAACTCTTAATACTTTTTGTTTCATTGAAATTAAGTTTTTTTTATTGAAAATGAGTATACATTTTTTGTTTTATTGAAAACAAGTACTTTAATTTCGAATAAGACGGCGCCTTTCTTTATTTTGTCTATTTTCACAATTTTTAGCAATTAAGTCTTTCAAAAAATCTAGTGATTAAAATTATACATTTTATGTCTTCGAGTATGCAAATGCTACTAGCTTGACAGGTTGTATTGCCAAATATTTTTTTTTCAATAAGAAAGTTGATGGACTCGATTGAAAAAATGGTAAAAGTATATTGAACTTTTTATCTACTTAGCTTAAACTATCTTTGTAAATGTTTAACCATTTAAGTTTTATTTTTACCTAATTTTGTTGTATTAGGTAATTTATAATTGTATTCTGTTTTGGAACGATAACATGGCAATTCAACGGCCAATATTGTTGCTGAAGATTCACATGAAAACATTAAAATAATTTTATTAAATAATAACCAAGTTTTGCTTTTGTATCATTGTAAAATTCTATTTTATTTTTGTACATTTATATAAATCAATGAACGAACATCAATATAGATTTTTATAACCCATCATATAAAGACATTGTTTACATAACCAATTACCCAATAGGATATTCACACTGAGGGTATGTAAGTTAGTTGTTATTCGTATGAATTTATCCTAAATCTTTTTGAAATTCCATTTTTAGGACAATAAATTTGATTACTTTAAATGGAAAAACAAGGTAACAACAAATTTATTTGGCATGTAAAGTGATAAAATTATATAAATTGCATAGGGTAAATTGCATAAAATTCGCTAACTTTTCTAGATTTTTCGATTTTGACACTATGTTTTATTTTTGCTATTAAGTCATTATGTTTTCTGAAAAATTGCAAATTTGACCATATGACCTGGTAACCTGTTGCCATCCTGTCATATGGTCATTTTCGCAACTTTTTAGAAAACATAATGACTTAATTGCAATTTTCTGAAAACATAATGACTTAATTGCAAAAACTAAAAATACAGTGTCAAAATCGAGAAAATTGGAAAAGTTAGTGAGTTTTATGCAATTTACCCTTATTAATACTGCATAAAAATATAAAATAACTAAAGACACTTACGGAATTTGCATGCCTGGTGCTGCACTTTCAGGAAACCAAGCTGTTGACATATTGTGATTTGGCAGAGCAGATTGCAAAGAGCTCATGTCCAAAAACTGGAACAAAAAAAAAAAGTCATATTATGAAGTAGTGAAATGAAGCAATTTGTAGTTACAAATTTATATTCATCAAGAACTTACCATGTTGCTAGTTTCCAGATCATCATCACCAGGAAAATCAAATGGATTGCGAGATTTTGTATCAAGTCCATGTGATTCTACTCCATCCTGTACCAATCAATTAAAAGAATTAACACCAATAATAATGGTGTGCCATGTGGAAATAAATTACAGAATCCTACCAGAACAGGGATTTCACTTGATAAGTCCAATGACCCAATGCCATGTGGCGTTGTGGTAAGAAAAGAAGCAGGTCCGGCATCCACATCAGCTTGTTTCATCTTGAAATTCTGTAAATAAATATAACGTCAAAAATAGTTGCTTTCATAAAAAACAATGTTAATGATATTTGTAGCTAAATTAATACCTCGGATATTCCCCGTGACAGATAAGGATCTTGTATTGTATAAATACTCTGGAAGGGTGTGTTAGATTCTTCAAATGGACTCCATGACTGCTAACAAAATTTAAATGGCTGATGTTTTTTTTAATAAACAAATGAATACCTAAATTGATAGCATAGATAGCGTACCTGATTATTCTGGGTACCAAGTGGAATCCCAACATCATCAACACTAAAATCTTGATGAAATGATTCAATTGACCAATGAGAGCTTTTATCCATAGATGGAGGTTGGTCAAATTTCCCAAAAGACCCTTCACTGGTAGAAGTTTCTGGTGAACTTTTAACACCTTGATCAGGTTGTGCATGCCACGGCATGTCAAATGTGGCCCATCCCTCATTTTTAATATCTGGTGACTTGTCTTTCAGGGTTTCGGTCGAATTCTGTTGGGGCATAACGGTAAATAAATCCAATGATGAAGGGTCAAAAGCGATATTGTTTGGTGGTTGAGAAGTATTTATAGATGAAGCTGATAAGTCAAATAGGTCAACGACTGAAGGAGCAGATGCGGTTGATTGAGGTGGTGCATATGGTGCACTGAAAAGATCCAAACCATCAAACTTTCCAGATTCATTTGATGCGGTGGATTGAGGTGCATATGGTGCACTAAATAGGTCCAAGCCACCAAACTTTCCAGATTCAGCGGTTTTCTAAAACAAGAGAATAAAATAAAATCAGAATCTAGAAAAATATAAAGTATATAATACAAATAACAAAAGCATGTTAACCTGATCCGATTCTCCTTTAGCTTTTGGACTCAAGACACCTTCACTTAAATTATCTCTTGATATTTCTCTACTAAGACTACTGAATCCAAGTTCTCTTTGATAGGTAGGTGATTGGGTACCGGATCTAAATGGGTCACCGCCACTACTTGCTGAATAATCAGAGACTCTTGCAGTAACCACCTCATTAGCAAACCTGTCCTCTTGCACGTGATCGCTTAAACGACTTGTACTCATAAACCGCAACATTCCTCTATCTGATCCAGGCTTTTTAGTAAGTGAAGGAGCTTGTTTCCCGTATCTTCGTTCTTCATATTGGTAATCATATGGTGGACTTTGAGAGTAAGAATGATATGAACTGGCTCGCCTTGTTTCATCTTCATTGTTTCTAAGGCTCTGAAAAGTTTATAACCAAATTGAAGAAATTAGTATGTCAAAAAGGCTCGTTTTTGAAGATTTTGTACTTGTAACTTACCAGTGGAGGTTTTCCAGATGTCTTTGAAGCGAAAAATTTCTTGTCCACATAGACACTCTTTATAAACTCTCGTACTTTGTCCACGTTGCTGTATACATAACAAGTTTATCTTTTACAATTTTTATTTTCCAATTTACAGAAACAAATCTTTAAACTTTCGATTACCTGTTATCTGGAAGTCTTTGCTCTCGTGGGTCCCAATCTTTAAGAAATGTTTCCCTTGCACGCTGAACAAGTAAATATAATGTGAGAAAACATATTAGCTTCCATGGAGAAAAGGACATTGGGTAATATCATGTTTGTGATTCTACCTGATTACCACCTTCTTGAAGAGCTTCAACTTCTTGTGAAGTGAATTTGGACATTGATACTGATTTAACACGGTGAGTGAACTCACGGCTGTAACATGCATTTAGGTGAGTTTAATATGATGTTAAACAGAAGCGTAGGTTAACCAGCATACATACATTGTTTTATTCAGCATTCGTGTTAAAAAACATTGAATTAAACAACTTCAAAGTGGAGAGGAAAACTCACTGTATCCCACTACATGTCATGCAAATGAAAGTCCAAAAGTTCGTGCACACGTATTGAGGTCCCTGGAAATCAAATTTTATCAGACTCAATATAGGGTCAGGGAACAGGGTGAAGCAATACAAGTGTTATCATCAAAATAAACAAATTGACAACTACTGTTCGATGTAACTTGCTATGAACCCACGCTGGTTGGCTTTACATAATTAATGGAGTTGAAGTTATAGTTGATTACTGATAGACGGAATACATGAACAACTTTCGTTTCAAACCTCACATATCATGATAGGAATGCAAATAGTAATCTGTAACTTTTACAAACTAGAAACACAGAACTGGTATGACTAAAAGGAACTTTGAACTTTAAGATGATATATATATAGAAACACATACCAAGCTGTTGCAATTGATGCATCTTCGATTAGGAGGAAGCTTCATTAAACCCCTTATAATTTTCTCATTCCGCTCCTCCTCCTTCCTGGTGCTCATTCTTATGTTGATTTCCTCAGCAGAAACTGCTCGCTATCGTGAAAATCGTTCGAATTGGAATCTGAGGTGGAACGATACACAAGAAGGGGATAACTGAATCTAGGGTTTTGGGTTTTCAAAGAGATGGACGAATCAGCGGTATCCCTCTTCCCCACTGTTGCTCGATTTCCTAGCTATCCCGTCTGCCAAACGACAAAATTTAGTGCTTCAAATTGTGCTTTCTAGCTTTTAGGCTCAATTATATATGCACTAGACGAATGTCCGCGCGTTGCGCAGGAAGAAACTTGTATAGTTAGAATTAGAATATAGATATATACATGTTATTTTACATAATTTTTAAATAGTCTATATAAAAATATCATTATTATTTTCAATTATATGATAATAGATACACGTATCTAAATTTTGGAATACAAAAAGTTATAATAATTATAGTAAATGAATACAATTCATCTAATAAAATTAAAATTAACATGGTTCAACTTAAATAGTTATCTCAAATCACACAATTTTAATAGCATCTACATATAGGTTGCGCATGTATATATATTTTTTGTATAATTTTGATATACTTTTACTTTTATCTATTTCTAAATTGAATTAAAAACTATTTATTTGGTCATGTTTCAATTTCAAGTATTTAATTTAAATTAATAGTATGATTTATGGTTTTTGTATTTATTTTTTCTTATAATTATGATTTTATTTGAAGTTTGTTTAAAAAAATATTTAAAACTATATTAAATATTTAGTAATCTATAACGATTACTTCTATAAAATTCATATGTTTTATTATATTTATTTTTTCTAAATAGTCTCATTGGTTATCAATATTATACTAATATACTACCTCTTATTAATGAAAAGTTTGCTTGAAATACTAAAGATTTTAAATACTAAAAAATTAAAAATCAATTTTAAATAATATGTCCAAATTGGTTCATGTTCAATATTATAATTTTTTATAAAATATACAACAAAGAGAAATATAAAATTAATAAGTAATTATAAATAATTAAAAAGTATATTTTACATATTATAGAAATACAAATTTCTAAATAGATGAAATCTACAAATTTGAACGATAATTGGGTGATAGTGTAAATATTTCTCCATAGTTTAGCAAAGACTTTCGTTGTCACTCAAATATCTTGAAAAATACACTTTTAATGGCGATAATTGAGTGTTGCGTGATTTGATATATAGTAAAAACCACACGGCACCACATATGCGATTTCGGATTTTGAAAAGTTCGAATTGCATTATGTGGGCGGTGCATGCGGTTTTATGCGGTTTTAGACTTTCGAATATATTTTATTGAACTTCAATTATTTGGAAATGTTCCCAACAATAAAAAATGATTAATGATTTATATAGTTTCTTTTAATTTGAGAGACACCTTTATTTATAGAATGAAAAAGGTTTTTACATTGGTTTATCGTAACTATGTGGGATCAAACTTTCCTTCATAATATTTTACTTTGTGTTATTTTCTTATCCCACATCGTTTAAGAAACACAACTAATGGTGAATCAAACATCTATAAATAAAGATATTAACTCATTTCTTATCTCACATAGCTTAATAAACAAATTTCAAGGAAAAAAAGCATAAATAACTAAAGAGGCTAAAACTATTTCCTTCATATATTTGTTATTTTGTGTTCTTGATTGTAACTGACTTAGGCATCGATTGTAACATTCCATGAACAATTAGTTTTAGTTTTATGATTGAATTCGTAATATTTGGATAGGTACCTACCGTTGTCCACTTCTAGTTCTTTCAAAAATTGTTCAAATTAATGTGGTACATGATAGAAATTCATCTTGATCTTTATTGATTGAATGACTTTTATTATAAGATTTATACAAATATAAATGATTGACTGACTTTTAATTATGTTCAGACATTTACTATTTGATTTTTCAATAAATAGACATTTACTATTTTATTTTTCAATAAATATAAATTATATTGAAACGAAAAAAATGTTTACAACATTGTCACCACATTTAAACTATGACACACGACGTATTATGAGCTTGCAACCCAATTGAGGTTTTAATAGTTTTTAAGTCATTTTAATATTTCATCTTTTGTAGTTTCAATGCTTTTAAAAGCTAAAAAAAGTATAATTCATTGAAACTTTGAGATAAAACATGTTTTATGTGAAATTAACCATTGATTAACAATAGATTTTGAAAACCATTGTATGATCAAGATAAAAGGATGACAACCTAATGGGCGGTATTATATAATGGAAAATTAAAAGTTATATACATGTGTGAATCAATATACGACAAATTAAAAAAACTAAAAATTAATATGACAAAAGATAGATAATTTATCCTGAAACATATTGTTTCAATGACAAAACATATTGTTTCAATGACCTTTAATTTCTTATAAAGAAATATATAGATATAGATACATATATGTATATTTTTTGTTATATAGATAATGGTTTGATTTAATTTATTTGAACAATGCTCAAACATTTTCTCTTGAAATTTTTTATGTACATATATCATGGTGAATAAAAAGAAGTCAACATCGTTGTTAGTTTTTTATTACGACATACTATGAACTTCCAACTTAATTGAGTTTTTAAAAGTTTTAAGTAATTTTAATTTCACTTTTAAGTTTCAACACTTCTATAAATTGAAACCAAATAATATAATCCTTTAAAACTTTGAGATAAAAACATGTTTGAATGATAAAAAGACCACTAAACAATGATAGACTTGAAAGTCATATTATGATGAAGATTGATGCATAATGAAAGCAAATAAGTGGTATTATATAAGTAAAAGATGAATGATCATATTTGTGTGTCAAGCAATGTGGGACAAAGAAAAAAGTTCAAATTAACTAATGTATTTAAATAATATATATTAGGTTGGAAGTTGAAAAGTTGGGGGTTTCAAATGCATGTGGTGTAAGGAAAAATGCTTCCTTTATAAGATATAAGATTATTTGTACACATCCATCCAATATCCATTCAAATTTGGCCCGTTACAGTACATGATGCTCTTCCTATTACTCTCTGTCCAGTCAAACGTGAGAAATTTCCATATGAACCCCCCTATTATGGGTTTAAAGCATTCTATCCCCCAAGTTATGAAACATTGTGTTTGAACTTCTATTGACAATGGAGATGGACTCCACCGAAATGAGATACGTTATGTTATGCTATAAATCATATTAATTGATATCTGCATAATTTATCCGTGTTTCCTTCCTTTTGTTGAAGTAAAGAAAAATCATTCATAATAATAATATTCAATGCAGAATAATTTCATATTAGTCATGTGATATTTGAATTATTGATCATATGAGTTATATGATGTTTAAATCATAATAAGTATCAATTAAAATGATATAGTATAACGGATTAACAGGAACTTTGGTTCAAAAAACGTGATAGAATGAGATAGCATATTATGTTTGATAATATTTTAAATCGTGTTTGGTTGCTTTTAAGATTTCTTAATTATAGATAAAAGAATGTCATTTTTTTCATCCATCAAAACCGATTTCATCAATTGAATTTATTTCGACAAAGTTATTATTATTTATTATAATTACGCATATTACAAAGTGACACCTAATAGTCTAGTGTTAGGAAAGCGAATCGATACATCACATTGGGCTTTTTGTTTCGCCATTATCTCCAAAAAGGCAAAGTAGTATTATTGAACACTCACGATTCCATCACTTACATATGGGACCGAAGGCGTGATGCGGTATGCTAAAGGAGAACATGAATTGTTTTTGGTTGGATTTTAGCCTAATATAGAAACCAACGCATAATATTTTGATTTCTACTCATAAGAAGCAGTTCGAGTTTTATTTTGTTGTTTTCGGTTTTTGAATTTAAACAGATCCGTTCGTGGTTTCTTTTCGGTAACAACATATGCTTTTTGTAGCAATGAAACCATAACTATCTCAAAATTAACTAATAACTATGAGCGATATACTTTAATATCAAATGGTTCAAGTCGAGGTTTTTTTTTTTTTTTTTTTCTATCTTTTTACTTAAAAATCAAGCCAAGCCAAAGTGTTTGGTAATTTGGTTTTCAAAAAAGTGAATCCACTATCAAACAAATATGCACATATAATATATAAATAGGAAACGAAGCGATGAGCTCTCACATTTTTGAAGAATCAAAAATGATCCTCAAGATGCCAAATTAAAAAAAAAAAAATACATTTTGAATTATCACAATTTTGTGTAAATTTCATTGTTTATCATTCTTGGAAATCATTAGCTGTCGTCATTTGTTGTATTTATTATCATGATAATCATTTTAAATACAAGAACCATGCAAAATACCTCAAATATGATTTTCCGCTCCATATGAATTACACACAGACATTTACTATCAAACGTTTTCTGTTAAATTAATTAACATACGAAATAAATCAAGGAAGTAGTTAGAAAAAAAGGACAATTTTCTATTTTGTTGCTTAACGATCATGGGTCCAACTCTCTATGCCTCATGCCAATATTTCTATTTTTCCGATAGCGGAAATAGATAAATTGCATTAGAATCTACCTTCATGTTAAGGATAAAAAAATTATATATGTTAAAAAACATAAATGCAATTATTATATAAGATGCAAAAAGTAATAGTTTTCAAGGATACAAAAGTATCAAGCATGACGCATCCACTTGCTTCCACCACCCATGGAAGATTCGGGTGTATTTTTGACCACTCCAAGCTGCTCACAAGTATGCTACACAAATACATAAACATTTCCATCCATTATAGGTTTCAAAATATTTTAGAGATTTTACAAATAATTAAATAACTCATTGAACTATAAGTCAAAATCGTACATTACAAATTTCATGATATGGCATATACTTACCTTGCTACATAAGTAGAGTTTCCAAAAAGAGCAAAGACGAACATTAATGGATTCAGACCCTACATTTAAAAAATAAAAAATAAGTGAAGCATTAATTGCAATAATAAATTGGGAGAAGGTGAAAGATTAATGGTTACCTGAACATGTCCCCTTCTGATCTGCAGAAATTAAGGACATCCAAATAAACAAGTTAATTTACTAAGCTGACACAGACGACAGGAATATAGTTTTTTATACATTAAATTGGTATAATTGTATGTAATTTTAATGAAAAGGGGTTTTTACATTTAAAAAAATTTGTGGAAGACGTCCACCCATGTAAATAGCTGCCATTCCCCAACCAAGAAAAGTTCCAATCCCAATACTCCCAGTGCCCTCATTATCTTCCAGTAAATTGCCACTTACCTGCAGTTAAAATAAATGTAAATTAAAAATAATAGTACATAAAAGCAACATACTTTTTTCTTCCAATGTTGAAGAAAAAAATTATTTCGGATTTTGATATACAAGTAATAGCAACATGGTTCCATTAACTTGTTTATTACAGCATCCTACTTTCATTTCTTCCAAAAACGACATTGTACTGCAGTAACAAAAGAACCGAAAGTAGGATGCTGCATTACACAGATAAATCAAAGAACGTTGCTATTTCTTGTATATATCCTTAGATTATTCAAGCAAGCTATCTCATCAATGGACTCCATATGGTAATATAAAGAACCAAATAAGTTGGCAAGGATAAAAAAAAATTTGATCTTTACCTGTAAAAGCTTTCTTCCAACTTGTATAACAAATCCTTCATGTGAATTTACTGAAGTTGAATCGAGGTAACTATTTCTTTCAAAGTTGAGGTTGGATGCATGTAGGAAAATTCCAACAGTGAAAACCTAAATCACAGAAGCATAAATTTATAGATTATTACTTTAGTAGTTTTCTTTCAAATGTAAAAAAACAAAACAAAACAAGCATAGAATTTTGTGAACTCACCACACATAACATAGTCTTAGGTTTTGAAACAGGTGGTGACTTTCCCAAAGGATGTCCACCAAGCAATGGTTCTTGAATATTGTCCTGATCGCATACATGGGCAGTTGTTCTTTGAAAGAAATTTATAGTAGGAGTGTGACTTCTAGATAAAGATCTAGCAGAACTGCACCAAGAAAGATAAATAAATAAATAAAAAGCACAGATATATAAAATATATAAATCAATGGAAGAACATTACGTGTAGTATACTGTTTCAGGGGCAGAATTGTAATCAGCAGCTGGAATCGGCAAACTTGGAGTGGATTTTGATATCATAGGAGCAGTTGACTCTTCAAGGTTGTTAACATTATGACTGTGTTTTATTTTCTTGTCTACTGACTCAATCTGTAAGCATAAGGACAATTCATAAATTAATGCTGCTCACCAATGTCGTATATTAATATAAAAAGGAAATTCTTACCGTGTGGCCTTGTTTTTTGGATGTATCTTGATTACAGAAATAACCATAGTAAAGTGCTTGGGAGGTAAGAGCTAAGGTAGTCACTAAGTACAACTACATGCATGCCAATTGCCAAAAGTCAATTAATAATGAAGTTTGAACTTATAACAGTAGAAAATGTATTAAGACACTTTATGGGTTAAGAACTGCTTACCACTGCCATGTAATACTGTGTGGGAAGCTGCACAGTAAGATGATGTGATGATTTAGGATATAAAATATTTTAAGGTTTTCATGTGAGAAAGTCTAAGTAGAATTTGAAACAAAAGAAAAAACTCACTGTAGCTGGTTCAAGCAAACAACCAAACACATTGAAAAGATCTCTGAAAAGAAAAATAAGTAAATAAGGAAAATAGGAAAAGCAAAAAGTGAAGAAGATTATAAGAATACCCGAGTATCCATGTCAAAAGGAAGCCCATGGCAAGCCCTTCTGAAGATTTTTGCTTGTAATTTGTGATGATTTGAGGTACCTCTGCAACACCCCAACTCATAACACTAATGAATCCCAAAATCAGTGAAATCCAATCCTTCTTTGTGCAAAGACAATATTTCATGTAACTCCTGGCCCATTGTGAGCAATGTTGGTTTGCAGGGCACATTGGCAGATTGCTTTTCAAGAGTGCCATGGCGTCCAAGAAACTGCACATATACAGAATATGTCATCACATTGTGAGATTGTATCGACATATGATTCATGCCACAAAATATTCAATTTGTTCTGAAAAGAGGTACAGAGAGACTGCATTGCAAATTTTGCATGTTGGTATTAAGATTAGAAAAGTAAAGCATCAACATGGATTAAAAAACCTCATTGTATCAATTTAACACTTGTGCAACCAAATCGTTTATTCCGCGCTTTCTATTGTTTCTTATGTTCGTTAGCTTCAAATAGAAAAACGTTTGAAGTGTTACATTAATTTTTAATTAATACTACCAAGTATTCTGTTGGACACTTGGATTCAAGTATCTCTGTAAAATATGGGGTGCCTGGAAAAACTCAAAATTATTATGTTTCTGTTATTATATACGACTACCAAAATATCAAAACAAACCGTTAAAATAATCACTTAATAGGTCAGAAGTAGAACACCTTCAACGGAGAACGAAAACCTCAAATACGTTTCTATACAATACAACGAACGCAAAAAAAATCTACAAATTCGCGGCAAAAAAGAAAAAAATTCAAACTAGGCAGATAGAAATCTAGTAGACATAATACGAACGAGCATTAAGAACAGAGGATGCTGCGTTATCAACAAAGCATAAACTAGAATCGGATGATATGAACGTTAAACCATAAGAGTAGAACAATGAGAATACACGATATAGTAAATGATGGCAATCGTATAAACATAGCGTAGGTGATTACTCGATAGCCTTCAATTCATGAGCCAACTTCTGAGGCTCTTTTTGAGAATTGAAGGAAAGCCTGCAATGGCAAAAAGCAGAAGGATGTGCAATTTAAATGGAGGTGGCAGCTTTCTGCCGCACCTTTAGTCGCTTTATATCATTAGCCACCTGCCCTGCTTGCCATTTAGGGCGACCCCACTCCAAGTCAAAACTCAAAAATATGGGCTTCTCAATCCGGAATCTGGAATAATATAATAGAACGAATATTCAAAAAAAATAATAGGAAATATTTATATTTTGGGTTTACAGAAAAACCCCATTATTTATGTGTGTATATTCAAAAAAATCCTTAACAAATATTTTGGTTTAAAAAACTCATTCAATTTTATATGACCTTTTAAATAAACCTTTTTTCTAGGTTTAGAATACACGTTCCCGGTTACACAAATGACGTGGACATAATATTAAATTTCTTATCACACGTGGACATAACACTTAATTTATTTGCATAGCTGGAACATTATGTGGGCAACACGTGCCTGCATATTCATTCCTCTCCACATACTTCTCTTCTATTCCTCGATTACCTTCTCCCAATCGTCTCCTACACTCCACACTTCCTCTTTCCAGAAGCTTAGCTCGCAATCTCACACCTGCATCGTCGCTTCTCTTCGCCAGAATGCTCACGGTAACTACTTGTCGGTGCCGGCGTGCACCAACTGTTCTACCTCCAAAAATCTCTAGATTTCGTCGAATTTAGCACTTCTATAGTGCTTTCCGTCTCTATTTTTGTCACCGATAGCATTGAAGCTTGCGCCGCCAAAGGCATAGGCAATTAATCCCCATAATTTGTCTCTACAATTAACGGATTAAGCTTTCCGGTGATCCATAATCCGTAGAATCCGCAGCTGGTATCGGTCCACCTGAATATGGAAGAAAGGGACGCCAACTGAAATCAAAATTCGCTATAACTGCTATGATCGAACCAAACCGCCACCATCCATCACAACCGTCCAACAGCCATAGCAGGAACAATGGGGCTATTGTCCCACAGTCCCTCTTCATCTCAGGTATGAAAACCATCATCGATAGTTGGCAACTTGGCCATCTTCTTGCTGTTACCGGTAGCGTTATTACACCAGCGTGGTCAGGAGTTGTTGCTGCTTATTCAACGTCTTCCCCATTTTTTCTATACATGCCGAAAGACATCTATTGAGGTCGTTGTTTCCCAGGACTAGCACTAATATCAGCAAGTTACCTAAGTTCGGTGGAATTCTGAACTTAAATCCGTTGTCGTTCAAAAAAACCGCATCAAGATCCTTATCGAAAAGCTTAAACGGAATAGACCCTTCAAATTCTTTGAACCGGAGGTTCAAGAACTTCAACACCGACAAAGTTTCGGATGATGACATCGATGTAGTATTCGGGATCGAATTCTTATAGCGATAACAGAACTTCGATCATCATCTTCCTCGTGTTTCCTGCTTCATTCTGTTCCGATTTTCGTTTAGCATTTCCCTGAATTTGTTCGTTCCCTTCTTCATCCAACTCAGGATTATCGCCACCGAAATACCTCTTTTCGACAATCATCAACATCATCACATTTAACGTCACCTCATAGAAAACCAACTTCACAGTCACCGGAGAAAAGTTGGACACCAGCTTACGGATCATAAACCTCCCTTTTTCGGCTTGTATGTCATGGAACTCGTTGAGACGATGGATGGATAAGATCTCGATGGATGAAATGCGACAAAGGTTGCGCTAGTTGTCGCCATATGGTGCCCATGCCAAACTAGTGTAGTTAACGCTGATGATTTTGCCAAATAGCATTCGAGGGCGGTTGGCTAGGATGACGTCGTTCTTAGTGAAGCATTCTTCAACAATGGAAGGGGAGGAGACCAACAAGACACGACGTAAGCCCAATTGGAGGAGGACAATGGGGCTATATTTGGCGGAGATTTTGGCGAAGGTTTTGTACAGTGGTGGTTTCAGAAGGTAGAGGTGGCCGATGATGGGGAGGGATGTGAAGACAGTGGGCGTGAAGGGATGTGAAGACAGTGGGCGGGAGGTTGGTTTTAGTTTTATAGGGAGTCAAAACTCAAAAGTGCTGTAGTCATTGACTTCCTTTCGTTCGTATTAATTGTTACCACGTATTATATGCCAGGTTTGTAATTTTTTTAAAAGGTTGTCCACGTAAGTACTCTACCCGGTAACATTTAGTCTTAACCTACAAATTGGTTTAAAGCGAAAGGTAAACAGAAATTGATAGGGTTTTTTAAACATAAATATATTTGAAGGGTTTTTTTAAATATGACTTAATAAATAGAAGGACTTTTCTGTATTTTGTCCTTACTAGAACTAAACGATGGTTTTATTTTTGGGTGAATTTATATGTAAACCCACCTGTTTATTGTATTTTATATATAATTTTGGTTTTACTTTTAAGTAAATTTAGATATAACCTCACATATTTATTATTATTATTTTTTATAACGGCAAACACACACTCTCTAAACCTCACATATTTATTGTATCCTTTATTTGATTTTAATGTTAAATCTTGTCAATTATTTGTTTTTCGTTTTCTATTGTGTTTATTGTTATTATTAAATATTATTATTATTATAAGAAAACGTTCATTATAAAATCAAAATAAATAATATAGTAAAGTATATATTAAAATTCCGTTTACGTCCATACAAACTTCTATAATTACGTATATATCCTTATAAAATTTGAAATTACATATATATCCTTACAAATATTAAAAAATCACATATATACCCAAAATATTAATTTAATAATAATTAATCTTTAAAAAAATTAAAAAAACAATTTTTAATTTACATTATACCCAACTTACTAAAATACTCCTATGAAATCATTCGATAATCTAAAACACATTCACGCTTAAACAAATGATCAAGACAGATTCGACTATGATCTCATATTTCATATCTAATGATAAGAAATTATAACAACCTATATGTTTGGAATATTTGGGACAAGTTAGTATGGTAATGTCACAATTTAATTAGTTTTTAAAAATATAAAAAATAAAATTAAAAATAGTTTTTAATTTTTAAAATGATTAATTATTATTAAATTAATCTTTTGGGTATATATGTAATTTTTTTAGGGTTTGTGATGATATACGTAGTTTCAAAATTTATAAATAATTATAGAGGTCTGTAAGGACGTAAACAAATTCTTCCTAAATTTTATTAATTATCAAATAAATCAACTCCTTCAATATTACAATTATTGTGTTGTGATATGTAAGTATGTCAAAATAGTAAAAAAATAATAATAAGCATTTAATACGTTTTTTGTAAATCGTCATTCACAAAATGACTACCGTGAACGTAGACGATAACAAGAGTTGCATGAAAGTCAACCAAGTAAGGGTAAACATTATTCAGTTTAAACAGTGAAACTGCATTAACCATTGCTTAATCGGGTTTGGCAATTTGGGTGTATATATATATATATATATATATATATATATATATATATATATATATATATATATATATATATATATATATATATATATATATATATATATATATATATATATATATATATCAAGGTTGTAAAAGTCGCCAGGCGGTAGGTGGGCGGTCGACTGGGGCCTAGGACTAGTCGGTCTAGGCGAGGACTAGTCGGCGCCTAGGCGGGGAGTATTAATTTTAATAAATTTTATTATTTTAAAATAATATAACTGAGAAAACCTGCATTTTTTGACAGAATCATCACAATTTAACTGAGAAAACTTACATTTTTTAAAACAAGAAAAGTGTATGAAGCATAGGAACTAAATCGGATTTTATCTTATAAATCAAATCAAATCTTAGATTTTATCTTATATATTCAAACTAAATCGGATTTTTTAAAAATACGAATTTATTCAACACGTCAAATCATTTTTTCTAGTTTGTTCTCACATATTTTTTTCTTTCATTCTTAAAAATACGACTAATTCAATATATTTTTTTAGAATTAACATTCTTAAAAAATATAATGCATGTTTTCAAGAAAAACAATTTGCATCAAAATAATAAAAATTCTTATTATAAATTACAAATGCAATAATAGACATTCTTAAAAAAATAAATCCGATTTAATTATAAATTTACAAGTGCTCTTCCACAATTGATTGCAACTAAAGAATTCTTGAAGAATAGAAGCATTCTTGAATTCGAACATATGTTTTTCCACAATCATTTACAAGTCAGGTCCTCTCTTTCTGGATTGTCTTTGCAACTGAATAATTCGAATGAAAACATTTTTGAAGAATTCGAGAATGTGTTCTTCCACAATCAATTGCAAATATGTTCCTCCTTTGTGGATCATCTTTAGAACTAAATAATTCTTGAAGAATTCGAATGAAAGCATTCTTGAAGAATATAAGTATTCTTGAAAAATTCTTTTTGAGATCTCATTAAAATAGTTATGTAAAGAAAACCTTCATTTCGTTTTGTAATTATGAGACAAAAAAATTCGTTATATTTTAAAAAACTAATATTACTTTAAATTAAGATTTGAACACTTAGAAAACTTATTTATAAAAAAATCTTTTTAATAAGTTACTAGTATAATGGGTAGAAGTATTCCTTAAATTTTCATGATTTTTGGAAAACAAATCTTTTTTTTTTGTTTTTGGAAAAAAATATTTTTAATAAGTTTCTAGTATACACTAGTAGATTGAAGGCAAAAGCCCCATGGTAATGAACATCCACTGTAAGAAACGGTTCCTCTGTCATTGCAACTGGTTTCAATCGATCTTCGCATCCTTCACTTCAATCGTTTGCCACTGAATATTCGAAATCATTGGAACGGGGAACGAGGGGTTGTGATATGTAATTTGCCCTAATCTATTGAGAAACGAGGAGTTTTCTGAGGTTTTCCACGTGATACATATAATTTGGTTAAATAAGCCATGTAATCCGTACTTACCGGAAATATGTCACGTAATTGTTATTAACCGGGAAAAGCCCTACAGCTGTCATGTTTGTCTTTTTGAACAGGCCTAACAAGTTAGGGTAAATGTGAACAAAAAATCATAGTTGCCTAAACGTGAACATTTTAAAAAGTATGTTACTCTATCAAGTCTTAACCCGAATTATAATGGTATTTTTGAATTGTATATTCAAAAGATTAAATAAAAAAGTTATATTGATTTTAAATGAATGTCATTTAAAATAAATGTTCATATTGAGGGATTTATTATAAGATATCTAAATAATAAATTGTAGATTCATGTATTATAGATTGATGTTAGAATATGACTATGACCTTCACGTTCACTTTATCTAAATAGTAAAATTGTAATATTAAAAATATGTGTCTAAAGAAGACAAGAGAAAGGACATAATATATAGTCGTATTATATTGTGGTGATCATAGTTTGTCTCGTAACATAAGTAGAAAGAATCTTATCGTGTCCTTGGCAATCAGTGATGATTATGTCATAAAATATGTGAGTTGGATTGCTAAGGATCTTTGGTATGGTCCTTTACTTTTCTTCACTTTTTCCTGCACATTCTTACTTGTCTCTCTATATTTGTAAATGGTCACCCTCATTTTCCCATTTTCTTTCACTTTTTATATAATTAATAATACAAAATGTACAAGCAACATATATATAGCATTTCATTTTACTTCCGTGATGAAAACTATAAGGGACGTCTGGTTTGTGGATATCAAACCCTAGGATTTCAAATTCAATGGAATTTCAAATCCTTTAGAATTTAAAATCCTAGGATTTAAAATCCTACGACCCGTTTGGTTGAATATCAAAACCATTATGAAATTGAAAAAACAAACATTAGAAACATCAGCATTAAATCGTCGTTAACCAATGACGGAGAATCGATGAAAGAATAGTTGACACGAAATCTGTGTTGGAGGTGAAAGCGGCGTCGACGGTAGGATTGTCGGAGATGGCGTCGACGACTTGGATTTGATCTTATATTGGCTAAGTTTAGGGTCTAAATATGAAGAAATTAATTAGAATAGATTGTTTAAATTAATCTATTAAGCAGGGAAGTTTTGGGACAAGATTTTCATTTAGTGGTAAACGAGGGACTAATATTGTCATTTTGGTGACACCATATTTGAACTAGCATTGACTTAAGCGTTAGGACCAAAATGATAAATATATTACTAGTTTGGGGTTAAATTAAAAACTATAAGTGTTGACTAATTGTCTATTTCCTAGATTTAAAATGGCGACCACTTTAGAGTTTAGAAGAAGTAAAACTTGAGGATTAAATTGTTAACTCGTGAAACTTAAAGAACATATCCCACCATTCCCCCTTATTTGAACATAACAATGATCTAGAGATATTAGGAGACAAGGATGGAATTTTGAGAAGCTAGATCAAGGATGAAGAGATTATGGAAGATACTTTTAATATTTGAGTTCAAACACATCAATAAGAAGCTTAGGAGATTTACGAGGTGGCGATTGAATGACAACATGTCTTAGAAGATGGTGGTTGATCATAATAAGCATGAAGTGTTAAGGTGAGTAAATACGAAATACATGTCCCCTACATATACGATTATATTAGGTTGCCATGGTTTGAACTATATTAAAGTTGTTGCATATCTTATTTGCTATGTGTAATACTATATATAACTTTATGTGTATTCATGAATAATAATATTTTCAAGAGCATTTAATTAAGATGAAAATACTAGATTATTTTAGAAACCATTTTCCCTTATGAAATGTGCATTCATTTAAGATGGGAAAGACTTGATTGTCCAAATAAAATCCATGGTAAAGACTATCGAAGACGAAAGACTAAAACTAGTGATGGTATTCCAAACATACTCAAGGTCTAAGGAAGATGTTTTAATCCTAAAGACTTATGATATTTGCAATGAATTTAGGAATGGTATTCATTCCAAAATAGTAAGACTATATTTTACCAAAATGACTTTTAAAATGATTGTGGGGATTCTTATTGGCCAAGGATTGTGCCAAATCATTTACTTAAAAAATGATGAATACCAATATTATTCACTAGGCATTTTTAATTCCCAACTATTATATTTTACAACTTCGAAAACAAACAATACCTAAATCGTGGACTACCGACCGTCAAGAGATGGTGCATGCCTTTTTAACATGATATTGTTGTCATATATTCACTAGGCTCCCAACAAACCAAGCAAATATGATTATACCATTTTCCATTAAAAAAAATGATTGATGGTTTGATACGATTTTATTAGCATTGTTCTTCGTTATATGGTATGCTATTTTATCTTTATATAACCTTAATATTATTCGATTCGACATTGTTAAATATTACTTATTATTACCGGTTCTTAGGTCTTAGCATGCAACTTCCTACAAATTTATGCAGTCATGTTTTTAGTTGAAATCAACTCTATTACATAAATTGTAAAAAAATAAAAGCCGAGACAATGCTGCATAAATTAGTCACACATAACGCTATAAGTAATTAATCCCTAAACTCTACGAATCTGTAATATTTAAATATTTAATATACGTTGTTCAAAATTTAAGTTTATGATAAACTAGTCAGATATAACGTTATTAAGTACTTGACCCTAAACAATGACCTAGCGAAAAACTCACGGGTATAATAATTATTAACGTTAATCACATGTTTGAATATGTATAGAGTTGATAAGGAGTTGGAAATTGGATTAATCATATATGATGCTTCCCCTATTCACCTCAATTTGTGTCCCTCAACAATATTCAAGTGTTTCTACGGAAAAAAAAAGCTGAAACAAATTACGAAGCATTTGATACGGACTTTAATTATAACTACCTGATCTGCAAAAGAGCGGTCGAGTCCCCAAAACAAATGCATGTTACATGTTCATATGGGAAAACTTTATTCGAGTAGAATAGACTCAAGATTAAGTAGCATACTCAGAATCATAAAATGGGCCATGTTTTTCTTCAAAAATAGAGTGATATGTTTAGAATTGGAATTGCATCTCTGCTGAATATCCCAATGCGTCTAGATGACCCGCCATGGCTTTGTTCATCGGCGGTGGGCCACACCGTAGAATCTGCATGTTCGAAAATGTGATTTGTTTATATTTTACTTTTACATGGTATTTTCTAGAAATGTGGGCGTACGTATTGAATAATAAAAAGTTATAATAGAGAGATAAAAATGTACCTTGATATCGGATGCAGGTGCGGGGCAATGGGCTTGGATCATTTCTTTTGATACAAAACCAACGCCACCTGTCCATTCCTCTGGTGGCTAAAAAGGGACAAGACATGACACAACACATTTAGCGTGTATTGAACTGAGACTGATGTCAATGAGATAAAAATTGCAATTTCATCTGAATACCTGATTTAGTACATAGTACACTTGGAAACGCCCGGGGTATTTAGCTTCAAGTCCCTCCAGTTCTTCCTAAAAGTTATCCAATGAGTTAATTTCATGGCTTCAAATTATCATGGGCTAAATGCAAAAAACCAACATACTTTCATTTTTTTGTGTATTATAGCATCCTACTTTTGTTTCTTTCTATTACGCCATTGTACTTCCAGTTTTTCTTCTTATTATAGCATGATATTTTTCAACTTTTTCTTAATGAGACATCACACTTTAAAAAACTTCCAGTGAAAATTGTTCTATATTTGGATGACATTGCTATAATCAAGAAGATTATTTAATTGTATAATGCTGTAATAGGAAGGAATGAAAGTAGGATGCTATAATAAACAAGTCAATGAAAGTACGTTGCTAGTTCTTGCATTCAACCCATTTTTATTAACTCATGCAATAGTAAAGCATGTATCAAATGACCAACAACCAGTGAATCAATACTGGGACTCTCATAAAGTCAAACATAATTACTCACCTTAAGAAGGATGTCTTCAGATGTGACATTAGCATAAATGAGATGCACCTGGGTCTTGTCCTCTGGGTTTTCTAGTATAGCTCTAGCAACCTACATTAAAAAAAAAAAAAAACACAAAAAATTAAATGTGATATTACCTTATGTACAACAAAGACCTCAAACATTATAAGATTTACAAACAAATAAAAACACCTGAAACATTGGAGTGATTCCGGAACCACCAGCAAGCATTCCAAAAGCTCTCACCTCACCAGGTTGGTACTTGAAACGCCCCTGGAATTATATAGATTATAAATAATTCACTCTTGCTAACAACTACACAGTCTAGAAGATTCTAGAAGTTATAATTATATGTACCTTAGGTCCCCTTACAGCCATATAGTCACCTTCACGCATCTCCCTGAAGTGGTGGGACATTCGACCTAGAGGATACATCTACATATATGATTGATATATGTACAACATCAAAAACCATACATACTACAACATTAAACACGACAAAAATCAAATAAACAGAAAGTGTAACAATTTGAATTTTGATGTGTACCTTAATAACTAACTCAAAATATCCCACATCAGTGTCCAAGGTGGTTGGGGTGTAGGGTTTGATAACCTCTTCCCCTTGACTATCTTTACCCCTGGAGTACAAAACAAGGTAAATAATTTTAGGAAGCAGAAAGCTAACCTAACATACCCACCACTTAAAGATTAAAAAAAATAATAATAAATAATATACTTGCAACTTATGTGCTGTCCAATAGGAAGGCCCAATACTGAAGTAGGTGTAGGAAGCTCAAATCTGAACTTTGCCACATTATGGCTAAGCTGTGTGCGCTTCACAAGCTTGAATTGCTTAAAGTTTTCAGGGTCTATGCTCCCTACTGACAACACAAAATCTTAATATTCAGTTTTACAATAAAAGAAAAAAACTTGTTCAATTTCTTGTGGCAAACCTTTGCTTTTCTTTAAGGTATAAAAGTAGGCTGCAGTGGCAACAACAGCAACAACAGCAACAGCAATTCCAACCTGGATCTCCTTTGCTTCCAAGTAATCCATTGCTTGGGAAGGAGATGAATAACTGGATGTTTTTCTTATATACTGAGATCAATTTTATCTGAAACATGTGTCACCAAAAAACAGAATCTTAATCCCAAGTTACATCAGTTTCAGGACTCTACCTAAGCTGTGATATGCTATTTCTTGTCCGTAACCATTTCCAAGATAAATAGAGATATTTTTGTAAAAAAATAAATTATTGTGATAGCATGCAAGAAATTACCTCATAAAGCTACAAGTTATAACATGCAAAATGTTAGTTATGGTTGAGTTTTTAAACATGTTTATAGTGAACAAGCAAACAGAATAGTAAAGATTTACATTGCTGTTATTTGAGACACAAACAGACAACTAATGAGAAAAAAGAATGACTAGGAATTTTGAAGATGGAGCCTTGTACAACATGAAGGAGATTTTCCAGATAAGACTAACAACATATGCTGAACATCATAATTGCAGATTAGGAGATATATTGCTTGCTTATAGTAAAAAGGTTGTATAGTGGTTGCTTCAACCAAATAAGTAAGTATAATGTATAACTAAATTCATCAATTCCCGACTTATATGTGTCTCCTTGGGCTTTTGCGCTATTCAATCTCTGGAACTCTAAACACACATGTTTAATATATGAACCTTCATCCCTTCCAATTCTCTTACATTTGCAACTTTTGAGCTAGTTTAACGAAATATTCAATTATCAAGTTTTAAAGCTCGTTTAAGCTAAGTAAATCAAGTGCGAACTCCTTCTTTATGGGGGGCGGGAAGAGAAAGAAAAATATACATCTACAAGAGGCATGAACTGCCCCTTCCATTCATTTGCTGCATTACACTTCAAACTAAGGCCATATCCATACTAATGAATTACGACTCAATACTCGATGAAAATAATCTTCCTACAGTTCCAGTTTAATCGAAATCATGATTACAAATCAAAACCAGCTAATTTGAGAAAGTGATTTGCAATATATTTCACATGATTACAACATTAGAAGAATTTAAACAATACAAAAAAATAAAAGATTCACCTCGAATTTATCGAATAGATAAACGAACCTGAAGGGAAAAGACAAAATCAGGAACAAATCTTGATATAGATCTGCGAATAAAAATAGGGTTTAGAAGGTAGAGGGAGCAGATTCGGAGAGGTGGGTTTGGTGGGATGGTAGGTAGGATCAGGAGGCGGAGGGCTCTAATGAAATAGTAACAGTGACAAAACCAATCTCAACTACCTCGAGGCTCAAGGTCAAAGTTGGGGGACTCTTTAGTCACATTTTATTCCGCACTTCTTTTTCACAATTTTGTCATGTTCTAAGCTTTATGATCATATATAAAAATTATGTGGTGTTTAAAATTCTGTAAACATTAGTTGATATTTAAGCTTCAGCAAATACCATGATATAACAAAATTTTTTACTTTCTCATAATTTGGACAATGAATTTTTTTTTATCTTAAGTCAATTAACTTAATGTAACACCAAAATTTAAAAGACAATTATGCAATGAATCTAATCATTGCTGAAGTGATACAATTAACATCATTAGGTCGACATACCGTGTAACATCAGAACTTACATGTTTATTAAGAAAATTAAAGTTAGAACTCAAATACATTATTTGCTTAGTTTATTTTCTGTAGATGGTCCCCTCCCATTTCTCCCTCTTGTGGCAATATCACCCCAAGCAAAATCACCATGAATAGACACTCCCATTCCACAAAACGCATACCTGACCCTGTAATCCATGACCCACACTTCACACACACTGACACACGCATGCACACACCTAACCCGTGGCCCACACTTTACACACACATGACACACCCACCCACCTAACCCATAACCCACTCTTCAGTCTTCACACACTATTTCGTGACTACACTTGACCTTTCCATTGGCCTCAATTCTTTGTGTCTAAAATTTTGAAGCTTAATGAGTTTAACTTTTTTATATTGTCAAGTTGCTTGGTCATGAGTTAGATGTGTGTGAAAAAACATCCTGACATTTGTAGATGAAGCAATGTATATGATCTATTTCGATGCGGACTTCTTGGTTATTAGGAGAGAGAGTCGAAGCATCCCAAGATTGATTGGCTTTGCTCGTCATATTCAATCTTCTCACCTTTCTTTTGTACTAGTATAGATTGTCACCTAATTCAAGGAACAATGTTTAAAATAGAATGCAATGAAATGATATGGACTCGATCATGACTACTGAGACCCAAAGTCACTCGTTCACACTAGTCATCATACTCATTCTTAAGTGGTTCCAAATGAGCATATTGGTATCCTAACACAAATCAAACAACGCAAACAGAGGCTCTAAACACTCGTTAACTAGTAACATGTGGACCACAAATACATTTACCACACAAGGGATTTCAATACCCAAGTGCATTTGTTGTGATGACGTTGTAGAAAGCCAACCCAACCTCTCATTAATTTGATATTCATGACTCACCGTTAATTGTCCGGATCACCCTCGCCAACTCACACGTCATACATATTCCCATATGAATGAATGCAACATGTACATATACATGATTTATACAAAACCTCTTTCATCGTTTAAAAGAAATACTCATTTGTTTTTTTTAAGGAACACCCGGTTTTCACCAAAAGAAACACTCGTTCACCGTTAAAAAGGAATTATTTGTACATCGTTCAAAAAAAACTCTAGTTGATCCTTAAAAGAAATAGACAATATTTATAAGAGAAACACTCGTTTATCTTAAAATAATAACTAGTTTGAATTGCTACAAAAAACACTTGTTCATTTTTTAAATAAACACTCTTTTATGTTAAAAGAAACACTCGTTCATCGTTTAAAAAAACACTCGTCCATATTCGAAAGAAACATTGGTTCGTCATCAAATAATATCCCTTAGGTATAGATGAGTGATTGCATATATAAGGTTAAAGATACCATAAAATCAAAGTGAACCATAAAATGTAATCGGGTTGGAAAACCATATATGGCATGGTATCATATAGAGGTGCACATATGGTCCAACCTGTCGAGTCAAACCAAACCGGTTCATGCTTGGATCGGGCTTTTATGCTCGAGTCGGATGGACTATCAGACTTGGTGCAGTACAGTTTTTTAGACCCACTACTGAGCTTAAGACTTTAGTCTACTGAGAGGGTGTTTGGATAACCATTTAAAAAAATGTTTATTAGCTTATTCACTTTTCAAAAAGCTGATAAGCTAAAAAAAGTGTTTGAGTAAGAAAAAACACTTTTTGTTTTAACTTTTCAATACACATGGAAAAGCTCTTTTTGAAAAGTCACGTATTCTTGGCTTTTTGAAGACATAAGTGCTTTTTGAATACAAAATGACATTAATGCCCTCAACAATGTCTTTTTTGGTCATTTTACATATATAAAAATTAAACCAAACACTTTTTAAACTTTTTTATCAACTTATTAACTTTTCCCACTACATAAGCTTATACAAATACTTTTTTAAAAACTCCCTTTTTGAAAAGTCATAAGCTAATAAGCATTTTGCCCAAAAGTGCTTATGATCAACTAAATAAGCTTATCCAAACACACCCTAAGATCAGACCAGACTATAACTCGACTAAGATCGGACCGACCTTTAACCGAGTCTTTTAAAGACCGGTTGTAGCCGATCTAGGCTTTTCTTGTTTTTAGTTTTTAACTTTTTATTTTTCATTTCGTTTATTTGGATGAAAAAGGTTAGTGAGACAATTCAGATATCTCTACCGATGTCCTGTTTAATATAATTTGGTACTTTAAACACGACTTCTATGAACATGAGAGCTCAAGGTGATATATACCTACCTTTTATCATCACAACTTAAGAACCCTAAGCTGGACCACATTAGAGGTAATACCTCCGCCCCTCTGTTGGCTCTGCTGCCCGTCCTCAACGGTGATTATGTTCAAAAACCCATTTCATCTCAATGCTTGTGGTGTGGTTTTCCACCATGGATCGATAAAGATGGTACCAAGACAAAGCATACCAAAGCCATGCCCTTTGGAACACCAACCAATATAAGAGTTACGATCGACGTCATGATGTTAGTGTGTGGTGTTCACCAGATTTGAGAGAGGGCGATGATGAAGAATTGCAAACGATGGCAGAGTAGCAGAGGGTTATCGGCGAGGTGTTTTAAATCTAGAGATCCAACAATCTTTTACTTACTCTAATATGCGCCACCTTATCTCTTTTATGCTCCTTTTTCGTTTGTCACAAACAAGAATGTCCTTATATTTTTCCAGGATTTAGAGTCTTATGGATTTGAATTCTTTGCGTTTTTCTGAATTTGATTGCAAGGTTACTACCGAAAGGTGTCATGTACTTGGGAAGGGAAGGATGATGATTTTACTAATTTAAAAAAAATAAATAATAAATAATGTGGGCCTATTTTAATTTTAACAAATTATAAATAATAAACAAACAATAAGTAAAATAAAAATAAATAAATTATTAAGGGCAAAATTACCTTTTTACGTTTGACGGGGACCAAAGACGTAAAGGTGAGCAAAAACGTAACCGCAAACCAAAAAACCAAAATCAAGAAGCCGATTGAATAACAGATGGTGTGGTTTTTTATTTTGTAAAAACCATTGTTTGTGGTGCGGTGCGGCTTTGCCTTAAATACCGCACCAAAAAACCGCATCACATCATTTGTAAAAAAGCGCATATCAAAAATTGCACTGCAAAACAACACCATATGATCTTTAAATATTTAAATAACTAGGCGTATACCTGCACGTTGCGCAGGAATCAAATTGTATAGTAAAATAACATTGACAAATGTAAAGTTTTGAAGATAAATTAGTAAGTGTCATAAAGTATAAAAATAATATTTGTTATAGAAATTTAATAAATTAATATAAAAGCTTTTTAATATTGATGTATAATTTTGGCGATGCTTATTTTAGTATATTGAACATTTCCTCACGATAATCGACATTCCCAAACAATGTCATATTGCAATTGTTATTTTCACACTCGATTCAACTATATTAAATTCTTAATGATAAAATTTATTCTTAAAAAGAACTTTGTATTTCTTCATATGGTTCTTCATTTTGAAAAACTATATTGATTTATGAAAATATCAAGGTGGTAGTTATGTATCATGATCTATTTACTAACAATAATATGATATTAATATATAAATAGGAATTAAAAATTGTTCATTTGAGATTCTTTTTAATCATTAAAGAAGATAATCATAAGCTAAATGAAATATTTACAAAATCAGTAGACTTGTTCTTATTATATTTATCTTTCTTTGAAGACAGAACATTCTATAACGTATATTCTTACTATTCATTTGTTGAATTTCTTTATTTCAACAAATACGTATCTGTCATAAATAATATTTACATGTAGTAATGTAAAACGCTAGGGGAAAAGGAAAAGAACATAATTACCAAGATTATCACGATTAGCTCCTATTTTGATTTTTCTTTCCAATATTTGTTTAAAAAAGCATCAAATATAAACATCGATAGATCAATGAATTAAAAAATACATAAAATCAATCATGCGTTAACCAACCGTGATATTATCTTTAAAGAATCAAACTTAGATTGGCGTAGATTTCGAATAGATTTTGAACATGCGGGCATTGGTTTTTAGTGATGCTATGCTTATTTGCTAAAGTTGCTCACATTTAAATTTATCATTATTTAAAAGTTTTATTAGTTAATACATAAATAGTTTGGAAGTCAAATGGTTGGAATTGTACCATAAATACAAATTAATTATCATAAGTTGAAATTTTAAATAATTATCTCATGTTAATAAAAAAAATAGCAATTATTATCAAAATACATTAAAAAATTATTATAGTTTCAAATGAATATAGTTGAAGGATAATGACCTCTTTCAACAAAAGGAAAATTATTCAAATGAATTTTTAGAGTTGTGGTTAAATGAAAAAAATATATTATAGTCTTTAAATTGAAATTTTAAGAAACCACAATACCTTTTATATAATTTACCCACTTATTTTCACAATTACAACATTTAAGTTACCTTGAATTTCAATATGATTTTTATAATTTGGATGATGTTTAAAAATAAGACATTGCAATAGGAGATATGAAAGTTCATCTATAATGATAAACAAATAACTAAGTAGTTTTTCTTTTATTACATTTAACCATTTTTAAGCTACAACTTGATATGTACGAAAAATGAAAACTCTTCAACATAAATTTATACAATATATCTTTATATGCTTTAGTAGACGTATGTCATTATGAATTTCTCACTAAGTTATCATCACTTTAAAAGTATTTATAGGTAAAACCGAAAATAAACAAATAACATGGTGGAGTTCTCACTACCTTATAACTATATATAGCCAAAATAAAAATAAACATATGAGATGGTGGAGCTCCTATGCATATATATTCTAAATTACGAAAAAGAAAATAAAATAGAAGCAAGTTTTAGTAATGAAGTGTGAAATACTTCTTACATAGGCAAAACAATTTAATTGGAAAAACAAAATTAATTAACATAAGATGAAGAGTTGTTTGTTAAAAATAAATATTTAAGTAGTAATCATTTCTATAATTTGGTTGATTTTTAAAAATACCACATTGTAATAGAAGATATAAAAGTTCACTTACAATAATCCATAAATCAATAAAATAGATTTTTATTTCTTACGTGTAACCTTTTTTAAACAACTTGATATGTACGAAAAAATATGTGTAACATGTTGTTTTTTAAGAATTTTTCATTCATTGGAAAAAGTAAGCAACTTTCTCAACATAAATTTGTACAATATATTTTTTTATATGCTTTAGTAGACGTATAACATGATGGATTTATCACTATTATATATATATATATATATATATATATATATATATATATATATATATATATATATATATATATATATATATATATATATATATATATATATATATGTCGGGTGAAATAAGAAGAATTTTGGTTAGGAGCGTATGAAATAATCTCGGCCATTAGACACCATTAGACACACAAACATATATACATACACACATATATACATACATATATAGGCATCGATAAAACTACAACATTGTGAAATTCTCACAAATTTAAAACTATATATATGCAAAACAAAAAATATACTTACAACATATTGGAATTCTCACCACTTTATAAATATGTATAACCAAAATAAAAATAAATCTAGGATATGCTAGAGCTCTCATACATGTATTCTAGATAACAAAAAATAGAAGAGAAGCAATTTTGAGTAATCAAATGTAGCATGTCATAGTTCTTTTATAGGCAAGACTTTCTAATTGACCAAACAAAATTAATTAGCATAAGATGAAGAGTTGTAAGTTAGAAATAAATATTTAAGTTGTATAAGATGAAGAGTTGGGAGTTTCAAATGAATATGGTGCAAGATAGAGGCATATCTTTAACCACATTCATTTAGATGACCTCTATTATAAGAGTTATATAGATATAGATAGATATAGATATAGATATAGATATATAGTGCCTATTTACTATTTATAAAATATATTATTCTTTTTATGTTTTTTCCAAATAAAATTGACTAAAATGAAGTCAAGAAGCGAATTTCATTTTCAAACTAACTCATTGACATAGACGAAGATTTAGTTTGAAGGCCTAGAATATGAATTTGTTGTCATATAAATATTATTTTAAGGCTTCTCATATATGTTTTAATCATACTTTCGACTTTTTTTATTATTATCATTTTAGCTATCAGAAATTCGTTTTACATTTTTGTTCAATCTATTATAAGCTCAAAGATAACTATAATTCATCGATTTTGCTGTTCTAAAATCGTCTCAATATAAAAACCACATTGTAGCTAGTGCGGTCTATAAATTGAATCGAACCATATAAAAAACAAACCATACCAAATACAAAACCGCACGATGCAGTTTTAACAATCTAAAATTCAATACTATTTTAGCCAAAAACCACATCAAAATCATACAACGTTCACCCTATAGAGATGCAAAAGAAACATATTAAGACTGTCCAAGTTTAACAAAAAAATAAAATAAAACAATTATAGACCAAATACACAAGTTACTTTGAACCATAGGGACAATTTACTCTACTTCTTCGAGCCAAACTATTTATCGAGTTAAGCTCGAGCGTCGAGATATTGTAATCGACTTCTAGCCTAACGAGTTCGTTTGCAGCCATGTATGGTTGTACCCTGGCCACGAGATTGTGTTTCCGACCACTCAAGTAACCTCCTGTTGATTCCCCATCTGCTCTTTGTTATGTCAAATTTACCCCAATTCTCTCTCCATACACAATCAATTGAAGGATGGATTATTATAAGGTGCTGGGTCTGAGTAGCAACGCTACCAAAGACGAAATCAAAGAAGCATTTAGGAATATAGCGAAAAAATTCCACCCGGATAAGCACTCTGCGTCTCCGAAATCCGTCAGGGACGGGGCCACCGTCCGATTCAAGCAGGCATCCGAGGCTTACGAGGTTTTAGTCGATGATCACAAGCGCGCTGATTATAATCTCCGTGGTAATCGTAGCAATCAGGGCCGTCCTAGTGGTTACGGGTACGGGTATGGATACGGTTACACATATGATAACAGGAAGAAAACTTCATCTAATTATGATTACTATAGCAAGAAGGCATCTGTTTCTAGGTTTCAGATCGCCCTTGGATACATAAACAGCCGTGCCTTTCTTCTCAATGTTGCTTTTGCTGGGTATTCCTCTGTCTGTTGAACTAAAATTATCATGATTGCTTTTGAAATTAATATGATAAAATTTTCATCTCAAAATTTAGATGATTTTCGGTTAGTTTAGATTCTTTCGATGATTACCACTTTCAAAAAACCTTGTAGCTTGATTTGTAGACTTTCTTCTTCCAGACAAACCACCGCACAAGGAATCTTGTATCCCATTCCTTTAGGCACGCTTGTGATAGCTGCCATTTAAAATGCCATGATGCTGATCTTAACTTTGCCTGTATGCTCAAACTTGTTTCCCAAGTGATGACTTTCTGATATAGAAACTTTCTCTGCAGGGCTATATTAAGTGGTCTAGCGATTGTTGAAATAGGTAGAGATGCGATCTGGAAGATGCAGAATCCAGGTGTATGTTACTTGTCCTTTGTGACTATGTTTAAATTTTTATACCTTATTTGCAGTTCAGAAGTGACAATCATACTGCTTTAATATTAGGGTTTATGACTTGTTTATGCTACGAAGTTGCATGCCTTTTCCAAAAATACACAATGAAGTGGCTTTCTTACCAAATTATGCAGCCAAATTTACCAATTTATGCATGCATAAATTGGTAAGTGATCAACCTTTTTGCATAAATTGGTTATAGATTGAAACATTGTTGCATAACAGGATTGTGATTGGGAGTAACTGCTTTCTTGTGTGCAGAAATCATTTGAAGATGCAATGGAATCTATACATAAGACAAAAGCAGTGAAGGAAAAAGAATAATGAAGTGTAACACTCCAGATTTTACAGAAGTAGTGCAAGATGAACACATGCCGATGGTGCATTAAAATGTGAGTTCTTGTATTTTTATGTATACAAATGTAATTTGCACCTCTAGTTTTTGGAGCCAAGTATGATTGTTTCTGGCACGAATAACATCTTCCATGTTTTTGTAATCAGCTAAGAAGGAACTCATTGCAAGCATTGGACGATGATTTTTGTACAAATAATAAACATCAAGGCCAGCAACAATTGTGAAATTCTCTTTATGAATCATGACCAACATGAAAGTAAAGAGAATGAAGAGCAATAAGTACGAGTGTTGTATGTAGATCAGATGTGGATGTTATGAGCTTTTATGTGCATTTGGTTATTTTATTGTTTATTCGACAGGTATCAATAGACTTTGATCTTATCTGGTTGTATTTGGTAAAATACATAATAGTGTACTTAAGACTTTACTGATTAAAATTATTTCAACCTCTATAGTGATTAAACTCTTAATGGCTTTTAAAATCGTATCAAGATTCAAGATTCAATATCCGGGATCATACAAAGGAAAAACAGACAAACTAATATTAACCCGTCTTTTAAGTTTGAGCCTCTTTCTTGCTTGGTTTTCTTTAGCAAGATTAAAAAGTACCACCTACCTTATTTGTTTGGTGTGTATCCCTTGAAGAGATGACAAACAAGAATCATGCAACCAAAAGAGGACGACCAAACCCCTTAAAACAAAAGCATCTTTTAGGTTCTCAAAAGATTAGGTTAAGAGGTGGTTTAAATGCTGAATTTTAGACAATGGCAGAGAGAAGTATTTTAATTAAAATCTATGCTTAAATCATGTCTTTAGATGCATAAAGACAGCAGCAACTGAACATCTACTGATGGTTGAATTGCAGCCTTGTAAGAATCAACCCTTTACATAAATAAGTTAAACAGATGGAAGAAAGACCTCTCTTTGATGTCCGTAAAGAATACCAAATATATATGAAAAGTCTGATATAGGAATTAGTAGCCTTCAATGCTACTACACATAATTGCTTTGCAAAAAAAACTTGTCCTGTTGAGGCTACCAAACAAAGATGTCGTCTTTTAAAACAATAAAAACAATGGTTAGTTCATAACAAAAATCCAAAATATAATCAATCAAAACAATTAAGTTCTCCCTTTGAGTAAGAAAATGTGCCCATGATTCTTTCACTCATGTATATGAACCCAAGAAGCATAAACTAAGATATAGTATTACGCATTCATCCTTTTTTGGTTAAAAGTTTTAAACTATTGATATGGGAAATAAATCTTAACAACAATATTATGGTACATAAAGGAAACATTTTAATAAATTTACTCAGAATGATGAAAACTGGTAAACTAAATTCCAGTTATTTCTGTCTTTTCCAGTCATCTTCTTCATCAGAGTCGCCATGTGGGATTTTCTCCTTTTCAAATATGGAGGAAAACTTTAAATAATGTCTTATAGCTTCATTAGCTTGTATTTCTTAAACTTCAAGAGTTTTTTATAAAATAGTATAGATGTAAGTCGGTATGCATGATGTACAGGTGTCATAGGGCAGGAATTTCATTGGAACAAAACAAGAAACAACAATAAAACAAACATGATGGAACCGAATACCAAATTTATTGAAATTGATTCTAATACTACTTTGTAATGACAATATCCATCACATTTGAATACTACTAAAATTAATACTTGTTTGACTACAAATAAGTCAAATTATCTATATATTTGAGACAAAGGGAATACAAATTGAAAGAAAAGAAAATCTATAATCTACAATGTACTTCTATAGATGAAGTCTTCATCATATGTAAAAGGAATGAAGGATCAATTTTCTACAGTCCTCTGAAAAAAAATAAGCTCCAGTTAATTGGTCTTCTTTTTCGTTTTCTCTGGTTTTGAACTCCGTGTGAGCAACCTAAATGTCCATGATGCCAATAGAGTCGCTTCAATGGGGGCAAACCAATAAACAATTATATGTTCCTTACTTTTATGGACACCAAATGCGTACGCCCATCCAACTACCTGCAAAATTATATATCATGTCAATGGAAAACTCAAAAAGTAAACAAGGTGTGTAGATTGTAGAAGAGGAATGCTTACAGCAGCTGGATTCATGCATCCACCAGTTAAATCTGATCCGAGTATATGAAGAGCGAATTTTAAGATGCTGCTAATCCATGTCTTCATATAGAAACTGCCATTAACGCTTCTATCAAGACCGAGTGTGATGAGCACATGTGTGAATGTCAGTAATGCTTCGGTTAGTGCACCCTGATGGAGGTTGATCACTAGCTGTGGCCCTCGCCATAACTCGGGAAATGTCTCAATGATAAGCCTCACACCAACAATCGCTCCAAGCACCTGATGTCAAACTATTATCAGGTGATTTTCTAAGTATCTTACACAAACATAAATGCATAGCAATCAACGAATTGCATTTGAACAAATAAAACGCTAAGACAACGTTATTTGACCTGATTCGCAGAACCCTAATTCATATCTCATCAACGAAGCAAAAATATCAAACATTGTGAAGAAGGAAACTGCCAAAACTGTGACTAACCTGAAAGGGGATTCTTCCGATATTGAAGAGAAAGGTGGTAAAAGTTCCATGGATGGCCGAGGTAAAGACAACAATGGGATTGTAGGCCCCGCCATTGGTGAGTTTAGCCAAATAAGTAAACAAGAACATATTGAGAACGGTGAGACATGATCTAACGATTTCAGAAGCGTGGCCATTGATGCTCAGCCCTAAAACAACGTGAGTAATTACTCTGATGGTAACGCCTGACCAAACCCATATGAAAGTCATAATCGTATCTGTTACCATCAGCTGCGCCATTCCCGCCATTTTTTACAAGTTTTTGGTCTCGATTTGACAAAAATGGTTTCAGTTTGACGAATTGTACGTCGTTTCAATGAATTCTATCGATTACATTGAAAATTGTCATATGAAGGATCGTGGATTCGTTGGTGTATGAGGAAAAGGGGAACGAAAAATGGCGAATTTGCATCCTTCAGAAGATTACTAATACCACGAAAAGTACCGTCTTTTTTCCATTTCCAAGATGAGCATTTGATCCCGTTTGAGGTGTCGTCTTCCCTCAATTGTAACCGTTGTATGATTTACCGTTTAACAACTTGTAAAAAGTAAAAACCCAACCCCCAACAATTCATTTATAATCTCATAAGACTTTAAAAATGAAAAAAATCATAAACGGACCAACTTTTATCATATTTTTGACTATTTTAACCATAATATTACTTGCTTTGAAACATATAAGTTACATACATATTGGGGTGGGAAGCAACCTAAACAAAAGTTTTTGAAACCGTTGGAATGTTGATATACATGAATTTTTAAATTCTAATATTATAACTTTGTCATTGTAAAGGTATCCTTAATTCAAAATACAAAGTGTTAATTGTAAAAAAGACATAGTGACTTAATTGGAAAAAAACACAATGTTATATGACTTTTATGAAAATTTAGTGTTTTTTTTATTTGCTGTGACTTAATTGCTGTATAACAAGATCCAAGAAATTTGGTTTCAATATCTCTCTATCTTTGTACTCTACTTTGTCTCATATAAGTCTATATTATTATAGATCTCATCATATGGATATAAGTGGCCATTTGTTCGCGTATTCATGGTTCAAAGAATCAAGATGCCCAATTATTGGAGGATTATATGTCTCATGATGGCATCAACCCATATCCTCATTGTACTCGAGATATAGGGATCTTCCATGGTCTAAATATTGCCTTTGTTCGTCATACATGGAGGGAGACAAAGGGAGTGTTGTATTTGTAGAGTTTAATGGATGGTTGCCTTTTGATAAAGTATATTACTTCTGTAATGTATAAGTGATTAATTCTCAAATTTTATGGAGATGTTCTTGCATAGTCCTTCAAACGAGAGATGCGCCCACTCATTTTGCGGACCTATATGCTGGAAATTTGAACAAGGGGGTCCCTCAGAAGAACCACATGTTTATCCATATCCCCAAATTGCTTCATAAGTGTGTATTTATCGAATGAACACGAGCCTCGCGTATCTAGATATTGAGATATTTCTTTATTGGAGTGTTCTAAGTGAATGCTCAATGATGTTGATGACATAAAAAGTAGGATGTTACAATAAATAAGATTATGAAAGCACATGAAATATGTAGATACATTTGTACCACCATGTTCTACATACACCTTTATCTGTTTAGATTTCTTCAAATACCGAGATAGATTTATGACATCCTTATTGTTTCCTAGGGGCAAAAACACGTAATCCAGACCAATCTGAGGACGGCAAAAGTGGTAAACATTATTTCTTCCACGCCTAGACCTATTTCAACGATCATGGCATTGAGCTCATGAATAGAGAAGTGATCGATGTCTACATTATCAACAAACGATATTCGGTACTGCCTTCTAGGAGATCTTGAAAACATACCACTATAGTGTATTTCCAAAGTGAAAAGATTGTCGAATCCTTCTGCAATATCAGAAAACTTTCAGGTTAGGTTTACACCATATACTAAGTTACTAACGGTACCTTGAGCAACAATCACTTACTGTAAACTTCGTTTGCATTAACGGGGTCCATCACCAACCTAACATTCCACATCTTCGGTGCTATTAGGGTGTCGACAGAGCTGATTCACTGATCAAAGACTTCCGGAAACGTTCGTAACGTTAAGAGGAGACGATGGTTCTTCCTCTTGCCGGCTACACCTTCTCCTTAGCGTTATGATTGACTATCGTAAGCATGATGACTTGCATTTAAGGCGTCAATGTATGTATCTCAGTCACAGATAAGAGGAAAAATACGGTGTTGCCCTCATGTGTTTGGCACGAGTGTCTCATTTAACAGTGATGTATTGACGGTAACATCACAGAGGACCAAACATGTTAGTAAATGGAAACCACATGGGTCAATATGTGGGATTTCCCAATGTTTGACCAATATGAAAATAGAGGCAAACCACACGGATCAAAACTATAATTTACTCGAAAATATATACAAATTACAAGAATCATGGGTCCGACTTTAGAAAAATGGGTTATAACACTCACTTCCAACTTGACGTGTACCGCTTGTCATATACATGAACAAGTTTTTTACCGATTATATTTGTACTTGACTAATAAAATTTAGACGCCAATTATCCTTCTATGACAAAAGAAGTAGTTAGGTACCTGACAAGACTATACACTTAGTATTTCTGTCGTTACATTTATCCTCGATTAACACGCTGCAACTAATAGTTACCTTTAATGCCATGAAAAATGAAAAGGAAAATACAAGCTTGCTTCATTGATTACACATTCATCAAACAATCATCATGACACTTCTTCGAAGTTGAAACTTATTACTCTAGTAAACGATCAACTAGAATACAAAATATTTGGTATTTGAAACTCATTGCTCTAGAAAAACGATCTAATAGGAAAACAAACATCACCCTACGCCATAAAAATATCTCCAACTACCACGATGATTTGCACCAAAATCAGTGGCGGAAGGTAAGAGGGGCTGGGGGAGGCCATGGCCCCCCCGCTTTTTATCCTTCTAATTTCTATGCGTCGTAGCTCGGTAACAATTCTCATGTATATATTATGTGGAAACTGGAAAGTTATTACCAAAACTCCATTTATACCCCTCCTTCTTTCACAACAATTACCATATCATACAAAAACCCACTCACCTACAATTGCTTTTAGATAATAAATGGGCAATTAAATAACTAGCCGTTTTCTTAATATTATGGATTGGAAGATTTGTATATTTAATTATTTTTATTCGTAAAATTTTATAAAAATATTTTAAATATAGGATAATCTCATTAAATATGATTTATTTCATTAATACTTATAGACGTTTTCATACAAAAGTATTATTTGTTTATTGTGAATTATATAAAAATTTCAATGATAAAATTGAACGTGTTTATATGTTTTTTCAGAAAATAAACGAGCAATTAAAATAACGGTTCCACATTGATAAACAATGTAAGAATATGCCTTATTAGTCGTATTGTTTAGAACTTTTCGAAACATGTTTATATGTTTTTAACTTTTTGGTTTCGGCCCCCCTAGTTGTACTGTTTGTGTTCCGCCCCTGACCAAAATTAAGCAAATAAACGTATTATCCTGAAAATACACTCTTTGTCTCTCTATTGAAACCTTGTCTAGCTACAATCATTTTGGTCGGATCCTTTTACAGAACGTGGTGAGTTTTTGGCTGCATCGTTGCCATTTAAATCTTTATCGGCATCTGAACAACCAGAAGTCTTTTGCAACGTGTCATCCTGTTTAAGGAAGATGCTTGGTTCCCCATTGAGTTTTCCTTTCGAAGTGCGTGTAGATTCACCAAATCTTTGTGACGATAACGTTGACTGGTCCTCGTCTTCAACCGTAACCCACTCTCGAAAATCAATAGCCGGTGGCAATTTAGAACCAAATATGTCCTTAAGGTTCTTCAAAAGCCCTTCATTATACGGATTTTTCTTTTTCTCGTATCGATACCGAAAGTTTTCGTATGTTGTCTACAAATACGACAAAAAAATATAACTTTTTGACCAAAATTTCAAGTAAAATTTATCAATTTGCCATTGCCATCTAACCTGGTTTGTGGAAATAAGAAAAGCATGGAAAAGACACAGCCCACCAACGAACCAAACACATATGAAAGTGTATCCTACGAGTGCAACCGAAATCGCGTCTTTTGATAAGCTATTCCACAAGCTCCCGTGTTGACGGATAATATCGATAAACGAAAATGTGAACACGTAGATGCACAACGCCGTCGATGTCGTGATGAATAAAAGAAAAAATCGATAGTTGCGCTGCAAATCCACATTAACTACGGTTACAACCAACACATAGCAGAACACGTTGCAATGGGACAAAAATTGTAAATTTTTGTTTTTGTCGCAACCAAAAAGATGGAACAAGATGGGATATGGATTAGCTCTCGATCTCTCATGTGTGCAAAAAGAAGTCAACGCCCTTATCATATTAAAAGTAGCGTTAAAAAGCTTCTCAAGTCTTGTGTCAAGTAACAAACACAACATGATTAATTGATAAACAAAAGTTTTTGGACTTACACCTCCGATACATTGCCCTACCCACGGACAATGGTGATCGAAACGTTGTACGCAATTATTGCAAACCGAGCAATGAGAAGCACGGGGCGGGCGATAAAGCATGCAAGTATCACAATATTTTACTTTAATGGTGTGTCCATTTACAAGCATATCTTTGATTCTTGGTAACCTCATACTCATGACCGAACCATTTAGCCAATTCAACGATTGTGACCGCATATCAAAAGATTCTTCAAAATCCGGCGGTCGTTTGTTTCGGCGAACTATTCCGGGATTACTTGCGGACGTCATGAAGAGAAAAAGTAGATCCTGCTTATAGAAAGAAGGTCAATTTAAAGAATTTTAAGTTCAAAGAAAATAGAATACGAAAAGAATGGTTAATATACCAATAATGTGAGGATGATTCCCATAGATAATTCCACCAACCCAAAAGTGGTTCGGTCATTTTTTATATTGAGGAACAGTTTGATGCAGAAGGTGATCGCCGGAAGTCCGATAAGGAATGAAGATAAAATCACTGAGCCAGCATCCGCACCAAAAACCAATCTTCCGCCACAACAGAATTTCTGCCAACCAAAACAACTTTATGATCGCGCATTTAGTTCTTCTTTTCCACTAAAATCTATCCATGCCTATTTGACTTTTGAAAGTCAAACTTTCATACTTTTGAAATGTTGCAGGGAATACATTATTTAAACAATAAGATCCTCAATATACATTTGTGTCTACTTTGAAGTCGTAATTTTTACTTTCTTAGAATATCGTAGAAAACCCCATAATTCTCACACAAAAGTAATGAAAACATGATAACTATTAGTTATTGACGTTTCCCAAAGACTACGTAATCAATAGCTTTGAAGATGAGAAAATTTTATAAAATCGATTTTCATAATGAACAAATACTCATATAAGCATTTTGTATTCTTTGTGCTCCTAGCAATCCGAAGATTAATATGTTGCAAGGAATACGATAATGCTCAATAGATAACAAATCAAATGTGATCATTGCCAAATTAATTTGAGATTTAACCAATACCCACTAGATAATTAAGAAATTGCATGATGATAGAAATGAGAATCAACTTACATTACGACCTTTCCAAACTTGATACAGCCTCTTAGTCTTGGGAGGAGGAAGGGAGTTCGGGCTATCGATTTCCTTCATCATTTTGAAATTGTTGAAGATGGTTATCGACCCATTCAGATTCAGAATTGAATTCAAACCAGATGGAGGAAATTTGTTGTTTAAGGAAGAGAGAGAGAACGATAGGGGAGTTTATGCTTTGTTACGAATGAACAAACCCTCCCTCTCTCTCCCTCTCTCTTTCTCCCTCTCTAAATCTCTGTGTATATATCTATGATATGTTATGCTCTCTCTTTCAATATCTTCTTTGTTTTTACGATCAACAGCTGCAGCCCCGGCTCTCCTCCTCTCTCTGATTAGAATTGCACAATTGCTCAAACCCATAACGTTTTGGTATCTCTCTCTTTTTCTCTCTCCGTCTTGTGACCGATAGAGTCGGAGGGTTCCAAAATCTCAAATATTTTGTGCTAAATTTTCGTGGGTATATGAATTGCATTTTATTTCCAAAATCTCAACTATTTTATTTCCAAGCCAAAGGTGGAACGGAAAGTCATTCGGGCATATTCTCATCATTTTTCATCTGTTCCATTTTGAGCATAGTGAGATATTCCATTTGTCAATCGGGAGTTCAATATTTGCTAAATCAGATTCGGGCACATTCTCACGGCCACTTCGATGTTTTATGATCATGTTTTGATCATAGTTTGGGCGAGAAGATATGCATGACATTCGAAAAGAAGATTGTGTTTTTCAAGATCGTGAATTTAAATAAAGCTTGGGAAAGAATCTTCGAAGTTTGGTATATTTACTTCGGGTCTTGTTGAACAGTTTAGTTACTTTCTCCTTGTACCGTGCTGCTTTGATTGACTCGATTTTTGTTATTCTTGATCACATTTGATTGAGAATCATGGTTTTTGATTGGCTACATGATGATTTTTGGGCGTTCACACCGTTAGTAGATGTTCTTTGTTGATTATTTGAATATGGATGTGACATTAAGAGGGAGACTTTCATTGATTAGGAAGCATGAAGTGATTCAACAGTTTGTTTTTTATGATAGTTTTCATGATGGGTTCAGTTTCAAAATGCTTATTATTGGGATTACTTTTGAGGTGTCGAATCCAGGATTTAAATTAACAGGTGTCCAACTTGAACTTGAATGAAGTGACAAATTATACCGATCAAAAATTTTTTGATCATGGGGTCGGATTGCAATCGGTACTATCCAAGTCAAATATAAATTAGTAATGTCTCATAATTACACACAAGTTCTCATATCTAAAAAGCAATTTATAATTTAATGGTTATTAATACCAAGTTAATTAATAAACAAATAAATAATCAAGACTATTCAAAAATCTATAGTTTAAGTAATAGATATAATTATCAACTTATAAATCGTTTTTTTTTGAACGGCGACAAATTTTATTAATAAACGGGCAAGCAAGAAGCTAAAACCCGGGGAAAAAGCAGCATAAATCGTTAAAATAATGTTTGGAACTATTACTCTATTAATCAAATGCCGTGATTTTTCAACATGTTGTGTACGTTTTTTTCCACATTGTCACACGCGGTGTAACACCCGGCTTTTAAAACAAAACACTCCTGAAAAATTTTTCATTTAAAACCAAGGTTTTAATACATAAAACTATAACAAAGGGGTATATTTTAATAAACACGGGTACAAGTGTATCAAGGAGAGTATATAATACCATAGTCTCCTTTGAAGCCGGGCTGCTACTACAGCATCTAAGAGTCCCACTCCGAAATCACAGACTCTATCTTGTCCCCTATCAGTATCATGCTAACCTGCAGAGACATTTAACAAACGGTATGAGCTACAAGCTCAGTGAGTAATCAAATCTGCAAATAACATGTATCAAAATACAATTATATAGCTGTCTAGATATCGAATCCAGACTACTAGCCTTACTGGCTAACCGTGTGTATTTGAGGATACCGCATCCAAAGTACTAGCTTTACCGGCTAATCGTATATCATGTGATTATCAAATCACCTTATCATATCTAATTAGTTATTTGCATACCAGTCTAATCAATTCTATACCATTTCTGTCCCCTCTTCCTTAGTCATATTTGACTATACCATATATCATGACTATATAAGTCATATCATTTGTCATGGCTATTCTAGCCGCACCAAAACATTTCCAGCGTATGAATCGTAACCCGAAAGCCGCACCAGTTAGGGTTCAACAACCCGAAATTGTAGCCACAAGGCCGCACCGTTTCTATATAATAATGTCATAGCCGTATAGGCCGCACCAGAATATCATAGCCCGAAGGCCGCACCAGAATATCATAGCCTTATAGGCCGCACCAGTTGGATATTGCATCCGGAAATAGTTATGGCTCACGGGTTAGCCCGCTGTTGCCTTGGCTCACGGGTTAGCCCGCTGTTGCCTAGACTCACGGCTTATCCGGTCTTGTCTATATAAGTTTGACTCACAGCTCCGTTCTTGTCTATTACAGACTCACGGCTTATCTGGTCTTGTCTATATAGGTTTGACTCACAGCTCCGTTCTTGTCTATTATAGACTCACGGCTTATCTGGTATTGTCGCACCATTAATATTGACTGACTCACAGCTCCGTTCTTGTCTTTATCAGACTCACGGCTTATCTGGTATTGTCATGTCATTGACTCACAGCTCCGTTCTTGTCTTTATCAGACTCACGGCTTATCTGGTATTGTCATGTCATAGTGTAAATATATATGTATTGACTCACAGCTCCGTTCTTGTCATCGCAATGACTCACGGCTTATATGGTATTGTCTTTTACATATATTTTACACTTGTCATTTTCGTCCTCCGAAGCCGTTTCAACCTGTAACAATTCAATCATCATATGTCATATATGATATCAGTGAGATTACTCACCTGGATGCTAGCTGCATTTAAATCCCGGTTGTTTCTTGCCTTTGCGTGCACCATAACCATTTTGTCCCATACCTATATATTCGTTTATATACCAAATGATAATAGGTTAATAATCATTTCAATTGACTCTAATACACTAGAGTTCAATACAATATCATTACAAACAATGCCTAGTTAATAAACTTTCCGTTTACTAACTTTTTATGACTTTTACTATTCACCGAGGCATTCGAATCGATCTACAGTGCCCCCGAGGGGTCGAAAACTCCATATAAAAATTTTCCCAAACTTTTCAGACCATAACGAGCCTATGGTCCAAATTTGAGCTAAAACGGACAAGCCAAACGAAAGTTAGCATTTTTGATCCCCTGCCTGGCCCCTGCTTGGAGGCGCACTGCGCCTAGGGTTGGGCGCACTGCGCCTGGGCGCACCCCGCCTGGGCGCACCCCGCCCTGGTCCTGGGCGCACTGCGCCCTGCGCCTGGGCAGACCTCCTGGCCAGTCGCGATTTATGCACTGTAGCAAGCAGTTTTGGCCTATTAAGTCCTTAATTCAGTCCTTATTCGTTTGGGGTTTGTTTCTAGGCTAAAACCTTATACTTTAACAAGGTTTTCAACCATTCAAAACAACTAAATCAATCAAAATGAAGAATTAGGGTTCTTAGTTCTAACAACCCCAAAACTTCAAATTCATCACTAATAGCAATCTACTTCCATTTTCTTGAGTTAAGCTCTTATTAGCATGACTTAATGGAAGTAATAAACCATTTAAATCACATAATCATAACTGAAATGTACAAATTTCAGTTTCTATAAAACCAAACCAAGAACACTTCAAGAACTTGGTTAAAATCAAGTTTACTAACCTTGATTAACATAGGAATCACCAATTCCAAGCTATGATTCCAATTCCTTGCCTCAAGCTTCATGATTTCTGCAGAATTTTGCTCCCAAAATCATTCCCGTAGCTGCACAAATGGCCAGTCAAAGAGAGGGTCAACTCTCTCTTATTTATACTTCAAATTTTTACATTTTGGTCCCTAAGTTCATTTTCTTGAACTTTGACCACAAAATCAAGTTTTATTACAATAAAACTTCCATTCTTTATACATTTGCCACAAACAACAATGTTTTTCATTTTTGGTCCTTCACATGGTCAAATGACCAAATTACCCTTTTGCGGTAAAACGACCAAAATTCCGTTTTTATAACATTTTAAGTCCAAAACTCAAAATATTATTTCAAGCTAAATACTTTTCTGTCCAAAAGACCAATTTACCCTTCCAAGGTAAAATGACCATTTTACCCTTTTTATTATATTTACATAAAAAGAGTGTCTTGGCGTTACAAATTCTCCCCTCCTTCAAAAGATTTCGTCCCCGAAATCATACAAAGAGTTGAGGGTATGTCTCCCTCGATAGCTTTCGGTCTTCCGCATCATGTCGGAATCTCAATGGTATTGCCTAAGCAATTAACCATACTAGTCTTCGTATCTTGTGATTGGATCACAATCCGCATATCATTCATCCGGTTGTCCCGGGTACCTTATCTACGTATCTTCCTTCATCCCATCATAAGGAATTTATTAGAAATTATTATTAGATAATTTCTTTCTTGTCGTCCCAAACAATTTTTAACCCTTCCGAAGGATCACTTTTCGTACTACCATTTTCCTTTACTTTGGAATTTCAAAGGTTTATAACCGGCAATTCACATACCGCTTTACAATTTCTTAACCATTCTTTAAATTCGTTCGTACCCGTCAAGTATTCTCTTCAGTTTGTGCAAGAATCAAGGATCTAGCCAACGGCTTTACTACATCTTCAATCCAAAAATCGAAGGTTGTCACGGTATTCCATACCATACTTCATACGAATCATCAGTCTACAAGCATGTACGCTGCTATTTCTTGCAAATTCTATCAGAGATAGAAAATTTTCTCCTCTTCTACTAGGGTCTTCTGTGCAATTTCCAAACACATCTTCTAAAGTCTGCATCACTAAGTCGCTTTGTTCACCAATACACGGTATTTGCAGAGACTTTATCGCAAAGTCTATAACAATGTTGTCCCATTTCTTTACTGGGGCCAACAATGGTCAATTTCTTCGCACGTTTCTACCGGTTTGACTTAACTTTTCGTACAAGTCAAATACTTTTCATGTGCCTTTCAATGTCTTTCTTCCGTCCCGGCCACCAACACATAGGTTTTATCGACCTATCCAGTCTGGTATTGCTCCGGGTATACTGCATATCTAGTATAAAATGCATCTTTTCAAGATGATTTTCATGTTTCACTTTGCTTTGGAACTCACATACACAACCCCAAGGGTTTTCAATTGTCGTGAGTTTCTAGCTAGCTTCTTTTAATAGCTAATCATTCATTCATTTTTCATGCTTTCAGACCTGCACATTTCTTTTTGTGCTGCCCGAATCAACTCAGGTAATCATTTCGCCACATTCATACATGTGGATGTAACCTTCAAAGGTTACTCTTTTCAATTCAAGGCGTCTATAATTACATCAGTCTTTCTGAGATGGTACAAGATTCCATAACCGAAATTTTTAAGTAACCCATCTATCTTTGCTATCTCATATTCAGCTTCTTTTTGATCAATTAAGTACTTCAAACTCTTATGATCCTTATAACAGTAAGCTTTACACTATATTGATAGTGTTTCCAAAGCTTCAATGCCAAAATTATAGTTGCTACAGCAACATCATGCATCTACAGTCACAACTGGATGCATTTCAATGATCCAATCTATCCGCTTAGCATCAATGCTAATATCAGAGTCTCACACAAGGTTTATTCCAAAACTTTACAAGATGCCTGTGGTCTTTCTACCACTCAGACTTTATACTTTTATTAGTCAACCTTAGTCAACCGAACATCTGTCAAGGAGCAGTTTTCTACAACTCTCCTAAATTAACCCGCCAATCCAAGGAAATTACTAACTTCAGTCAAATTCCAAGGCGGTATCTGTTTTATCACATCAGTATTTCCACTGTATCTACTTTATCATCTTTGGCATTATTAACCTGCCCAAAGAATCAAACTTCTTTTAGTCAAAATTTCATACTTGGAGAATTTTACAAATCACTTAACTTAGTGACTTAACTCCAATGTCTGGTACAAACGCACCTCATATTCGATCTGGTTTCGAGAATATCAGATTCTCAGTAGTCAATGCACATATGCATTAACTGGTCTTTCTTTTTTTTTTTTCAAACAAGGTAGGGCTCCATACGATGACACATACGGTCATAAGAGTCCCTAATACATAAATTTCTTCTAGCAACTTTGCCACCTCTACAGATGCAAATCAATACAGAGCCTGTATACCAAAACGGCTCCCAAAATCAGCTTTATCATAACTCTTCTCGCCAATCAGGCAGAAATCCTGGAAGTTCTTTTCAACAGAAACATCCGAGAATTTATTTAAAGTAGTATATTACTAACACCGCTTTATTTAGCTTGGCCCATTCTGCAAATGCCAACTAAAACATCCTTCCTTTACTAACTCTTATCCGAGTTTAAGCAAAGGAAATAACCGGTATTCTCAACATCGGTCATTTACCATGGATTTCCATCCATTTCATTTCTGTTTTAAGAACCATAATGTTCTCGTTTCTACAATTCATGTTAGCATAATTCATTGCTAACCAATTCATATGCACAATTGCTTCAAATTCACTAGTAGTCATCGGCTTCAGATTTATAAGGAAAATGGTCCCGTAAATCCTCGGCAAACTACCTTCCAGGTGTTCAATATCTAGAACATACTTGCTATCTGCTATAGTTGTTTCCAAAATTTCATCTAAAATCGTTGATGAAATATTCAAGCAAGACATCAGTGTCACCGATCCAAAGCATAGCTTCTTGGATCAAATATAACATACACGAGTTATATTCAGAACAATTACATCGGAGATCATATCAGTCTCCTCACGAGCTTCTTCCACAATCCGTTGGAATGCTCAAAGTACCACTGGTCCTTTTCGACCGTTCATTTCTTCTTTCTTTCCTGGGTTCATCGCTCGTTACTCCACATTTAGCATGTGAGTATTTCATAAGGAAGTGATCTATAGTTCCACGCTGGAACCACTTCCGTCCCATACAACAAACACGAGCAATATGCTCTCATTTTCTGTAATTTCAGCATGTCAACGATAGAGTCTCAACTCTAAAATGTTCTGAGTGCTTTTCCTGCACCTCTTATACCATATCGTCTTTTCATTCTGGTCCCTTCTCTTTAAGGTTAGACCTAATCGTGTTAACTTCTTCTGAGAAGTCCGCTATTATTTTCTGCTTTCCTTGTAGTCTCGGCTACTTTTCTTTCACCTTAAACATCAGTCAAGGTGAGCACCCAATTTCTTTATCTGACCACATCAGCTACTAATGCTCATTATGTGGATTTCTGCTATTCGTCTCCTTCTTGCTCCTCATACAACGGAGTCTTGAGAGAGGGTTGATCCATTTCATAGAGCTTCGCGCCCTAAATGTCTCCCAAGGAGATTTACAGTTCATACTTCTTATACGTCAGAAGTTAGCAACAGTTAGGTTATATATGTAATATAACAACTATATACACCTAACTATGCATCATGTCTACTATCTCAGGGTTTAAGTCCAGGAATCTACTCTATAGACACCTAGTTCACTTAAACCTCGGCTCTGATACCAACTTGTAACACCCGGCTTTTAAAACAAAACACCCCTGAAAAAATTTTCATTTAAAACCAAGGTTTTAATACATAAAACTATAACAAAGGGGTATATTTTAATAAACACGGGTACAAGTGTATCAAGGAGAGTATATAATACCATAGTCTCCTTTGAAGCCGGGCTGCTACTACAGCATCTAAGAGTCCCACTCCGAAATCACGGACTCTATCTTGTCCCCTATCAGTATCATGCTAACCTGCAGGGACATTTAACAAACGGTATGAGCTACAAGCTCAGTGAGTAATCAAATCTGCAAATAACATGTATCAAAATACAATTATATAGCTGTCTAGATATCGAATCCAGACTACTAGCCTTACTGGCTAACCGTGTGTATTTGAGGATACCGCATCCAAAGTACTAGCTTTACCGGCTAATCGTATATCATGTGATTATCAAATCACCTTATCATATCTAATTAGTTATTTGCATACCAGTCTAATCAATTCTATACCATTTCTGTCCCCTCTTCCTTAGTCATATTTGACTATACCATATATCATGACTATATAAGTCATATCATTTGTCATGGCTATTCTAGCCGCACCAAAACATTTCCAGCGTATGAATCGTAGCCCGAAAGCCGCACCAGTTAGGGTTCAACAACCCGAAATTGTAGCCACAAGGCCGCACCGTTTCTATATAATAATGTCATAGCCGTATAGGCCGCACCAGAATATCATAGCCCGAAGGCCGCACCAGAATATCATAGCCTTATAGGCCGCACCAGTTGGATATTGCATCCGGAAATAGTTATGGCTCACGGGTTAACCCGCTGTTGCCTTGGCTCACGGGTTAGCCCGCTGTTGCCTAGACTCACGGCTTATCCGGTCTTGTCTATATAAGTTTGACTCACAGCTCCGTTCTTGTCTATTACAGACTCACGGCTTATCTGGTCTTGTCTATATAGGTTTGACTCACAGCTCCGTTCTTGTCTATTATAGACTCACGGCTTATCTGGTATTGTCGCACCATTAATATTGACTGACTCACAGCTCCGTTCTTGTCTTTATCAGACTCACGGCTTATCTGGTATTGTCATGTCATTGACTCACAGCTCCGTTCTTGTCTTTATCAGACTCACGGCTTATCTGGTATTGTCATGTCATAGTGTAAATATATATGTATTGACTCACAGCTCCGTTCTTGTCATCGCAATGACTCACGGCTTATATGGTATTGTCTTTTACATATATTTTACACTTGTCATTTTCGTCCTCCGAAGCCGTTTCAACCTGTAACAATTCAATCATCATATGTCATATATGATATCAGTGAGATTACTCACCTGGATGCTAGCTGCATTTAAATCCCGGTTGTGTCTTGCCTTTGCGTGCACCATAACCATTTTGTCCCATACCTATATATTCGTTTATATACCAAATGATAATAGGTTAATAATCATTTCAATTGACTCTAATACACTAGAGTTCAATACAATATCATTACAAACAATGCCTAGTTAATAAACTTTCCGTTTACTAACTTTTTATGAATTTTACTATTCACCGAGGCATTCGAATCGATCTACAGTGCCCCCGAGGGGTCGAAAACTCCATATAAAAATTTTCCCAAACTTTTCAGACCATAACGAGCCTATGGTCCAAATTTGAGCTAAAACGGACAAGCCAAACGAAAGTTAGCATTTTTGATCCCCTGCCTGGCCCCTGCTTGGAGGCGCACTGCGCCTAGGGCTGGGCGCACCCCGCCTGGGCGCACCCCGCCCTGGTCCTGGGCGCACTGCGCCCTGCGCCTGGGCAGACCTCCTGGCCAGTCGCGATTTATGCACTGTAGCAAGCAGTTTTGGCCTATTAAGTCCTTAATTCAGTCCTTATTCGTTTGGGGTTTGTTTCTAGGCTAAAACCTTATACTTTAACAAGGTTTTCAACCATTCAAAACAACTAAATCAATCAAAATGAAGAATTAGGGTTCTTAGTTCTAACAACCCCAAAACTTCAAATTCATCACTAATAGCAATCTACTTCCATTTTCTTGAGTTAAGCTCTTATTAGCATGACTTAATGGAAGTAATAAACCATTTAAATCACATAATCATAACTGAAATGTACAAATTTCAGTTTCTATAAAACCAAACCAAGAACACTTCAAGAACTTGGTTAAAATCAAGTTTACTAACCTTGATTAACATAGGAATCACCAATTCCAAGCTATGATTCCAATTCCTTGCCTCAAGCTTCATGATTTCTGCAGAATTTTGCTCCCAAAATCATTCCCGTAGCTGCACAAATGGCCAGTCAAAGAGAGGGTCAACTCTCTCTTATTTATACTTCAAATTTTTACATTTTGGTCCCTAAGTTCATTTTCTTGAACTTTGACCACAAAATCAAGTTTTATTACAATAAAACTTCCATTCTTTATACATTTGCCACAAACAACAATGTTTTTCATTTTTGGTCCTTCACATGGTCAAATGACCAAATTACCCTTTTGCGGTAAAACGACCAAAATTCCGTTTTTATAACATTTTAAGTCCAAAACTCAAAATATTATTTCAAGCTAAATACTTTTCTGTCCAAAAGACCAATTTACCCTTCTAAGGTAAAATGACCATTTTACCCTTTTTATTATATTTACATAAAAAGAGTGTCTTGGCGTTACACGCGGGTCGCCTCTTGGATTTGGGTCGTCTATTCGGGTCGTATTGCCTCTTCTACAACCTTCTACCGCTTTTGCGGTGTAGCTTCCTTTCTCCACCGCTTCCTTCTTTTCTCTCCACTCTCACGCATCCTCCCCAATTGATTCTCCCTGGATTTAGCGTCCTTCCCACGGATTCTGCGTCTTCTCCTTCATCGTCTGCTACAGCGCCACTTTCCTCCAATGCTACACTCCTCCGGTGTGTGAACTCGAGGTCAACGCTTGTGTGGGTTAACCGAACAAGGTTGGAGACAGAGAGGAGATCGACGGGAGAGAGCGAGACAGATGGATCAGTGAGAGAGATGACGCAGCGATATCGCTGCTGTGGGGCGTTTTCCCGGCGACCCTGTGGTTTCCGACGGTGTTGCGGTCTTCGTATACTGCTAAAGTTCCTGTTATCGGTTTACTTATATGTTATGTTGCTTAAATTATGTATCCTAAGGATTTATTATGGATTTTTGAAAGAAACAGATATGATAAAAACCATCGCGTGAATTGTGTGATTAGATTAGGGTATTTTTGGTTTCGAAGAATATGTGGGATAAAGGGCATAATCGATATTTTCTCAATGATGCAGGTATTGGAAACAGATGATTTTCCAATTTCATTTCATTTGCAACTTCTTCATCGATGCTACCCTAACAGCGTTTCTGGTCAGCCATTCAAGGTTTTATCTTCTCCTGTTTGATCATTGTAAACAATTCTAATGATTAAATAATTTTTATTTTTCTGATGTAGAAAGATAGATATACTCTGTCAACTTTCATTTCAGTAGTTTTCTATTTGATTTTAAAGTTTTTTTTATTAGTTTCATGAAATTCATTCTATTTTTTACCTATAATTATGTGTATGAATTTGTTTGTGTAAAATGGACGTTTGCTTATTCTAAGTATGATAGTATTCCAGATGTTCAATCAAAGTTCTTCAAAGGAAAGGAATATGGAGAAATTGAAAGCGGCTTCGCTTGAGGACTGGGTACCTCTCTGAATTTCAATAAATTTCTATAATCGTAAAAATGGGTTGTTTTGCTTTTAAAAACGGGCAACTTTACTTATTTCAGTTAACCCTTAGGCTTCATCGACTCTCACTCTATATTGATTTCTTATTTTCTAGATCTTAACTATTAATCATCTCTATTAATTTTCGTTTCAAAATGAGATCATCATGCAGAGGGATGTAATGGACAGAGCGACGAAGAGTATCGTCACAGTTTGCCTCCACCATCATGGTGAGTTCATCTTTTCTTTGTGCATTTTAAACTTATATTTGACTTTTTGGTTCTACGCTTTTAAGAAAATGGGATTTCCATATTAGGGTTCATCTAAGTTTTCTTCACATAGCCATTGACGGCATTCCTGCGGCCCGTATTAAGATGGAGCTCTTCACCGACATTGCTCCTACAATGGCCGAGAATTTCAAACAGTACAAGAACTTCAGCTAGCTCTATACCGAAAAATATATGCATGATGTTTCTTCTATTCAATTTATTTTAAACATTCTTTTTCATTGCTAAAAACCACTTTTAAAGATTGATAAATATAGCAAATGACAAAAATTATGATCGATAGGGATTTGAAATTCAAAATAGTAAATATTTAATCTGATAATATACTAGGGTTGAATCAATACAATAAGAAGTAGTTGTAGCTATGGCAGAACTAATTCACTTTATTTAACACCTTCACAATAGTTTTTACCAATTTTGGCACCCACCTCTTCCATGTCATGATCAGAAATACAACAACTTTTGATGCAGAGCTTCTTCAAAGCTATGAATATTTCAACTATGCAGGAAAATTCAGCATCCCCAATACTTTCACTCCCACATAATGTTAATCACTCTGACTTCGGTAATTTTTAGCTAAGAGCTCCAGGTTAACACAGGTAGAATTAACACAATTAACCACAGGCTATTAAAAGTTGGGATAGTATTTGGACATGCCAATTTACCCTTAATCGTTCATCGTGTTTGTTTTTAGCGACCGATGTGAAGCTTCCTTAAAGGTTACAGTACTCACCCATTTATCATCTTCTTCCCAACGTTCTTTGCTTTCCTTCACATGAAGCTAGGCATGATGACCATGAGCAGTAAGGCCGTCTACAACCACAACACAACTCGCCCCTTCTCTCAAAGTCATAACCCCAATTTCACCCATAAATCAATCCATTCAAGTGTTTTTTATTTGATATTGCAGGTTTTGTTGTAGATGTGGGTTTTATTTTTTCCTTTGTAGCAATCAAAGTCAATTCAGTTCTTCATATTCTGCAAAAACATCTTTAATATTTTTTTTCTGGAGATTTTAAATTTATATATTAATTTTAAGTTAAGGTTTTAGTTTCACACATTTTAAGCATTTATTGCTATGTGTTTGTGCAATATTTATGTGTTCTTATTTTATAATCGACAATTGTTGCTATTGAAGCTGGGTAAAACGCTTTCCTAAGTTCAAGATGTTCATGGTTTTCTCCTATCGCTATGTCTTTTTTTCATTACTTGCAATTATATGCCAAAAATTGTTCTGATTTAGTTTATAGTGTGTCTAAATTCAATGACTTTATATATTAATAATAATTTGAATAATTTTACTTTCACTGTGTTCTTGCTTCTGTTCCTAGAGCTTTTCTATTCCTGTAGGGTTGGTAGAAAACAGCAGGAGATGTAACAAAAATGAAAAAGATGAAAAGGTAACTCTTTTTATTTATTTATCAAATTTCTTTATTTTTGATTAAAAATGAATCTTAAAATTTGTTGGGTTTTGTTTCTTATGCTTTGGGCTCTCAGATGAATGATGTATACACATGGTTAGTTATTATTATTGTTTTCCATTTACTTTTTACCATTTATAATATATACTAAAAAATGGTCCATTTGGGTTATATTATACTATGGGAGACTCCCTGGAATGGGTGTCTCTCTCTCTCTCTCATGCACAGACTTGTAATTTACTCGGTCAAAACGAACCTTATGTATACAATATTTTATGGTTGCAGCTAAACTGAAAAAGAAGAAAACAAAACCAAAGAGACCGACAATGAAGTCACTATTCGGTAACACCTTTTATTTATATTTAGTTTGATTTGTTAAAGAAATCAAATTGAAATGAATCATTCCTGCTAATTTGTAATATGTATAATCTTGAATATTTTATTTGCTACGTAATATGTAAAAGTCAATGAAAGTACTCTGTTACTACTTGCATTTAAGCCTTATGTATTTTAGAGAATTGCTATAATAAACAAATTAATGAAACTAGAATGCTATAATAAACAAACCAAAGAAAGTACTCAATCGTCTCTTCAACACTCTCAGCTGGTCAATGACAGAATTCTCAGTTTCCATCCGAGAAATGCAAGAAAAGTGCCAGGTACTACTATCTTCTTACAATTGTACGCAACACTTTCAATGTACACATCAAAATGACCGAAATGCCCTTTCACATTGGCAGATGATCGAGTTTCAACAAAGAAAATGCAGTATTATATTCGATCTCTCAAGCAAGCTAGCAAGAGTACTAGAATTTTGCACATGTGAAATCCCCCAAGCTTTTCTCTCAGGGGCAGATACAAACTTGCGCAGATTAGTGGAATTAATCGTTTTCGTTCTCAACCATTTAACTTCAGTCGCTGACCCTGAATTCTTTGACTTGTAAGTCCTAGATTTTTCGAATATTTCATTAATTTTGTACATCTAATAAATAATCACACTTCTGCAGGACACTTAGAAGACCTGGTCAAACTCCCGAGAAAGTCAACCGACCCATGACTCTAGCTCCTTTAGTCGGTATCATCTTGAATTTGTTGGATGCCAGCCTTTTAACAAACAGAGAACAAAACGATATTGTTGGAAATTTTGCCAGCATGGATTGTGGTGATACTCTCATTTCCGGTTTCAAGTATCTCCTAGAGTTCAATTGGGTATATAATCCTAGAGGTGAATTAGGTATGTAACGTAAATATATACACTAAGGTTTATTGTATATTGACATTTTTTGGCTTTGATGATGTGTCAGGAGGGGAACTTTAATGGGCCCAAATGTCTTCTCCTTAAAGACTCGCTCACATTTATACGAGAAGAAAACGGACCCGTGCAGAGCACGGGGACCCACTAGTTAAAATCAAAAAAGGTTCTGGAGATAAAAAAGTGCTACAGTACATCTATGGCTTGTGCTGTCAATATGGAAAAAGTGGTACAGTATACCTAGTATATCTATTTATTAGAATATCGATAGACTTTTGACTTTCTAGTTACGATTGCTTTTATATTTATATAACTATCTCTACACACGGAGTGGTAACACCAAGAGTAAGAAACGTGAACCTGATATCATAAAGATAGAGGAGATTGGTGCCGGAGAAAGTAGAAAAGCAGGTGGCTGACTGATCGCGTCTGCGGAAATGCACAGAGTGTTGGCTGAGATGCACATAACCGTTGAACCAATCGACGACAACAAAGAATCAGTGGCAATAGCAGCGAGTTAACCGACTACTGGCAATAACAAAAATCGACGACGGGGCTCTTCATCTTACCCAACATTCCGTTAAAAACCTTTTGATTTTTTCGTAATCAAGTTTTCACAAAGCTTATGTGCAATAAAATCGGCTCCAACTCATCGAGAGATCGGAGATTTCATCCCAGAAATCGGCTCTAACAGGTCTGTAAATCCCATATACCTTCATTATTCTCATATGGTGCCTACCCTAATTCCAGAACTCTCGATTTTATCCCATTTAAGAGACCCGAAGATCTTCATTTTCATGGTCAGCATGATAACCATCGATCAATTTCATCTGCAATCGACGCCTTGTAATCTGTTCATTTTGATAACCATCGAAAATCAATTTCATCTACAATCGACACCTTGTAATCTGTTCAATTTCATCTGCAATCGACTCATGATAACCATCGATCAATTTCATTTTGATGGTGCAATCGACTGAACTTTGTGGCCTCGGTAATCTGTTCATATATGTGTGTCTTTCATCTACACAAGGTAAGGTTCATGTTTCATCCAGAATCGTTTGAGGTGGAATCATTTTCTGAGAATTCTCGTTCCTAGTTTATAAGTGCGTTTGATTGATTCCAGTTTCTGTAAATGGTTTTGATTTTAATATGAAGATATGGATAATGCATCATATGTTAATGGTTTCTGTAAATGGTTTGATTGATTTCAGTTTCTGTAAATGGTTTGATTAATTTCAGTTTCTGTAAATAATGTGGAGGGATGTACTTTGAAATCACCAAGATGTTGTTTACTTCTTTTACTGGTGGCAAACATATCATGAGTTAGATGCTTGCGATTTGATCTGTGAGAAAAGAAAGGTGATCGTTTACTGTAGTTAGATGCTTGCGACTTGATCTGTGGAAGAGTAGAGAGAGAAAGGTGATGAGAGAGGGTGGGTGCGACATAGTTACAGGTTTTGGTGATTCGAAATTGCTTCTCAGGGATATGCGCGTTACTCCCAGTGGCGTATAATAGCAACCGCTGATAGTTTACTGCAGTTAGATGCTTGCGACTTGATCTGTTAGAAAAGAAACCCTGGTGTGGATTACAGCGGGTTCGCCGGAGTTTGGCCGGTCGTCTTCTCCATTTTCACGTGGATGAAAAACACAGGAAAGAAAATCGCCACCGGAGGAGAGAGAGAGAGGGAGATGGGTGGGATGGGTTTTTTTAATCTTTAATTTTTTAATTATAAAAATATATAAATAAAAAGATAAAAGAAATAAGAAAGGGTAAGAAAGTCATTTTATATGGACCTGTGAACTATTTCGAAACCTCAGGGATCGATTTGTAGGATTTTACAAACCTTAGTGACTCATATAGTGAAAATCGGATACTTGGGTTCTCTCTGTTAGTTTTGGGATACTTCAGGGAGTGTTTCTGTAATTTACTCTAAAAAAAATCAAAAGGCAAGGGTGTCCATGGACACCCTTATGAGTAACATGGGATCGCCCTTGGTGTTTCGTATTATTTTATATCGCAGGACCCGGATTTGAAGACTACTGAAGATTTGAGTTCATTGTTTCTCACTATGATGTCACATTAGGACTTCATATTTGCTAGTTGTCGTGTTGGATCTTAGAGCCTCCTTATCTATTCCAATCATTGAGGGAGAGATTATTGGGTGCAAATCTTTCCATAGAGGGTGACTTTGAGGCTTGGAATATTCCCTTGACACATGAAGCATATTCCTTTAAGGCTTGGAGCACACCTTAAAGGGTTGAGTGATAGGTTTCAATCAGGGGATGGCCACTGGCCACCTCTCTACCCCCGTAAGTGATTGACCCGGACCACCCTGCTGCCAGGTGTGCGTGGGCCCCGAGGTTGCTTCATCAGGGTCATCCAAAGGATGGGTCGGGTGGGGTCATCGGTTATAAAAAAAAAAGGGTTGAGTCATTGTACATAGAAATTCTTTTATCCTTAATTTTATACTCCTCTTTACGAACGATTACAATTTTTAACACCAAAACTTATCTTGTTGATTGTAATTGTTCTTATTCAACACTAGTCAAATCCTGACGTTTCGATCCTACAAAATTTTCAAAACTCATACACAAAAACGTATATTGTGTTTGTATTATGTATCGAATTGTCGGGTCTAATGCTTTAGCACTTTGCCGCTCATTTGCAAAAAGCGACTATCATTCTAACGAAAATCATGAATATCCAATTCTCGTAAAAAGTATGACTTTCACCAAAAGTCAAAGTTATCTATTTGAACCAAATTATTGCTACTAAGCTCACTAATTAAAATTGCTTGATTCTTTGATGTTAACTTTTTTTACCAATAGTACTTCTTGAATCCAAAGTTAATTTCCACATACACAGAAGATACTCCAAATAATTTCTTTTATATGTTATATGTTTGACTCCAACAAAAAGTCAAAGCTATTAAAATATGTTCAAATAAGATCTTTAAGCTCATTCAAAAATTCATGTTTCTACTTATGATTATAATAACAAAAATCCTTCACACACACACACATACATACATACATACATACATACATACATACATACATACATACATACATACATACATACAAACATACATACACATATATATATATATATATATATATATATATATATATATATATATATATATGTTCAAATAAAAACGTTAAATAAAATGAGAACGTGAGAAGATTACTATTTATGTTATTATTTTGCAATGAATTTTGTATATACAATTTTATGTCATTATTCAATAATGAATATATGACTAATCATACGTTAATATTCACATTAGAATTTACTATAATTTTACCATAGAATATTCAAATATGAATATTTAATGTATTCTCTGTTATCACGTTCTCATTTTATTTGGTGTTTTAGCATTAATCAACCCTCCCCCCCCTCTTACACACACACACACATACACACACACACACACACATATATATATATATATATATATATATATATATATATATATATATATATATATATATATATATATATAGAGAGAGAGAGAGAGAGAGAGAGAGAATTAGGATCATTTGAGGCCAAATGTAAACCTTTGATTTTTTGTTTTATAAATAAGGTAAGTTTATTATTTGTTTGATTAAATATAATTTTTAAAAACACGTAAAGGTTATATTAGTCTTTATCCAGGCCATTTAAGTCCATAGAATTCGCACCCTTTCCGCCAATTTTGCAGTCTGATGGTTTTCTTCCAAAGTATTCATATCTTATTTTCATATCCTTGATTTCTTGGAACAAAATCGCAATCAAGATTATAATCAAATAAAAATGAAGAATCCGTGTATCAAATAAGCAGTGCAGCAAGAATCCATCATATACTCCATAAAATTCGAAGATTTTTCATAGGGTTTATTTGGAATCGGTAATCGACTATCACGATGGAGTGTACAGATGACGAAGCTGCAAAGAAATCGAAGACTAAGAGAGGTAAGAACTTCTTCCAATCTGTGTTATACTCAACTATAGGATGCACGTTTCGACTAAGATAGTTAATTTTGGATTATGTTTTCTAATCTTCTTCTTGTTTTTTCTGATTTCGGAATACCCTAAAATTCAGTTTATACATTATGATTAGGTTAACATATGCTTTATATGCATACATGAATTTTCTGACTAATATGAATAATATAGGTTTAATTTGTTCGATTATGATACAATCATCAATGATTGGCCAGTTATTTTGGAACCGAAATTGAAAGAAACTGCTTTTATTTGGAATTGGGGTTATTTGGAATCAATATATTTTAAACGTATAATAGATTTCTGAATAGCGAGTAAATTAGTTTAGGTTAATCAGCAATGATTGTAACAACACACGCATATTTATTCTCATGTGTATAATGTAAACATGGATTCTTGATTAGCTGCAATTAGCACTGATTAATGTATTCAGACATCATACCTGAAAGAGGTCACGAATGCAAAGGAAAAGAGGAGGCATTTTGGGACAAATTAATCATTTTAGAAGTGGTTGTATGCAGTTGCCAATATTGTTCCGATGTTTTTGTTTTGTCTACTACACCCATGGAACTATTTGCCGACCCTTCACCTTCATCACTGATGTACAGTTATGAATCCATCACTGATGTACTTCTTTTGTTTCACTGGTAAGGATGAATTTGTAAAACATATGAAAAAATGAATTCCGAAATTGTATTGATTTTGCTTGAATTTCAGTGAATACGTGATCAATTCACTGAAAACGTGACCAATTAAGTGAATTCGAAAAAATTGTACTCCTTCATCACCATTGAAAACGTGATCAAATCAGTGAAACTCGATTTCCAAAAATTGTATTGAATTACCTGATTTCGATGGAATAAAAACGATTTCCAAAAATTGTATTGATATCGCATTCCAATTCAACAGACTAGAAAGTCGATTTTTTTACTGGATTGTTAACATACGAAATTGAAACTCGATTGACCAGTACACAAGGCAAGTCACGATTTCCTTGATTATAGGTACGTAAGTTACATTGTTTTTGATTAAAAAATAATTAAATTACTAATTTCCTAAAACACCCTTCAAAAACGATTGGCCTACAATTGGCCTCGCGACCTCAACCTTTTATTAGGCCTCAAAGGATCCTCTCTCTCTCTCTCTATATATATATATATATATATATATATATATATATATATATATATATATATATATATATATATATATATATATATATATATATATATATATATGATTTTTAATATGATTCAAAGAATGCTAACAAGTTTCACAAAATATCTAGGGTTCCAAAAATTTAACTTCACAATCTTGACACACTACTTGAAATTGAAAGTCTGTGGAGCATCTTTAGATAAATCCAAGTAGCGATATCCATTTTTTTGCCTTCCAAAAATTTAACTTCACAATCTTGACACACTACTTGAAATTGAAAGTCTGTGGAGCATCTTTAGATAAATCCAAGTAGCGATATCCATTTTTTTGCCTTCCAAAAATTTAACTTCACAATCTTGACACACTACTTGAAATTGAAAGTCTGTGGAGCATCTTTAGATAAATCCAACTTGCGATATCCATTTTTTTGCCTTCTTCATTGCTGGTGCCCTTGCCCCACCGCCCATTTCCTCCCAAGCCATCATTGGCAGCAACAACAACTTTGTTGCTGCCTTTCCCCCATTCAGTTTCTAATTAGACCACACAAAAACCCATAGACAATTTTTCTATCTCTTGTTTCCCCTGTTGTCTCTTGATTGCATTATACAAACACGCACACAACTCAAGTTTTATTATTCAGTTTCTTTCTTTCCTATTAGTAGAGCACGCACGGAGGAAATAAAAATTTCTCCTTTATGACTTTTCTTCCCATCTACACCAACAGGAAACACACAAAAGATCAATTCAATTATTATTTTTTGAACGACAAACACATACTCTATAAAACCTACTCCTAAATCTATACATTTTGTCTACCATGAGACACATTTCCAATAGGAAACGCATTTATTGTTTGGGGAGGGACACACATTTCCAATAGAAAACGCAAGAGATATTAAATTATTGATTTTCTTTATTCTTTAAAAAGTTCTCTCTCTTCATTTAATTTATAGTATAATAAATTAATACAAATTTTATATATGTTTCCATTTATTGTTTGTTTACTCAATACACATTTGTTTTGATAAGTTATGTATGATTTATTCCGGTTTTAATTAATTTATTAATCCAATAAACTTTGGGCATTTTAATTCCATGTTAATCCAACAAAAATTCTTATTATTTTATATATTTAATCTAGTAAATGTTCGACATTTTTTATTATAAACTAGTGGGCAACCCGTGCTATGCACGGGTCGGGGAGAAATTACCACAAAACTATTTGAGAGTTTTTAGCAATAACACACCCACATATGCTTCAAAAGCCTGAAATGAGAAATAACCACAAAACTATTTGAGAGTTTCATAATTCAAAGAAGCATAATTAACATTCCAAGTTTTTTTGAAAATGAAGCTGATTAGAAAATAAATGATAAATCACCTGCAAAACAAAACGTATGGGCAATAAAATCCATACTTGACCTTTTACTCCAGTAGTTTCTCCCCACATAACATCCATTCTTCTAGCCTGCAATCAACAACATATTACCTCTCGATTACCAGCATCACCCAAGTACAGAAGAAGGTCAAGTGCACGTCCCACTGCATAGATACATGAAAGTACATTGTTATTTCATGCATTACATTGTAATACCGTAATTTTAATTTATGGTAAAGTTAGTTTAATTTTTATATATAAACGAGATTAGATGAGTTAAAACACGAGTTAAGATGTTTAGAAACCCATCTATGAGAAGTAGGATGTTAAAAAGGGTAAAAGAGATAAACCGGGTCGAGTTAATGCCTTAGAAATTCATTGAAATGGAAACGAATCAAACCCGGGGCGGGTTTTAAAACCCGGGTCGTGTGATATTAGAAACCCGGACCGGGTTTCGGAAGCCGGGTCGGGTTCCGTCAAAGAGCAAAAGAATGGGCCAAACGTCAAGCCGGGTCGTGCTGTCGAGCCAGGGGCGTGCTGCGGGTCGGGCCCGGGTCGGGCTGTCAAACCCGGGTCGGGTTTTGTGCCGACCCCACTCATTTAAGTCGCGATTTTACCTCATTTGATCATTCTCTCTCGATCAAAAACGCACATAAAAACCTAGAAACGTTCCCTCTTTGTTCTTGGACCAAATTGGAAGGCCAAATCGCGTTGGATTGAAGTGATTTTCGATATTTAGCTTGTTGAAGGTAAGGTTTATGATTCTAGCCCTTTTGAAAGATTGATTTTGGTCAATTGGAGTTGGTTTCGAGTTGTGATAAAGAACCAACCGTGAATGGTTGGAATTTGAACATATACACTTGTTTAGATGTGTTGAATGTTTCCAATTCCGAGTTTCAATGGTTATGACCAAGCTTTGAGCTTGAAGGGTTGAAAAACAACATATTCACCTTTGTTTGGTGTAAATATGTTCATGTAGGTGTTAGGAGAACTTGAAGGATTATTGGAGCTTTTGTGATTCTAGCTTTAATCGTATAAATCTTCAAACAGGTGAGTGATTTCTTCGGTTTGGGGTTTTTGAAACCCTAACTTTGATTTAGTGATTTCATTATATATTGTTATATATGTTGATAGTAGATTGTTAGTGGATGCCTCTAGAGTTATTGGTGAGAGTATTGTCGAGTTTTCTACGGTTGAATGAGTAGAACCGCGGAATTAGGGATTTCAGTAAATATTGAGTTGATATTTACCGTTTATACTCCTTTTTCCTCTTTTGATTTATACATCTTTGAGATAGATGTTATTGAGATGATTGTGTATGTTGGAGAGTTGACTTAGACTATGGTGTTATAACCAAGTCTAGCGAACAGGAGCCTAGTACGCGAATTTGGGATTTCCACATACTGAGCCAATATAAGGTGAGTAACTATAATTCATTCTTATGATTGAATTGTGAATTAACAGGTTGCTATTGATTTTTAATTGGTTGAGATAACCAAATTTACAAATTGAGAAATAAGAGTTATATCTTGTAGTATGTAATATATATGTTGTACATATATGTGTTTTATTTTGATATTGCGGTAGTTATAGTTAGAGAGATTCTGTTATCTGTGGATAACAAGAGATGAGTTATAATCTATATTGAGTATAAAAGTAGACTACATGTTAGAATGAGTGAGTTAAAGAATCTTCGAATTTGATTACTATAATCATGATGGTTGTTCTAATTGAAGATAAGAGTAGAGTATATGATGTAAAGGTTGAGTTAAAGAGCCTTTGAGTCAAATTGCTATAGTTTTGAGAATTGCATATTATGTATTGCAAATTATGAAAATGAGTACTGTTGAGAATGTGATTGAGTTTACAAGCAGTACCAGTTACGGTACTCATTGATGAGTTGATATATACTAATAATTAGCTGGCATTGTAAGCAAAAGTGTATTGTAGGTTTCAACTAAAAGAAGGAGGTGCTTACTTGCTAATGAGAATAGCAAGAGAGGAGAATGAGAATGTTCATGGAGAAACATATGTGGATTATATTGGAGATTACTCACTAAGCTTTATAAGCTTACACTTGAGTGTTTTGTTGTTTTGCAGGTATCTGTAGCTGTGATAGGGGCAGACATGTGATAAAGAATGATGGACAAGTTTAGAGCCCGTCCTTAGCTGAAGTAGATTAAAATTGTAACACTTGGTCATTATGTTTTGTAAGGATCTTTTTGTGTAACTATTGTGATGATAACATCTTGATCCTTGGTTTGAGTACAAATATACCCAATTAAATGGATAATTATATACAAAATTAGGGTGTACTTTGTATGAGAAACCGGGTGTTACAAGTTGGTATCAGAGCATGGTTTAAGTGAACTAGGTCTTTAAGTGTAGAGTCCTAGACTTGAACCGAGAAGAGAGAGAGCCCCTATCACATGCTTGGAAAAAGATACGGCTGCAGATATTAGTGTATGAGTTAAGTATAACTATTCTGTTATATTATTATTTGTTGTTTTCTGTGTGTAAATACAGATATGGAGTCAGATGAAGGATGAGTTGAGAAATTGGTAAGATTCGGTTGGACCTACAAAGGATGATGAGATGAAATTTTGATTGATATGAGATATCAACTAATAAGAAGACGAGAATTTCTGTTGATAATGAGATGTCAACTGAATACGAGATGAGATACTAATTGAGATGAGATTCTGATGATGGCAAATTTCCAGATGATGATGAGATGTTAAGATGAGATCCCGGTCGAGGAAAAATTTTAACTGATGATGAGAAAGAGTTTGAGCATAAATTGAGTATGAGCTAAGAGTTGAGATATGTGAGTGTAGCCGAGTACACTTAAGAGTTGAGAACCGAGGTATGCAAGGTTTAACTAATGAGGAGACGAGATTTTGTTGCTATGAGGTATGTAAGTAATTTTATTTAACATGTTAGCTGTAACGTGTCACACGTATTTAATTGTTAATAATACACGTAATAGAATATGTATGAAATATATAGACACATAAAAGATCAATTGAGATTACATGTCTTAGAGAATTGTGGTTATAAAGTGTAGTAATCGGCATCGAGATGAGAATCTCGTGTCCATTTGAGGTAATGTTTTTGATATTGTATATATATAGTGTTTGTTGTTTCACAGATGTGACGAGATTTCTATGTATGAGTACTTTGTGGTTGAGACCACATGTTTTGTGGGGCCACATAACTAGTATTTATGATTGATCAAAATAAATGGCTGAGATAGCCAAAAGAGTATGAGTTGAGAAAGACGGTGAGTGTGTAGTTGATTGCACACAATAACTGATTATGAGTTGACATACTGGGAATTGAACTGTGTGGTTTGGAGTTGTCACAGAATGAGATATTTGTGACAGCGTTATCAGAGGACATTTGAGTAACCACATAAAGAGTACCTTGTGGTTATAATTGAGAGAACCTAGAGTGGTTCATCTAGGCCTTATTGGCTTAGAGATTGAGTTAGTTACTGAGTAAATATGTTCGAGACCACATATTTTGTGGGACCATATATCGAGTAAATGTGGTTGAGACCACATATTTTGTGGGGCCATATAACGAGTAGAGTGGTTGAGACCACATACTTTGTTGGGCCACATAATGAGTAAATGTAATTGAGACCACATATTACGTGGGGTTACATATTGAGTAGCTGAGGTTGAGGCCACATATTTCTGTGGAACCACAAGACGAGTATCTTGTGGTTAGAGCAGTGAGGATCTTTGTGACTCAAACGAAAGGAGGAGTGACGGTGAGTCTGTGTGGCTTGAAACCGTGAGGGAGAATTCCTAGAGTAAAAGAAGGAGATGGATTGAAATCATAAAATGGTATGAGGTACCATGATTTGATCAGAGGAAGATATGAGATACCGTAACACAGCGTTGAGTGTTGAGAACAGATAACGGCACGAGGTACCGTGAGAGAGTGTTGAGCAATGAGGTCGACGAATGGTACGAAGTACTATGAGATAGTGTTGATTAGTGAGTTTGGAGAACAGTACGGGGTACTGTAAGATACTATAAATGATGAGACCAAATGATGGTACGGGGTACCAAGAGTTGAGCCAGAGTGGTGCTATAATGTTGTGCTTGTGTGTAGACAGGCATGTACGTTTTGATGATGCAGAGTAATGAGACATGTACTATCCTTGCGTATAGATAGATATGAATGTAGCAGTAAGCTTGTGTGGCTTGAAACCTACGAGTTTAGAAGAGGACGAATCAGAAGCTGAGTAACAGTAAAGAGGTATTGTGAGATAATAATGACGAAGAAATGACGAGAGTAAAATCCTTACTGATGGTGTGTCAGGAAGAATACATGCGGTTGTGATAAGAATTTATTTGATAATAAATCATCGAGTTTGATAGAGCTAATGATTTAGTGAAATGTGATGTGGACTGTCCACATAAGAGAGGATGTAATGACTGAGTACATCGAGAGAAACAACATGAGTTATGTTGTTAAACTGAGATGAAGTGGAGCTATTATTGGTAGAGAGAATTATAATGGTACATTTAGTGAAAACCTGATATATACGTTGAGGTAGAAGCAGAGATAGACGAAATTTTAGAGAATCATTGTACAGTTGAGGTGATGTAATAACTGAAAAGGGTCTTATGTGACCAAAGTGTCGAGAGTTAAAGGTTAAGTCCAGAGGAGACGTGAGTGAAACTCGAGATAGTTTCTGATATTTTATTATTCTGGATTTATATCCTAGTGTTAATGAATTATGTAACGTAATTGAGACAGTTGAATGTCGGCATCTTTGTGTTGTATGAGTGTTTCTCCTACCTAATCGACGAGAGTGTGCAAACATGAGAAATCTATAAATGGCATGTTGCTATTGGAAGAGCAAATTGAGAGAGAATGTGAGTCAGGAATCGGTGAGTCCGTTTTCCTTATTGAATTAGAGTAAACCATTTCAAAGAGATTGGAAATGGAAGTTGAATCTCAAATAGTTATTGAGATTAGTGTTATAGAAAGAGTGGATGGTACACTGAGAATATGGCTCGATGTGGACCATAGATATAGGTGTGTGTAAGTGATGATAGTGATTGGAGTAATCTTGAAGAGTGGGGTGAGATACCTTTGTATCGGCAAAGCTATGACAAGGAAGTGCTCTGAAAGAGTGAGTAATTTCCTACGTGGCAGTGATGATAGCCAATATGACTACAGGAATCATCTTGTGAGGATGATGATGGGTCTTACCTATATTATGAGTAAATGAGATGTAACAGTATGTACATGTTATATGAGCTGATGAGAGGATAATATCATTATCGTACGTGATGTAAGATTGCGGTGGTGAGATGGTTGTATAAGCCATGCCTAATCTAAGAGATTCCGAGGACGGAATCTTTTGAAGGGGGTAAGAACTTGTAATACCGTAATTTTAATTTATGGTAAAGTTAGTTTAATTTTTATATATAAACGAGATTAGATGAGTTAAAACACGAGTTAAGATGTTTAGAAACCCATCTATGAGAAGTAGGATGTTAAAAAGGGTAAAAGAGATAAACCGGGTCGAGTTAATGCCTTAGAAATTCATTGAAATGGAAACGAATCAAACCCGGGGCGGGTTTTAAAACCCGGGTCGTGTGATATTAGAAACCCGGACCGGGTTTCGGAAGCCGGGTCGGGTTCCGTCAAAGAGCAAAAGAATGGGCCAAACGTCAAGCCGGGTCGTGCTGTCGAGCCAGGGGCGTGCTGCGGGTCGGGCCCGGGTCGGGCTGTCAAACCCGGGTCGGGTTTTGTGCCGACCCCACTCATTTAAGTCGCGATTTTACCTCATTTGATCATTCTCTCTCGATCAAAAACGCACATAAAAACCTAGAAACGTTCCCTCTTTGTTCTTGGACCAAATTGGAAGGCCAAATCGCGTTGGATTGAAGTGATTTTCGATATTTAGCTTGTTGAAGGTAAGGTTTATGATTCTAGCCCTTTTGAAAGATTGATTTTGGTCAATTGGAGTTGGTTTCGAGTTGTGATAAAGAACCAACCGTGAATGGTTGGAATTTGAACATATACACTTGTTTAGATGTGTTGAATGTTTCCAATTCCGAGTTTCAATGGTTATGACCAAGCTTTGAGCTTGAAGGGTTGAAAAACAACATATTCACCTTTGTTTGGTGTAAATATGTTCATGTAGGTGTTAGGAGAACTTGAAGGATTATTGGAGCTTTTGTGATTCTAGCTTTAATCGTATAAATCTTCAAACAGGTGAGTGATTTCTTCGGTTTGGGGTTTTTGAAACCCTAACTTTGATTTAGTGATTTCATTATATATTGTTATATATGTTGATAGTATATTGTTAGTGGATGCCTCTAGAGTTATTGGTGAGAGTATTGTCGAGTTTTCTACGGTTGAATGAGTAGAACCGCGGAATTAGGGATTTCAGTAAATATTGAGTTGATATTTACCGTTTATACTCCTTTTTCCTCTTTTGATTTATACATCTTTGAGATAGATGTTATTGAGATGATTGTGTATGTTGGAGAGTTGACTTAGACTATGGTGTTATAACCAAGTCTAGCGAACAGGAGCCTAGTACGCGAATTTGGGATTTCCACATACTGAGCCAATATAAGGTGAGTAACTATAATTCATTCTTATGATTGAATTGTGAATTAACAGGTTGCTATTGATTTTTAATTGGTTGAGATAACCAAATTTACAAATTGAGAAATAAGAGTTATATCTTGTAGTATGTAATATATATGTTGTACATATATGTGTTTTATTTTGATATTGCGGTAGTTATAGTTAGAGAGATTCTGTTATCTGTGGATAACAAGAGATGAGTTATAATCTATATTGAGTATAAAAGTAGACTACATGTTAGAATGAGTGAGTTAAAGAATCTTCGAATTTGATTACTATAATCATGATGGTTGTTCTAATTGAAGATAAGAGTAGAGTATATGATGTAAAGGTTGAGTTAAAGAGCCTTTGAGTCAAATTGCTATAGTTTTGAGAATTGCATATTATGTATTGCAAATTATGAAAATGAGTACTGTTGAGAATGTGATTGAGTTTACAAGCAGTACCAGTTACGGTACTCATTGATGAGTTGATATATACTAATAATTAGCTGGCATTGTAAGCAAAAGTGTATTGTAGGTTTCAACTAAAAGAAGGAGGTGCTTACTTGCTAATGAGAATAGCAAGAGAGGAGAATGAGAATGTTCATGGAGAAACATATGTGGATTATATTGGAGATTACTCACTAAGCTTTATAAGCTTACACTTGAGTGTTTTGTTGTTTTGCAGGTATCTGTAGCTGTGATAGGGGCAGACATGTGATAAAGAATGATGGACAAGTTTAGAGCCCGTCCTTAGCTGAAGTAGATTAAAATTGTAACACTTGGTCATTATGTTTTGTAAGGATCTTTTTGTGTAACTATTGTGATGATAACATCTTGATCCTTGGTTTGAGTACAAATATACCCAATTAAATGGATAATTATATACAAAATTAGGGTGTACTTTGTATGAGAAACCGGGTGTTACAAGTTGGTATCAGAGCATGGTTTAAGTGAACTAGGTCTTTAAGTGTAGAGTCCTAGACTTGAACCGAGAAGAGAGAGAGCCCCTATCACATGCTTGGAAAAAGATACGGCTGCAGATGTTAGTGTATGAGTTAAGTATAACTATTCTGTTATATTATTATTTGTTGTTTTCTGTGTGTAAATACAGATATGGAGTCAGATGAAGGATGAGTTGAGAAATTGGTAAGATTCGGTTGGACCTACAAAGGATGATGAGATGAAATTTTGATTGATATGAGATATCAACTAATAAGAAGACGAGAATTTCTGTTGATAATGAGATGTCAACTGAATACGAGATGAGATACTAATTGAGATGAGATTCTGATGATGGCAAATTTCCAGATGATGATGAGATGTTAAGATGAGATCCCGGTCGAGGAAAAATTTTAACTGATGATGAGAAAGAGTTTGAGCATAAATTGAGTATGAGCTAAGAGTTGAGATATGTGAGTGTAGCCGAGTACACTTAAGAGTTGAGAACCGAGGTATGCAAGGTTTAACTAATGAGGAGACGAGATTTTGTTGCTATGAGGTATGTAAGTAATTTTATTTAACATGTTAGCTGTAACGTGTCAAATATTTAAAAGAAAGATTTAACACGAAAAGTATAAATCATGATGCTTTATGAGCAGACATGGAAACTTAAATTTAAATATTTATTTATAAGTTTTCACATTATTACTGTTAAAAAAAACACATAGAAACCACAAAGTCGAGCTAGATCACATAGAGTTTGACGAGATGTTTGGATTTTAATAAATAATGTTTATTATAGCATCCTACTTTCATTTCTCTATCTTACAACATTGTACATTAAAAAAAATTCCACCACTTTATAGAAATAAATGAAACTTAGGGGGGCGTTTGGATTGCTGGATTATTTTTGTAGGATTCTAAAAGTATCAACGGATTTTGATTTAGATGGATTTATATTTAGATAGATTATAAATACCATTTCATGTTTGGTTGGTAAAATTTTGAAAGGAATTTAAATTCAATTTTTTTACTTTCACGTTTGGTTTGGAAAAGATTTGAAATGTATTAATGCTAAAGACCCTTCTTAAAATTTCCTGTTAATTTTTTTTCTATAAATAATCTTTAAGAGTAATTTAGAATAGTTATAAAATTAATGTTACAATTTTTTTAAATCATACGTTGAGTTTCTTTTTAACAAAAATATGAACTTATGTTAGTAATTAGGGTTGATAAAGTGTTAAAGTGAAAAAATTGTTTACAGGTCTCCTCTGATCTTCTTTTCAATTTCACCGTCTCCCCCTCGTATCATTATTGACTTCACGAATAGTCAAATTGATGCCATTTACAACGTCTTAGGTCTCATGGTTCATCTCATTAATGGCTTCCAATGATGGTGTCCATAATCATCACCCGATATTATGAATCTGAGCCATCGTCACCGTGAAAATCGGTGGCCTGAAACTTGAAAATGAAGGCTTTAGGATCTGATCCATCCTGACCATGAAAACCGGCAACCTGAAGCTCGAAAACCGACGAAAAAATACACCAATTCGGGGGGGGGGGGGGGGGGGGATTTGGCCAGAGGGCTTGTTAATTGCTAGCAAGAAAAAGAACACCAACATGATGGTGGATGGAAGTGGAGAGACGGAGCAGAAGAACGAACAATTGTTAGGGGTATTTTTGTATATTTCTTCTAATCCTAAAATACCAATGCATTGGGTTTTTAAAATTCTTGCTATACTGGAAGGTTTATAAAAACCTACAAATAGAAGTTTTTTAAAAGATCCCGGAATCTATAAAACTTCAGTTTTTTGAACCAAACAGCGGATTTCATAGATTTATGATTCCAAATGCCTCTCAATCCCTCCAAAACTATCAAACCAAACAGACCCTTATATAATAAATCAATATTGAAAAGATTTAAAGAAGATATACCTCCAAAAAAGCTTCTTTAGTCGAGCTAGATCCATTAAGTTCACCACCAAGAATGTAATCACATACATATGCCGCCTAAAACAACGGATTCATGTTTAATAAATCTTCATTAAAAATATAAAAAATGAAAACTTTTATTAAGCATACCTCATTCATATTCTTGACAATGATATACTTTCCTGCAAAAGATGTTGTTGCTACAGTTTCCTCATGGGAATATTTCCCATGAATAACATCTGAAACTACGTTTCCTAAACTAAAATATCATTTTAACTCAATGATCTTGGCGAGATGGACGATACTTTTCCTCGATTAAATTCGTAGTGAAATCCCACAACTTCTTTCCCAATTCTCCATCATTAGCTTCTGAGCGCGCTTCCGATAAATTACAGTCCACAAAATACTTACCACTCACCCCATTCACTTGCGGGTGCAAAGCCATGTAGCATATAGTCGCTGCCCCCTATAAATAAACACCACCATTTTTAACAATACAACAACAATTCCATAATTCACGATATAAATAAACTCTCTATTTTCTAACAACCGCTTCAAAAAATTTCAAACATACAAAGTTTTAAACACAAACGATCACCTGATGCACAATCACCTGATGCACAGTTTTAAGCACCAACTTTCCAAAAACGTTAACAAGTCCTGCATCATTACCGAAAAACGATACTTACATACACTAAATTTTCACTATATGTAAAAAAAGAATAAAGTATAATGAATCACAGCCAAAAAAGCTGTTATATCGGAAGGTATTTGTTCTTCTGATGCTACCAAATTAAAATACAAAATTTAATTTAGTGCTAATTTCCAGTAAATAAATATTTAACAATTAAATAGAAAATGGAATTAGGGAAATTAAGAACCCTAGAAATCAGGGGGATATGAAGAAAAAATAGATCACATACGTTAACCGGAAAACACAAAACCAAAAACCTGATGAAACTTGATGAAATCTATTTATAAACAAATCAAATACTATAAAAATCCAATAAATACCTAGCAACAGAATTACTGTACATTTGCATTCTGTAATGGATCTGGTAGAACGACGAAATCGATCTTTGAGACACTCATGCTTTCCACAACATTACCTGTTTAATTCCAGAACTATACAGCACATAGTTTATATTTCCGAAACAAAAACTAAACCCTAATGAAGGATGAATTACACAGCTTGACCAGAATAAATGACTCTGTAGTTATATGGGAAGGAGGCAGCATAGATACAGATAGAAATCGTAGCGAAAACAATGAGAGATAAGCACGGGCCAAAGGTTCGAAGAGATTAGGGACAAAATTGGGGAGAATGATCACGAAAATTCCAGCGGAAGCACTTTTTTGTGACTGGGTTTGTAAGTACTGAAACGTCATTTTCCTCAACGTACGGCGAATCTGCAATGAGCATTTGCGAATCGATCAAGTTTAAATCGGTGAGAAGATGTAGCATATATAAGTAGGGTGTGGGCTATGTCTGATGATTCTCGATTCATACCCTGCTTCATCTTCCTATTTGCGAACCATTATCGTTATCAAACCGTACAAAAGCATCTACGTGTGTACTTAGCCTAAGCAGACAAGGCAGACAGTTAGATTCAGAGAACGCATACCGATTAGGGTTGCAACGATTAAACGTGGATTTGGGGGAGATACGTCGATTGCAGTTCCGTTGATGTAACTGGTGGAGAGAGATGGTACCAAATCTGTTTAGCGAAAACCCTAAATCACATTTGCGTAGTCGAGCATTAAAATGGGCTTCATCTTGAGATAGTTCCCTTACAGCATGATATCGGCAGATTAGGTTTGAGAGAGAGATGCAGATTAGGTTTGAGAGTGGGAGAGACGAATCGGGGTGGATGGAGACGATAATTGGGGAGGCGGAAAAAAAAACGGATCCAATTTGGATCCAGATAAACCCGCGTTACACAGCTTACACAAAAAACTTACATCTATGACCAAAAAATCACGTAATTTAAATATAGATATAAATTTTGGGATGTTAGAGTGTTGGTTGTGCAACATAATCCGGTAAGAAAAGCCACAACCGTTTATTGTGATAATGTTAGCGCATTCTATCTCTCTAGCAACCTAGCTCAATATAAACTTACCAAACATATAGAGACTGACATCCACTTCGTTCGCGGCATGATTGCAACTTGGCAAATCCGTGTCCTTCACGCGCCTTCTAGTCATGAGTATGGCGACATCTTCACGATGGACATTCCCACATTTTATTCATGGATTTCAGATCCAGTTTGAATGTTCAGACTCAGTTTCTTGCTCAAATTGCAGAGGCTCATTAATGTACATTATTTTCTATAGTGCTTATCGAGTTAGTTAGGTTATGTCTTATTGTAATACGTATATATACTCATTTATGCTAATGAAATCATTCATGTAAAAACACTCACCATAACACACTACATGTGGATTCATTTCTTTTATCTTTTCTTCAGGCACAAATCTTGTATTTTTCATCATAGGCTGATGTTTTATATGCATGGATATTATGCTTTGATCATTTCATTGTGGACGCACTTTCATAATTTATATCCTTTTAGGTATTTGCATTTTTTTGTTTTTTCCTTTTTTGTCGAAGGTCTTATACGAAAACAGTTTTTCTATCCTACGGTACAAGCTATAGTCCATGTCCATCCTATTTTTGTCGTTGTATTTGGGCGGGACCAAGATAGTGTTGAATTGTTGATGTTGATGTATAATATTCGTTATTAGTGACCTGTATATTGTGGCGCGTTTAGGATGCCCGAAAATGGACATTTGGGACATTTGGGGTTTGTGAGAATATTCAATGTTATCATGGACTTTGTCGTCGTCTCATTGATGATTGAACAAAAAATTATAGCACTAAAATAATGAAGAATTAAATAATAACACGGGTTATGACGAGGGAAAATGATGTAACGTTACCCGCGGGAACGTCGCTACGAAAATTGGAACATTCGCCGTACCAGCTTTGTTGGCCGAGAGATGACAATGAAACAAGTGTAGCTGTATGTGTGATGTAGCACAGATGCCACCTGTTTTCTGGGTAAATCCGTCGAATTCGAATCCTAATTCCTGGAGTTTTCGTCTTCTTTCAACTGATTCTTTTGATTATTCTCATGGGTATTAAGTTAATCACAACAAGAATCAAAGAATTTCGAAAACTCTAAATTGAAATTTGAAGTCTAAGAAGTTGATGGCAGAAGAGAAGAAGCAGCCAAAAAGACAGTATAAGGTCTGGAAAGGAAGCAATGTAAGTTCTTCTGACGTTTCCTATATTTTCCACATAGTTAATTGGAATTAGGGCTTGATTTTGCTGAATGTGAAATGACTTGGTTGTTTCTCATCTCAATCCCTAACGTTACTTAAAATTCTCTTGTGTACACTTATTTCTGTTGTTGGTAAAGGAACATGACTGTGGCTATCGAACTGGAGTTCATTTCCACTGAAATATTGTCAGAAACAGTAGAAGTTCCAGCTTTCATCTTCATTTCCATTTGATGTTTCAGAAATTCTTATGCGGAGGAAGATTGATCTTTGGTCCCGATGTTGCTTCTTTGTGTTTCTCCATGCTCCTGGTTGCAGGCCCTGCTGTATCTTTCTGTATTAAAGTCTACACCATCATCAACCATAACAAAGAAAACAACAAAGATTCTGGTTACTGGTATGGAGTGTTGATTCTAGCAGCAGCTCTCACTTGTTTAGTAAGTGAATTTAACTTTTATAACTTCTTCTCACGTGGTCTTCTAAAATTTTGGAAAAGTTTCCGCCGTTTTCCCCTTCCTTCCCAGTCGCCGGCTCTAGGATGCCGGCCGCCGCCCCCTCTCTGAGTTCTTCTAAGGCCCGTCGGCAGCCTGAGTTACCCCCGGAAGTGGTTCCGCCGCCCGTTGTTAACCCATCTCCGGCCTCGTTAAGTCGCGCTAGACGCTCCAAAGTTGCTAAGTCGCCGTCGTTGAACCTTTGCCCTCGTTCGATTGTCAAAAAACCCTCTATCGAGGTTAGTATGGTTGATGGCGCTCCTCTTGTTGAAGATGCTGTTGATTCGAGCGACGATGATATGGAACTGGAATCGAAGTTTGCACCCAATACTTCTTCTACTCCTCTCTTGGGTGTTTCCCCTCCTATTCGCGATGTGTCTAAAGGATTCTCTCAGCCCCTGGTGCTTTTCTGTCCGGTTGCAATGCTTCCAGGAGAACCCGTTTCCTGCCCAACCTCGTTTAGTGATGACACGTTTCTGATTGATTCCGATAGTAGCTCGTTGGAGCAGGTTAGTTGTTCAGTGAAGTTTTCAGCTTCGTCTCCCTCTGTTTTGGCTCCAAACAACCTCTTTCCCCCTTTGTCTATTGATCCGTTAAACAATGCTACCCACTCCCTGCCTGTGATTGGTTTGAATAACATGGTTTCCCCCCTTAGCGAATTCCAAGCCAAACTCTCCCCCCTCGGTTAGTTTTGATCGACCTACTTTCCCCTGTGCCATGTTGTGAGATAGTTAAACCCCACCATTCGAATCCTAACTCTACAGTTCCTGAATTTGAGATGTCCTCTCCCTCATCTAACTCTAAAGAACTTTCCTATGCTAAGGTGGTTAATACGAGTTCTTCCTAGGGAAACACATCTCTTTCCCTAAGGCTAACCATGTCCTTAGAGGTACGTGGAACAAACATGGATTAACGGACATATTCATGAATAACCAAAACTTTTTCTTCTTCAAGTTCAGTTCTGAACAAGGTCTCAAGTATGTCATGGAGGAAAACCACTGGTCAGTCTATGATTCTCCTGTCTCGTTGCTGCGTTCGAGACCCGGTCTCGACCTTAATAAATAAAATATTCTTTTGCTAAAATTCCTGTGTGGGTTAAAATTTTCGATATTCCATTGGAATTGTGGTCGGGTGACAATCTTAGCTTTACTAGCTAAGATTCTCCCATCGTGTCCAAATGACTTTACTAGCTATTTGGATTGGGAGAGGTATTTTCAGACCCTTTAATCTAATTACGATAAGGGTGGTTATCATAAACTATCATCTTAGTCGTTGTACCTTTCTTGAATCTTACGTAAATTCCTCCTTGCTCATTAGTTTTTGCATGAAAGAATATCTTCATAGGGTGCGGACCAAAAGGTTCATTTTTTACCCGTTAGGAGTTTTTAGACTTGATTTTAGCTTCAGTATGCCGGGGTCTAAGCTGTGGTGTCGTTTGTTCAGATACTGCTCTTATCATGTTTTTGATTTGACGGTGAATCATCATTTCGCGGGTTTCTGTTATCGTATTCTCAGGAATATGCTTTGGGCGGTTTTGCTCAATTCTTCCATGGGGAAAAGATCCATTATTTTCAGTTTTAGGCTTGTTAATTATGTGGTCTTTTTCCCCTTTGAAGTCACGTCACGTGTAATGTTAATGGTTGTCTTTTTGGGCTTTTGTGGAGATATGTCCCCCTTGGTTCCATATGGATGTTTTTTTTTGGGAGAAATTGACTTGTTGGGCTTGAAGATGACTTTCTCCATTATTCGGTTTTTTGGTTTGGTTGATGGATTAGCGAAAATTGCTTTTGAGCCCAAGGTTTACCTATTCCAAGTCCTTTTTGGGATTTTTAGTTCTTTGTGGGCAGGGCCCACCTCTTCCCCCATTGTGGAGTGGTTTAGTAATTGTGCTCGCTACACTCTTCCGTGGAATTGTCAGCAAAGCTGTAATCTTCAGAATTTTATTGGGCTGCTTTTTGCTGTTGACGTTTGGGCCTCTAAAGCTTTGGGTGTCTTATTTTGGTACTTTCTTTGTATCTTAGTGTAATCATCTAGTTTGGTACCTTTTTGATGTTTGGTTAGGTTTCACTTTGAGGCATGTCTCAAAGTTCAAGTTTTCTGTCTTTCCTTTCGTTCTTGTTTGCTGTGTATTTTTTTTTTCTTTTTAATAAATTTGCCAGGGGGGTCCATGTGGTCTTTCCCTTTCCAAAAAAAAAAAAAAAAAAAAAAAACTAATACTCACGTTCTTTAAACAACATTTACCTGATTACACAGGACATAACATTTCTGTTCATGACATCCGGTAGAGACCCTGGTATAGTCCCAAGAAACACATCACCACCTGACACAGATGAAGGATATGACATGAATACCCCTTCAATGGAATGGATCAATGGAAGAACACCTCATTTAAGATTACCAAGAACAAAAGATGTCATTGTGAATGATCACACAGTCAAAGTCAAATACTGTGATACTTGTATGCTCTATCGTCCTCCTAGAACCTCACATTGCTCTGTCTGCAACAACTGTGTTCAAAGATTTGACCATCACTGTCCATGGGTCGGTCAATGCATTGGACTAGTAAGTCAACATTTGTAACATTTCTTGATTTTTGATTTCTCCAAATAACATGTTTCTTTTTTTATGTTGTTGCAGCGTAACTATCGGTTCTTTTACATGTTCATATCAACATCAACCATCTTGTGCATATATGTGTTCACATTTACATGGGTCAACATAGCTCAACAAGGAGGCCATATCTTAAAGACTATGTCACAAGACATTTTATCAGATTTTCTAATAGTTTACTGCTTTATCGCGGTTTGGTTTGTGGGTGGCCTTACAATATTCCACTTCTATCTTATTTGCTCAAATCAGGTAATCTTTATAATAAAAATATTATTATAAGGTATTTAGTAATTACACTTGTATCATAATGCAGACAACATATGAAAACTTCAGATACCGGTATGATAGAAAGGAGAATCCGTACCACAAGGGGGTAAAACAGAATCTTGTAGAAGTCTTTCTTTCTCCGATTCCGCCTTCACTTATTGAATTCCGGGGTTATATTCAAGAAGATGATAGTATAGTGATGGACCCCACGAGTCCAAATACTTCAAAGGAGAAAATTGACATTGAAAGGGGAAGTAGTTTTGCAGAAGCAAGTGGGATTTCGCTTCCTGAAATTTTACAGCATTTGCGTTATGATGAATTGGAGGAGAGCATGAGAAGTAAGGAGGGGAATGGAATAGCGGATTCCCTTTCCGTCCCTTCTCCTTTCATTTTTGATACAAATGATGTGGTTTTTGAAAGAAGGAAGTCAAAAGATGTAGAGAAGTTTGATGAAGAAATTGTAACTCCTGAAACTCACACTGTTCATCAAGTATAGAGGAGATAAATTTTCTGCCAAATTATAAATTGATAAGAAATCCGCTTTGTTGCATAAATTGATAAGAAACTATTCTTTGGCATCATTAATCTGCCTTTGTCATGTTTGAAATGGCATTCTTGGGATGATGTTTAATGCCTGTCTTCCCAATGTGAGTATCATTTATATGTTGAACTCAATTTGGTTGTAAATTCTGGATGTAATCAACAACTCCCAAAACAAAGGAACAACATGATTCTTGTAATTGAAATAATCAACTTGTTTAGCTTTTGAGACTCTGTTATGGATCAAATCATTTTGTGTACTAGGATATATGATTTGAACTCGTTTATAGTAAGGTCAGCTTATCTTTTCTATATTTAACCTAAAAATCAATTTTTTGCTGTGGGTTTATTGTGAAATAGCCTTCGAAATCATTTTTTTAGAAAGATATATGTTTGTGCTTATTTGTGGTGTTTAACTGTTTATAATGCAAATTCCCTTTGGAGCATGTTGTGCTATATGTATGTTTAAGATATATTAGTATAAAGTATAACAGGTGAAATATTATAATCTAAATGGTATGGAATGTTTGCATAAGGTATTTAACTCGGTGTCACCGAGGCCTTAGTGGAAACCGGGATGTAGGACAATGGAGCATGTATATTATTATTATCAATATGTACAAAATAGCGAATTATTGGTATTCATTTGTTTCAATATGTACAAAACTAGTGAATGCACAAAAGGCGTAGCTGCATGAAATTTATGTATATATAATATTCAAGATATTAAAAACAAAATTATAAAGAAATTTAGAGATGTTTCATAAAAAAATTTGAAAAAAATATATAAAAGAATAAAAAGTTGGGTAAACATTGTAAAAAGATGAACGTTTGATGGACACCGATATGGATTAGTAACGGGTGAAATCTTCAAATCAAAATTTCCAAATCGATTGCTATAATTTTCTTGTTATCTTGTTGTTGCAATGAGAAGCACGAAAGAAGTAATTTTTAATAATATAAATTAAAAATCATAATTTTTAAGTTGAAAAAAATATATATATTTTTAGACCCGAAATATGTCATGTCTAATATATGTCAGATTGACACAAATTCATATCATTGTCTAGATAAAAATGAGACGTTTTAATGACATATTCAAATTTATACTAAGTATTACGTAAGGTTTAAATAAAAAATGATTTTAGACTGGAGATATATCATTTCTAATATACGTCGAATTGACAAAAATTCATATCGTTGTGTAGATAAAAAAATTTAATGGGATAGAAAAAGTAAAATTAAATAAAGTTAGGCGACCTAAAATTTGGGTCATATTTATTTATTGGATCCATGACTTAAATGAAATTTTAATTTATTTTGGGCCAAAAAATAGTGTATGTAAACAAAAAAAAAAAAAAAAATTGCTAGTTTTTAAATGGGTTTCAAGAAAGAAAATGAATGGCAAATGGAATGGAATTTATTTTGGGCCAAAAAATAGTGTATGTAAACCAAAAAAAAAAAGTTGCTAGTTTTTAAATGGGTTTCAAGAAAGAAAATGAATGGCAAATGGAATGGAGAAAAAATAGATGTATATAGATAAAAAGAATTCAGTCAGACCAAATATTATTTATATGGATCTATAAAAGGCGGTGATGCATGTGGCAGACTGGCAGTTGATGTATGGAATATGAACTATTCATCCCTCCGTTGCTAAAAGAGATGTGGAATGTGATGAATGGAACCTCCACTATTCATCCGATGTAAATTGTAATATAAGGTAATAGAAAATTATTGTATCCATTTGTTTCGTGGCTTGTTTAGTTGGTGACTGATATGATGCTGGAAATTTTTCTAGAAAGCATTCTAGAAAAGTTACAAAACTAGAATGCACATTATCTATGATATTTATACATTTTCACTACAAATTTATAGCCGCTATTTTATGTTGAACATGTCTAATTATTACAACAGAAGTATATCTAAACATTGTATCTTACAACTTATTTTGTTGCAACTTATTGTTTCGCTATAATAATTTAGAATCAGAAAATCATTCTTAAAACCATGTTTAAACACACTATCAATTCCAGTGTTGTTTAGTTATTTGATAGAGGTGCATATAACCGGATTTTAAAACGGTCCAAGACTGTTTTTCCGGTTTTTTAGGTTGATGTGCTAAATAGGTTTGGTCCTTGACCAATTTCGGACAAAAATGTATGAACTAGTTAGTATAACCGGTTTGTGACGATGTTATGTGGTTTATTGGTTCAATCATTTTCTTCCGGTTTGGTTCGTAATAAATTTCAATTATCTTGATTAAATCCGGCTTCAAACGTCTAAAATGTGATAATCTAGTTGGACCAATCCGTGTTGGGCCGGTTTCTCAAAATCCAAGTTTACTCATTAACCAATTCCAGAACCCAGACCAAATCCGGACCCATAAATATCCGATTTTATTGCGCGTCTTGGTACTTAATACTGATAGTTGATACACGTTAACCTTGTTTGTCAAGACAAGATTATAAATATTTAAAATACAACCACATTGGTGTCAACATCTATAATGGTGGACAAGCTTCAAAGAATATAACGAAATATTAAATATTAAGTTTGTTTTTTTCATTTTCCCTTTATGTTTTCGTGGAAAGTTTTTGGGCGGCGGAGGGAACAATGTATTCATCTAATAAAATAGTTTATTAAGGCTATGTAATGTGGGTAGGAATGGAATTTTGATCCACGGATTCGGGTACTCGCGGATACCCGGCCAGAATGAGGCGTGTATTCCCCATCTTAACGGCTAACGGAGCGAGTACGGGGGGTTGATTTTCAGACCCAAAGCGGGATGGATCGGGGCGGGTAGGGGGTTGATTTTCACACATTTGCATGATCATTACCAAAACTGCATGACAGTGGATGTGTTGTGGATTTTGATACTTAGTTTTGAGTTTTAAACAAGAATGTGTGAGTGGAATTTATATTGTAAATTTCATTTTGATAATAGTTTTGGGTATGAATGGTTAAACATTTAAATTGTGTTAATTATTGTTTATACTTTTAATATTTTCAATTTTACAACAAATAAAAATTAAAGATAAAAATTAAAGTTTTTATTAATAAATGTGTATCCATCGGGTTTCCCGTACGAGATTGTTTTACCCGAACCCGATGGGGATTAGGCGGGGCGGAAGCGGGATGAGTGTGGGGATCGGAGTTTGGGTGCGGTGACGGAGATTACTGCCTTCGTGAATATCCGCCCCCGTTTGCATCCCTACGTGGGTGTCTCTCAGCACCCCTCGTTCATCTTTTCACCCCTGGAAATAGTCACTCATCACTTCATTTTACTTTTTAAATTAAAATTAATTAATTTAAAAAGCCAACAAAATTAATTTAAATTAAAATGTTCATTAATACTAATATTTTTTAAAATAAAAGAAAACATAAAAATAACTTAAAACTTAAAATAAAAACTAAACAAAACATAAAAATAACTTAAAACTATACTTAAAAAACTAAAACAGCTAACTGTTGATCATCTTCTTTGTTTATAGTTGATAGTAAATTTTTTGGTTCATTCAAACACTTAACTGTATCAGCAAAATGTGTTCTTCTTCTTTATGGTTCTTTTCTTTGCGGTGTTTCTATTCTACTTTCATTATGTTTTTCTGTGGCTATATCCATCAGTTGTACCATTTCATCTCACACACCAAGTATATTGAAGAATTGTGTTGTTGATAGATCTTGTAGGTTATCCCATCCTTCGTTTTTATTGAACATAAGAGTTGTATACTCATTTTTGTCATGCATACCTTCTTTTTTATTGACTACATTTCCAACAATTTGTAAGCTTACATCAGGAGAGATATGATTAAGATGTTCTGCTTCATGAACAACTACAATCTCTTTTCCTTTTCCCTCTTCAACTTCATTAAAGTAATCTTCCGATTCAGTTTCCTCATCGTCAATGTTTTCATCATCCTCTTCGATATATTCGCCCAATTCTTCTTCTTTAAATGCTCTGCTTATTCTCACCTTCTATTTCTTTAATGTCTCACTTCCTGGATGCTTTTTAAGACCACTTTTCAATGCTTTTTCTATATTTTCCTTTTCACTAATAATTTTTTTGTACGATAGATCAACTACTGCAACAAAAGCCTGTAAGTGTCAAAAAAATCAATTTAATGATTCCTATACAAGAACATAAAGTAATCAATGTAAAATTTCATTCAATCGTGATTTATATATTTTAAAATTAGATACATTGTGGTATAATTCTGTTATAAAATGGATGTATATTATTGAGTTCTTCCACATTCTTTGAGAATATACTTATTTAATTGAAAACTAAAGTTCTTAGCGGTTCTCTAGTTGTTATATATGCAGCTACATTTACCACAACTATTACATTCACAAAGATTTGTTATACATTCCTAAAACATTATGAATTATATTCTTATAAAATAATTAAGTTACCTCTTCATCCACAAACTCATATTCAATGTCATCAATATCCATACCTGATCTTACTATTTTCTGTATTTCCTTCTTCCCTTCTCACAAACTGCCCCTTGCCAAGTAAATTATTTGCCATTTCATAATCTTCAATAATTTTCAATTTATCGCATGTCACATACTTTATGAAAGGTGTCATTTTCCTCAATTTTGTTGCATTTGATGTTTTAACGGAAAACACAATATATCAGCTGCATAAATAGCAATAAATTTGTTACTTTTCAAATATAAATACATAAGTATACGTAGTGCATTGTATTGAGTTATTTCAGTTACTAACTAAAATAATCGTTATGGGCCCTGAATAGTAACATGTCCTATCATCTCTTTTCCAATTGTCTTTCTTAGTCTTCAAGCTATCTAAAATGTACTTACACCAATCAATCCCATAATAATCTTCCACTAAAACTAACTTATCCACATCCCTAATTTGGCTAGTTCCCATCATCTTTGACTCAACAAAAGTGTTAATAAACAATAGCAGGAAGTTTAGCCTAAACAACTTATTGTCCACATCCGTGTCTTTAATAGTATTCAAGTAAGTTGTATTGGAGAATTGTTTGCTAGGATATTGCTTTTTCTAGTATTTAAGTAATTTGTTGTCTGTATTACAAAATGGTAACTCGTTTAAGTCTACTCCTTTTGGTATTCCCATTATTTCATGGATTCTATCATTTATGATTTCTATAGCTCCATTCTCTAAGACCGGTATATTGGAGGACGGGTCATAGTCATCTAGAATATAATGTTTATATGTGGAGGTAACACTTCTATATCTACATTCAAGAGAGAACCTAATCCCATTCTCTTTATTGCTTCTTGTTGTGTCGTTGATAAACTCCTTACAACAATTGTAAACTTCGCAGGTGTCATTCCTGTCTTCAATGCTCGTGTGTTATCTCCAGAAGTATTTTCATCTTTTAGTCTATTGTTTTACTCAACTTTTTTTCATTTTCCTTTTTCTTTCAGGAATTTATTTTCCTAGTATGTTTTTAGATTTCACTTTGTCTTTTCCCAATTTCCTTTTGTTCTTTAGACCTTCAGATTCCTTCTTTTGTGTATTCTTCTTCTTGCAGCTTAATACTTCCATAACTTCTTGTTTTGATTTGCCTTTGTCATCATGCGGCTTTGGAATTATTAGTGTTATTCCTGAAAAAATATGTCAATACAGTTAAATGAGGCTTTAAACATTGTATTCTACTAGAAAAAGTCCAGTTTATATTATGTATGCTTACTATTACTCATATAAAATTTTACTCAAGGGGGACTATGCAATACACATTTTTAATGCTTGCATTATAAGGTGGACTGTGTAAATTATGTGTTATTCTACAAAAATAAAGTATGTATGATTACTTTATTCTCGTCTACTCATACTTTCCAATTTTCATTCAAAAATAATCTATGAAATCGATGTACCTAGTTCGTCATTCTCCAAGAATATATCTTATTAATCTATGTTACCAACATAACATTCTACAAGAATAGCTATGTTGCCACTCATGTTAATACATAAAAAGATGCCACATTGTCTCGTTTACTCTTACTTTTTAATTTTCATTCACAAAACAATTTGGGAAATTTTTTAACTCACTCAACCATTCTATAAGAATTCCTCTTATGCAACTCTGTTACAAACATATCATTCTCTAAGAATACATCATATTAAACTGCTTAGAAACTCTCCAAGAATTTGTATGTTATATATCAGTTTCATACGTTAAAATAGCGCATTCTACTGGGAAGAACAACCACTGACTTATTTTAGGTCTACTCCAAGTACTAACACATGTAAAATTCTTATATTATTCTATTAGACATTATGGAAAATGATTTACATGTAGAATCTAGTCATTTGTGATGTGAAATTGAACCCCATTGACATTTACTACATACAGATAACAGCGCGTTTAACAAGCATTGCACGAATTCTTATAGAATTAGACTGTAACATAGAAAATCCAAATTATGTAACCCTAGAATTGATGTGTTTAAAAAACATCATTACCTTTCAATGGTGTAACAAAATCATCCATATCGTCCAATGCCAAAGGATTATTTGTTGTGTTTGTATACATGAATTGAAAATTTTCTTTCAAACGAGAACTTGATCTTCAGGGTTCCATGTTCAATTCCGCAAGAAAACCTCTGCTGCTATGTTGTTGTAATTATTTTTAACTAAGAATAGCGTTTGAAACTAGGTCGATTTGTTAATGTGTTTATGTGTATATGATTGATAACCGAGAATAGTATTGTCTTCTCGTGATCGTATGTATTGTAAAAATAGCCTCCCCTCTCATTTTTTTTCAGTTTATTATATATTCTTTCAAGTTATTTACAAAAATGTGACCATCATCAGAGTCGCTCATTTTTACAATCCAAAATGGTCTTACAATCACACAATAAATATCATTGTTATTTAATACTAACAAACTATATATATATATATATATATATATATATATATATATATATATATATATATATATATATATATATATATATATATATATATATTACAATCCAAAATGGTCTTACAATCACACAATAAATATCATTGTTATTTAATACTAACAAACTATATATATATATATATATATATATATATATATATATATATATATATATATATATATATATATATATATATATATATATAGAGTTAGTATTAAATGAAATTGTTAAATATTGTGTGATTGTAGGACTGAACGTAGACCATTAGATTAACAAAATCAATGGCCGTAAAGAAAGGGCATTCTTGTAATTAAAATTAAACAATTCACGTGTTTTTAAATTAAAATACCCGGTTAAGGGTAAAACAGTAAAAACCCCCCAAAACCCATAAGATCGGAATGTACGCTTCGCATGCTAAAATCACGGACATGATATGATCGGATTCAATTAACCGTCTCCCTGCCATCGTCGATTAACGTTGAATTCCGGTTGATAAGAATGCAGGTCTGGAATACTTGATTTGGTGCTCGTTGAATCGCAACTATTCTCCGATGTTGATTATTGAAATACTCTGTTAACCAAGCATTCTCAAATGAAGACTACAAATCCAATATTCTCTGAGAATATGTTCAAGTTTAGTTATTGAAAATACTCTGTTACCCAAGCATTCTCAGAGAATGAATAAGAACTCATTAATGATAACAAGAATGTTGCACAATAAAGAATCCATTCTCTGAGAATGAGAATGTTGTAGAAGAAAGAACTCATTCTCTGAGAATGAGAATGTTGCAGAAGAAAGAACTCATTCTTTGAGAATGAGAATGTTGCAGAATAAAGAACCCCCTGCATTTATTAACGCTGAGAATGTTGCAGAAGAAAGAACTCATTCTCTGAGAATGAGAATATTGCAGAAGAAAGAACTCATTCTCTGAGAATAAGAATGTTGCAGAATAAAGAACCCTTTGCATTTATTAACGCTGAGAATGTTGCAGAAGAAAGAACTCATTCTCAGAGAATGATAATGTTGCAGAATAAAGAACCCCCTGCATTAATTAACGCCAAAATCAAATTGTGGATCGAGTTAGGGTTTTTGCTCACCTCCATCAAGAAGACTAGCCGATATACACTTCTTCGACAATCCAGCCGAAAGCTCGCAGTATCGGCGTTCGTAACCTTCAAATACCTCACTCATCTCGTTCGCAGTAAATCTTCAATTCACGCAAACATAAAAACTGACAAATCCGGCGATCGAGAAAATTAGGCGGATTTTGGCAGTAGATCTAATGTTAAAATTGTTTGCAGACGACTTGCCGACTCGGATGGATGATTTGAATTCTTCGGAATGTCTTCGATGAGATTCACCGGCGCCGACGGATTCGCCGGTCCCGTATAAGAAGGGAAGAAGATGAGAGAAAGAGATAAATTTACAATCATACCCTTTAGAAATAAGTGGACCATATTTAGTCCTACAATCACACAATACTTAGAAAATGTATTTGAACCTACATATATATATATATATATATATATATATATATATATATATATATATATATATATATATATATATATATATATATATATATATATATATATATATATATATATATATATATATAGGCACACACACACAGAACAAGAAACAAAATCAAATTAAATGGTAAAAAATAAATCATTTATCTTGAAGCACATTATTTTGAATGATCTCATTTATAAGAGATGAATACATTAAACGAAAAAACTCATAACTTTTTTTGCCAAAAACACGCAACTCCTTTCATGTGCTCGGTATGCTCAACATCATTATATTATATGCTTACAATCAAATAAAAAGAGTTAGTTACCACAAATTTTGATTTTATATTGATTATGACCATGAAACATAAATTTTCAAAGGCTAATTATAAATGATTATTTATAAGACTCTCCTTAAAGGTAGCATTGTGGTTGGCTCACCAAAATGATTTGCAAGTAGAGAGAGAGAGAAAGAGTGTGTGTGTGTGTGTGTGTGTGTGTGTGTGTGTTACCCCTTTTATGATGAAATGATGTTTAATACAAGCAATGTTTTATGATGATAAAGTTGACCATCTTTATTTTGGAACAAAATTTTCTTAAACCATATTTATTATGACTTTGGTGTTATGGTGTTGATTTTCAACACAAACGATGGTTATGTTGATTTGGGAGTATTTCTCTTAAAACTATACTTAAGATGTTTTGGTGTTGCAAAGTGGTATTTGAATCAAAGGATGACTATGATGAATTTGGGGACAGTTTTTCCCTATAACTATATTTATGATGTATGGGTGTTTTAAGATGTTTTTGAGGGTTTGACTCAAGTATGGTGATTGTCATCATCTACTCTAGATGAGTTGACCCCGGGTATTCTCACTAGGCATTTCCATTACGTAACCTATTTTGACATGTGGTCAGGTTGATGATTAAGGGTGACTTATGTAGAGCTTTGAGATTTTTAGAAGGTCACGAGTTGTGTGGTTCAATTTAAACTATGTAATGATATTTGGATTGTAACCACCTCGCTCTCTTAAAACAAACTAAATTGTTTTGAAATTAAGATCGTATGATTTTTCGTAACTTAAAACTCTAAAATGATTTGAAGTAATTACCCAATTGATTTCAAAATGGTGTTTAAATAAAATTTAACTGCATTGAGATGTTTTAGGACCCAATTCCTGCATGTGATGATCTAAAAACTTTGATAAAAATGTGTGAGTTTAAAAATGATGTTTTTATAATTACCCTTAGTGATGGGTGTTACAAGGTCTGGCTCACCTCTCATGTTTGCGGATGGCAAGACATTAAAACAATAGAGTATTCATTTTTTTAATATTGCATGCATTAAAATGTATGTTTGCTTGATTTTTTCCAGAAGACATAAAATTAGTTTCTAGCTTTGAAATATATCTTTTAAGTAGTAACCATAATCTGATGTCTCTTTTTCACCGCCACCTCGCAACCACCATCACCATTGCCACCACCACCTTTGCCACGACTGCCATCTTCGTCACCACCACCACCATTATCGCCGCCATCATCACCTCATCCACCACAACTACCATCGCCACCCCCACTTCCGACACATCCACCGTATATCTCTCACATAAGCTACCACCATTGCCGCCACCACCTTCCATCACCACCTCCACTACGAGCAACATAACCTTCGCCGCCACTACCATCTTAGCTGCCACCACCATCACTACCAACATTGCCACCGCTATCGCCACCGTATTTTAATATCATCTAGAAATCAATATGGTTAACAAGTGTTTGTTTGTTTGATATTATATATGGCTATTATGAATTAATATCACTTATGCAGCCTCCAATATACATACTCTTTTTTGAAAAAGTATAAACTTTTAGTTTAAATCCGTTCTCTATATATAAATCCATACATTTTAACTTTTTAAAAATAATTAGTGAAGATACAAAAGGGTGTGCAAAGAACTTCTCATGTGTGCAGTGTGCTAAAAAAAACCTTGTGATAGGACATATGCGTATAAGGGTTAACTCACATAACATACACACCCAAACACATATGATGGTTTATTTAAGATGAGAGTTGATTCGTATACAACAGTTCTTTGTCATACATTTTTTACATATTGTACAAACCCATAAAACATAAATTATTGTATATGTACAGGATGTTTGGATAAACTTATTTTACATATAAGCACTTTTGGGTAAAAGTGTTTATTAGCTTATAGCTTTTCAAAAGTTTTTAAAAAAATATTTGGATAAGCTTATATGGTGGGAAAAGTTAATAAGTTAAAAATGAAGTTTAAAATGTGTTTAGTTTAGCTTTTATATATGTAAAATTATGAAAAATGACATTAAAGATGTAAGGTTGGTGGTAATTGGGTTATTTATGTTATTTTCTATTAGAAAAATATAAGCTTCTCAAAAAATCAGGATTTTGTATACCGATGACTTCTTAAAAACAACTTTTTAAAGATGTTGAAACAGTTAAAAAGAAAAGCATTTTTCACTATCCAAACATATTTTTAGCTTATTGGATTTATGAGAAACCAATAAACATTTTTAAAAACTTATACCAAAATTTATTTATCCTACAAAATACTCTGAAGTCAACCAAATTGAAAAAGACATGATTGGTGATACGTGGGGGCATACATTAGATTTGGTCAACCCGATGAGACCCCAAAATCACATGACGCGTATAGACCGCGTAACCATTAAATACCAAAAAAGCTCAGTGTCCTAATTATTTAATCCGATCCGCGTTTTTCTAATGCCGACAAAACCTGGATTTAAAGAAAATAACAACGTTAATATTCCACGTACTTTTGAAAAATAGAATCAATATCTAGAGTTATGTAAACCTTGATCCAGACCTTTGGCTACATGCAATCAGTTGATGTGGATTCGGTTTTTGGTATTACATTTTTTAATATTATCTTTTGGTTTAATAACTTTTCTAAAAGAAATTTCAAGTTTGATTCGATCAAAACCGTTTTTTTTTTTTTTTTTTTTTTTTTTGGCTTTTCAAGTTTTAAATGGTTTTTCTGTTTTGTGATTCTATAATTAAAATAATTAATACATCTAATTCATCGTATGGTTTGAAAACTATTTAAGTCGTTCGTTTATGTGATTACTTATACACAATGTTCTTTAAAAATGATTATAATCATATATAAGGTATTTTTTAATTGTCTTTCCAGATCGTTGATTTTTTCCTAGTAAATACATCCTCGCTGTATTTTAAAATTTTAAAATAAAAAATACATAACCACATACAAATTTGCATATAAAATTCTTTAATTTATACCGATATACCTTGAAAATATTTAATATTATTGTATTTAACGAAGCGTTATTAGATAGCTCAAAAAATTCAAATTGTTTTCAGTTAAATGACCTTATATAAAATACTTTTTTGTGTGGGACAAATCAATATTACAATATTATTTTATCCAATTAAAAGAAACATAAAGTTATGGCAAACCATGAAGGTAACGTTATGCACTTATGCCACCATTGTTCATAAAACCATGCTATACAAGATTGATGATATAAACCTGTAAAATACGGGTGGATAGAAAAATTATATATTCTATTAAACAATATGAGCAACGTTTTAGTAGCATTTTATTTCATTTATTATATTTCTTTGAAACTTTAACACATAACCCACTGTTTTAAAAAATCATAAATCCTCCTAAACACTTTAATAAATTTTATTATTAATTAAATATGTAAACTTTATGAGCTAAATTCAAAGTTAGTAATTTTCAAATATTGATTACTATCTCTCTTAGAAGAGGGCAGAGCGGTAAAAACGGATGCAACGAATTTGATAAACCGATCACGTCCGGAAGCGATGCTGGTATATAAACCCTATTCTTTGTCTGAAAACCATTGATTTCAATCGACAGCCCTATTTTCTCTCTCTTTCCACCCACACTTTCGACCAATCTTTCTTTCACTCCAACAAATGGCCGATCAGCTCACCGATGACCAGATCTCCGAGTTCAAAGAAGCCTTCAGCCTATTCGATAAGGATGGTGACGGTATGTTTAATGTCTTGTTGTATTTGTGATTGGATTCGCTGATTATTGAATTGCGTGTGATTTTTTTTTTTCTTTTGCCTGATGCGTGTTTGAGATGGTGTATGTCCATGCGTTTATCTTAGACATGGTTTGTAAATGGTCTGTGTATATATATTATCAGCTGTATCTATGTTTATGTCATCAATTTGGGGTTTATTCCTGGTTTAGGCCCGAATTTTCCAATGAATGTGATGCAAATTATGTTTTTTCACATAGAATCTATTTGTGATTGGGAGCTGATTTTGATGATAACGTTTTTTTTTCTTTTTTTTTTGGTTTTCGTGTCTTAGCGCTTTGCATCGACGAAATATAAATATATAATAAATAAATATTAGCAGGAAAACAAAAAGGAAAATTGAAAGACGTCCCACCCATGAAAGATTCATTTACGAATTTTCGTATTGGGTCGTTAGTAAATGTTACCGGATGTTGATGAAATTGATGATGGTTATGTCATATTGTTAGGAAGTATTTAACATCCTTTGCGAATATGCCTGTTTGCCTGATAGTTTTATTGATGAAACGGCATCATGATACCCAAGTTTTCTCGAAATTAGCTCAAAGGTTGTAGCTATTTTGAGACAGAGGAAGTAGCAATATACAACAATAAGGACACCTACCAACATATTCATGTTCTTATTGAGTGGCAGTGGTACATACTGAGAAATAGATGTGGACCTTTGTATTAAGAATTGATAGAATAGCTTCTTTGTGTTTGGTAATTGAAGATCAATTGGTCGAGTATGTTGATGATTTGGTCTACATCAACAAGAAATGAACACAAAAGGAGTAAAAAGAGACGGCCATACTCTTTTCATCCACCCTTTATTCTCTCAATCTTATCTCACAGAAAAAACCCTAATTCTTGAAATTTATTTATGTTGGATAAAATAAATGTAATCTGGATAAACATCAAAATTTATAAAACTATTTCAATAAGGAATTTGAGTCAAATACAAACACTAGGTACCAAAAGAACATTTGAAAAGGGAATCCAAAAGAAGTTAAAACGGTTTTTATTCTTACTGCATCAAAACATACCAATAACGCAACGTTTATATAAACTCACAATCAAAAAAGGGAAACTTTCAACACTTACTATGTTATAGCTAAATTTACATCCCTTATTCAAAACTAATAAATTCCACATCATAACACATTATTTCTAGTGTGTGTGTGTCCGTACAATGTTTACCTGCTTGCTCTTGCCTATATGTTCTTTTTTTTCATTAGTCACATTCCACGATTTATTCTTCGTTGCTTCAATGTGAGTGCGCTTATGATTATTTTATTTATTCATTACGCAGGTTGCATCACAACAAAGGAACTTGGAACTGTGATGAGATCGCTTGGTCAAAATCCAACAGAAGCTGAACTCCAGGACATGATCAATGAAGTGGATGCAGATGGAAACGGAACCATTGATTTCCCAGAGTTCTTAAACCTGATGGCAAGGAAGATGAAGGATACAGACTCTGAGGAAGAATTAAAGGAGGCCTTCAGAGTCTTTGACAAAGACCAGAACGGTTTCATTTCTGCTGCTGAACTGCGTCATGTGATGACAAATCTTGGTGAGAAGCTCACTGATGAAGAAGTTGATGAAATGATCCGTGAGGCAGATGTTGATGGCGATGGTCAAATCAACTATGAGGAGTTTGTTAAGGTCATGATGGCCAAGTGAAGATATAGTTCTTAGTTTTATTTTTATTTTCTTTCGTTTGTCAGTATCTAGTTGTTGTCAATTGCTTTCGGGCCTTGGATCCTTTTAAATCCTTCTTGTTTAATTATGTATCTGTGACAAATGTTTTTTTTTTTTTTAAGTTCCTCATTCTCATTTCAAATCATTTCTTTCCAAATGCTACATCTTGCTTTCTGAAACAAAATCTGTAATCCAAAAATATATCATCACCTTTTTAGTTTTTAGTGTGTTGTGAAATACATGATAACTTTATAACGTGACGAATCTTGTGTGTCTAGTGTGCTGTGAAATAAATAATTGTGACAAAAAGATGTGTAATCTGACGTGTACTGAATAATTTATAGCCTATGACTACAACCACGTGGAGCCCAAAGTCACCAAGTTTGACGGTGCCACTGCGCACCCTGCTCACATTAGCACCCACGACCCCACTACAATACACCTCAACAATTTGTCCCTCACAGCACCACTACCAGAGTAAGAGCATCTCTGCCTCCGCTAACCTCTTCCAAAGCCATTTCAAGTCTCAAATCTTCTCTCATTGCTCTTGGATCAAAACATCAAAGGTACAATTCGTCTAATGCATCTCGTTTATTCTTTATTGCATTCATTGTCAGTAATGTTTATGCGATCTTTAATTGTTTCCTAATCTGCGATATTGGATGGACGATTGCAAAGTATCAGATTCAATTTAGTGAGTTAGATCGCGATTCGCTAATTCATTTGCTGGATATACCTAATTTTCTTAAGCATTCTCAGTTTTTGTTATTTGGATCCTGGGAGAACTCGGACATTAATCCGAATTAGTTTTAGCTCGTCCGTACAATCAATGAATCTTTAATATCAGTTTGGCGTCTCTGATCGAACCATGATCGGGCAACATGAAATAGTTATACAATATGGAACACATATTTGGCTTAATCTATCTGTGTCTACAGTCTTTTTTTTTTCTTTGACTTTTACTGAGTTGTTCTTCTCGTCGGCGTTGACATTTTTATATCAACTGGGCTAACCTCCAGATCTAAAATTCATATGGATTCTTGAATTTCATTGAAGAACATTCAAACCAAATACTTCCAGAACACAAAATGGATATTGATTATGTTAGTAATTTATCATGAACATTCCCCGATTTGTACTTTGTTCTTCCAGAACACAAAATTGATGGAGATTTTGTTATTAATTCATCAACAAACGTTTGGAATCCATATCAATTTTGAACCGCGAACAGATAACTAGTTTCATTTAAGTCGAATCTCAAAAGGATAAGTATCGCATTTTTCATGTGACGTAAGCTTTATGATAAAATGGAAAACTGCATTTCTTATTCGTATTATTAAATGAATGTTGGATTGACGATGAATGATATCGGTTGCATTTAAAAACTTGTATTTTTAGCGTTACTGAAGGATAGACAGTGAAGGTCATGATAAAATTTAGCACTCACCCTATTTTTTTGCCAAAATTACAGTTCCAAATGGATCCAGAGAGAACGACTACAAGCACCCACTGGTGCTACACTTGCAGGCAATTAGTGACTCTCATAAGACAAGTCTGTTGTGAATGTGGAGGAGGTTTCATTCAAGAGCTTGAAAATATCCTAACCACAACCACCAATCTGGAAGAACAAAACCGCCAGTCAGGCATCATGGAAACCCTCTCAAACTTTTTCAGACGACAAGAAACACAATCTAACCATAGAGACCAACAAGACACAGTCCCCGAAGACAACATTAACAGCACGTGGGGCCCGTGGCCGATTTTCTCCGGCGATATGCCGGTCAACAACGGCGGTCTCTTTGAGCTTTTCAATGAAGTTCTCGGATTCCGGCGAGAAAACGGTGCAGACATCTTTGTGGGCCCCGGGGTCGAAGAGTTTTTCGAACAGTTCAACAGTCATGATTCTGATGTTCCTCCACCTGCTTCAAAATCATTAATAGATGCATTGCCGACTGTTAAAGTTTCAAAGAAAGATATTCGGTCTGATTCACATTGTGCGGTTTGTAAAGAGAAACTTGTATTGGGGTCTAGTGCAAAGAAGTTGCCATGTAAGCATTTGTATCATTCGGGGTGTATTGCACCTTGGTTAGCTCAGGTGAGCTCGTGCCCGGTTTGCCGCCGCGAGGTGACAGTGAAGGGGTCGGGTGGTGGCGGCAGGAGGCGGAGTCCGTGGTCTTTCTTGTGGCGTTTTGGATCGTGATGTTGGTTTGTGCCATTGAAAGTTGTTTTGGGTCATTCTTCTAAGTTGAAGAAATGGTTAGTTGGTTCTTTTTGTTTGTTACTTGTGAATCTATAAGACTCGGTCATAAAGATCAACGGAAGTTGGTTGTTGGTCAATTTGCTTCATTTCTTTCGGTTTATGTATTCTTTGTAGGCGAAAGAAACAAACAAGCAAATAGATCTAACTCGATGCCTAATTCGATGTATATAATTACCTTGTGCCTTCAGCCAGTTATAATTATAATCGTATATAATAGAATTACTGTTAATTGTGATGTTTTAAACTACTAGTTTTTTTTTTTTTAAATGGTCGAAAGCAGCGAATAAGGAAAAAGAAGTTAAAATTTTTTATAAAGCATAAAAGTTGAACTAAAGAAAAAAAAAGAGATAAAGTAGGGATGTCAAAGACGCAAAATGGGTGGGGAAGTCTTCCTACACCAAAAAATAGGGGTTGGAGGGGGAGGGAGGGGGGACCGGATGATAGCGGTGGTTTAGGTTTGATGGGTTAAACGATTTAGGTTTGGCGGGTTCGAATCGGTTAAACCGTATAACAGAAACTCAAATAAAATGGTTATTTTGTCAACCCTTTTTATCCGGTTTACCTCCAAAAAAAAAAGTAAGATTACATGTTACATCAATAATTGAAATACAGTAAAAAAAAGTAAGATTACATGTTACATCAATAATTGAAATACAGTAAAAGTAAAAATATAAAATATTACACCAATGTTACTTTGAAAGCAGCTGCATGCAAAGTGGATAAATACGATAAGACATGTCGTGAAAATCAACATGTGTTTATCCCTTTCGCTTTTGATACCTTTGGTTTTCTCGCACCTGAAGCTGTGGAGCTACTCAACAGAGTTCAACGGGTTATGCAGAGTACCATCATGTCCCTTAGATCTTTGGATTTTGTTTTTAAGCGTATTAGCTTTGCCATTCAAAAAGGGCTAGCCCTCAACCCAAAAAATATTACACCAATGTTACTATGTCTGATATTACAATCTTATAAACAAAAAATAACTTCTAAATAATAAATATTTAGGGCCCCTCACCGCCTAAGCCCTCAACCCAGAATGTTTTTCTTTTTAAAATACCTCCCTTTTTCAACGGGGCCCAACGGAGAAGGGTCTTGCCGTCTTGACTCTTGAGAGATATTTTACAATCCAATTCGTCCTCCTACAGTTTGCTTGAACAAGTTCTATATTATTATTCTGATAGTATAATTAGGTAGCTACATTCAGTAAGTTATTATTAATGATCAATTTGACCCACAACGACATGTATCGGGAATGGGAAAATGACTTATAAGGGTAATTATGTTTCAAAATTGTTCAAAAAACAGCATTCAAGTTTGGTCTATTCAAAAAACACCAACCAAGTAAAGCCTTTGTACAAAAAACACCATCCAAGTAAAACCTTTGTACAAAAAAACACCATCGAACTACATGTTTTGTTAAAATTTTACCCGATGGTAACCGGCTCTTGCAGGATAAAGGAGGAATATATCAATTAATGTCATCTCATCTGTTATTATGTCATGTCACTAAATATTAGGCCAAGTCATCCTTTAACCTACAAGAGCTGGTTACCATCGGGTAAAATTTGAACAAAACATGTAGTTCGTTAGTGTTTTTTGTACAAATGCCTTACTTGGATGGTGTTTTTTGTACAAAGGCCTTACTTGAATAGTGTTTTTTGAACAGACCAAACTTGGATGGTGTTTTTTGAACGGTTTTGAAACATAATTACCCTTATAAGTCATTTTCCCTTTAATAATCATTTATTTTAAGTTGGAACTCTTTTCAACTTGTTATTCGATGAAAACAGAAACATACAAATATGGATCCTATAAAGAAATACGTGATATCAGTTTCTACGAAGTAATATTGCTATATAATCATATAACAATCACAAAGAAATATTCAGAACCATCAGTACACGATTTTTCATCACATATGATCCATCCTCCTGGTACAATCTAGTTTCTTTAACATCTGTTACCGATGTTCTTAGTTTTGGCTATCTATCCTTATTTTTTTTACCCCTTTCATTTAGTTACTAAAAAAAAACCGATCCTCAATCAACTCAAAACATTCCAACAAGCAAAAGAAACCATTTCCTTCATCATTCCTCAAACCCTCACAAAGTTACCAAACGGGCAAAACACACGATTACACAATCTCATGATCTCAAAAGTACAGTAAAAGCATAAGAAACCAACTTCTAGTTTGTAAGTTCCATAATAGCAGATACAATATCCCCTTCTGCAGCCTTTAGAGCCTTGACAGCCTTTGACCTGGTCACCCCTGCTTGTGTCATAACCAGATCAATGTCCTTTGGCTCCACCCCACTCTCATCAACTTCATCTTCTTCATCAGGTGCCACACCTGTTGCTTCAGAAGGCATTGATGATACCATATTACTCAAATTTGGTGCTTTAAACTGCTCAGCTGCTTGACTCTGCAACTGTGAGCTCAGATCCTCTATCTTTGCTTCACCAAATATCACATACGTGTCTGAAGCAGGCGACTTGAATACATCCGGTTTTGATATCACAAACAGAATCTGCAACGTCATTAACACTAACCATCAATAATCAACCAATCAACATGGAAAACTCACCAAAGAAACTCACATTTTTGCTCTTTTTCACAGTCACACGGCTGACTCCAGGAATGGGCTTCATCCCAAGTTTTAACATGGCCTTCCGACTTTTTTTCTCGCTTCTGCTTTGCTTTGACCTACCACTTGCATCTCCCAGACCTGATTACAAAACAAATTGATCAATTAATGGTTAACTATGAGAGACTCAAGAGTATATCACTTTCTTGGATTAAAGGAGTATCAAGTATATCATGCTTAATTGCGTAGTCTCACCTTCAACTTCATCTTCATCATCGTCATCTTCATCATCATCTTCTTCGTCTTCAATCAGCGGTTCATCATGCTGCAAAACATCAGTGACAGTAACTTGATTAATTGATTTTAAACACAACATGACTGGAAATAATAGGAGCAACAGTCGTCTAGATAGCTCATCTAAAGTAATTGGAATAAAGGTTTATAATCGTTATGGGAAGAGAATTTTTATTGAAAGAAGACCCAAGACTACCAGCAAAACGAATACTTATTGATATTCATATGCATTACAAGTCATCAGGAAAACAAATCATTGCAATCATAACGAACTCTTCACATATATGATGAAAACCTACAGTTCATATGGCCAGTAATTATCAACAGTACAAATACACACCAGTTAGATCTCTTTTCTTGGGGGATAAGCAAAAAGAGAAAGTAGACGGTAATCAACCAAAAAGATGGTTCCTACTTCCTAGGATGATCTCATGGTCATAAGTGTGAAACGCGTTGCTAGATCCAGTTTTTTGCAGTCCTGATAGAAGATATATTCTACAGCTTTTTCAATTTCATCAGCCCATTTACGTATAGTACCATAACTGACAACTGACACATCAAAGTGAATCTGAAGCTAATCAAGTGAGATAACCGAGATGGCACCCAAGGGTTGTACTAAAACCAAAACAGCAATAATACAAGAATAGAAGACGAAACATTTACACTTTCTAGATAGGAGAAGAGATCTTACATCAATCTTCTGTTGTTCGAGATGGGCAGCAAGGAGTTCTTCTTGTGTTTGAGCAGTCATGGTGAGCAGAAAGTGAGAGAAAGGTTTACCGAAAAGAACGAATAAATCACAAAACCCTAAACACCTCAAAACACAAAATAGTTTTCGAGAGCAATAGTCCCTCCTCTAATATTTGGTAAACTTGTTTTCAAATTTGGGTCGTTTTTCGTTTATAGCGTTTATTTGATGAGATAATTTCATATATCCTTTAAATAAATATTAAAATATTTATTTTATTTAATATTTAAATATCATATATATCTGGTAAAATTATTATATTTATTCAACCTAAACTCTAAATATCATATATACCATCTATAAACTTTTAAAATATCATATTTGCTCAAAAACAATTAATATATTTAAACATTTTTATAATCTTTTTTATAGAAAATCATTATAAATATTAAAAAAATCTGGAATGACCGAACTACCCCTAATTCTATTTGTTGAAATACTTACAATCTGTTAATCAGACTTCTCATACAGTCGTGTTGCTGGAAAGTAGAAACACAATCATCGGCACCGATTTCCATCTTCAGATAATTATTGACGACGACTAAGTACGACAAACGGAAATAAGTACTGTAGACGATGAAATCGGTGCGATTTATCGTTGGATATGAAAATCGGTGCTGAAGATGATTATCGATGGCGACTAAGACGTATGACGACTATGGACGGTGGGTGGTAAACAACGACTATGGTTGGCGACAATGAGTCCCCCTTCCTCCAAGTTGTGTTGTTTGTGTTTCCACTTTCTAGCGACGTGTTTGTGTAAGAAGACTGATTAAAAGATTGAAAGTATTTTAATAAAATTACAAACAGGGTTATTTCGGTCATTCCATATTTTTCTTATATTTATAATGATTTTAAATTATAAAAAATTATTATAAAAATATATTAAAATATTTAAAAAAATAATTTTGGGAAATATAATACTTTGGAAGCTTATAAATGGTATATATATTATATTTAGATATTAATTCAGACAAATATGATATTTTGGAAGCTTATTAATGGAATATTGATATTTAGAAAATTACATCAAACAAATATGATATTTTGATATTAATTTAGAACATACATGTAATTCTCTTTTATCTGATTATTTATAATATTTTTTTCTAACGTGTAGAAAAAAATCGATTTGACTTTTTAATTATATGTAGAGAATATTGATTCAACATGTATGGCTTGACTAAACTAGGGTGTTCAAATTCGGATATCCGAATTTCGGATATTCGAAAATTTAGGATAGTGGATATTGATATCCGAATCCGTATCCGAAATTTCTGATATCCAAAGTTTCGGATACGGATTCGGATATCATTTCGGATATCCGATTTAATAAAACTTTTTTCCAAATTTAATTAAATTAGCCTAAAAATCATTTATCCAATAAATACATCAAAATAAACATATTTGATATTACATTATGGTATTCAAAACCAAACGAAGTAAAAAGAGTATGAGATTAATCGACGAAACATAGTAATATATAAAAAATGGGAATATATTTTTTGCAACTCGGATATCTGAAATATCCGATATTTTGTAAAATCACTATCTGAATCCGAATCCGAAAATTGGGATATCCGATTTTTCCGGATAATTTAGCATCGGATTTTTCGGATACGGATATTTTTGAACACGCTAAAGTATACTTTGTGAACTAATTTGGTCTCACTAATTCCATATGGACTAATCGGTTTGGGATTTATCGAAAGGATATTTACAAAAATGACATTAGATATGAATCAAAATATCTAGTTTTTTTATTCTGTAAAATATTTTTGATTAAAATAGGCTATTTTAGACTAATTTTATATCACATTAAAAATACATTTTTCAGACAATTAAATATATTCTAAACTGACATTTCGGATTTCACACAGAAAAAGTCAAAAAGATTATTCCAGACTTTCAAAAACAAATTCGAAATCCGATGAATAATTCTAGAATTTTAAGAAAATGTTTCGATTCTTACTAGACTTTACCAAAAAGTTCAAGAAAGATAGCAAAATGTGAAATAGATACAATATAATGGCTTAAAATATAACATCCAACTAAAACGAGTGATATTATACATTTTGAAATATCATTTCAAACATAAGTAAAAAAAGAGCTTCTTAAAAATTGTTTGACGCATATAAAAAAATACACATTATATATTTTGCTAAGTCTGACATTACTCATTCTACACAAATGAATCATTTTCCCAAAATACAAAACCTTGACTATTTTTATTAAGTCCTTAGTTTCTAATGGTCATTTTGTGGATATCTCATTTATTGAAATCATGTTATATTGTTTTGTTGAGGCATTAAAAAGTATTTTTTTTAAACTGCCGTTTAATAAGTCATTTTCTAAATTTTAAGCATTTTGTGGTCAATGTTTTACTTGTAATGATATTTTTTTTCTTATCAACCATTGCAAGTTACTTTGCATCACATTGCATAACTAAGTATTTTGATTTTTTTTCTCGTTGTGTGCCATTCTCGAAACCTTTAAATTTACTAATATTAATTTGTTCTATTTATATTAGTAAAATTATTTTATTTATTTATATTTAATTTACTTATTTTTATTTTATTTAATTTAAAATATATATAATATACTGAAAATGACATAAATTATAGCTCCAAAATAGATGTGTTACATGATCGCATCCTCTTTCTGGAGCGGAATCTCATGTTTAGTCTTTATAACAACAATGAGGTCAAAAGGGAGAATGAAGCTCCAAACATCAATATGGATATCATGTTAGCGTCACATAGATAAAGCTAGAACAAAGTTTGCCTATGTGGCATGTCACGCAAACCAGTACATGTTTAACCTATTATAGTAGGAGACAATGATCAATTGTTACATTTGTAAAAATTTAAGGTCTAATTTAGCACGGTTAGATATTTCATGACTAAGTAATAACATAAATAAAAGTTTTATAGCCAATTTTATCATTAATATTTTAAATAATATTGAATAGTATTTATTTATTTAATATATTTTAATTTGTTAATAAAATAATAATACATAAAGTTATCAAGTAATAAAAGAAGTTCACATTTATTTTTGGGTTTCAATAAATAAAAATTTTCAAATTAATTTAGTGAAAAATAAATTATTTATCATAAACGAGATTACTTGAGTGGTCTCAATTATGAGTAGGGTTGTTAATTATTCGGATAAAACTGAACTATTCAATTAGACATTTTGGATGGACTATATAGTGCAGATGTTCAAAATTATAAATCGGTTTTGACCAAAATTGAATTACAACTTTGTATTTTAGATTGATTTTGGTTACTAAAATCTAAATGAATAGCAATTATATATGTATATACTTTATTTTTTATATGTACTTTTGATTATTTATTCATTTATTAGTATTGGGCTTTTAATTAAACTAGAAGTCATGTACCAAATACGTAATTAATTATTTTTTATATGTACCTTTGATTATTTATTCATTTATTAGTATTGGGCTTTTTAATGAAACTAGAAGTCATGTCCAAAAACGTAATTAATGTAAAATTTACTTTGCAATTAAGGTATTTGCTTTTACGTCTTTCATTAGAGTTCACTAAGATGACAGAAGACGAATAATTCGTGGATTTGTACTAGACAAATCAAGCTTGATAATGTTAAAGTTATATATTTATTGAAATGTGTTTGTCCTTGAAAACTGAAATGTAAAAAATCGATCCATATAGTTATAGTTTAGTTGGTTTTGATCAATTGTAATTTAGTTTAGTCAATTCATAGTATAATTTGAGAACTGTAATATATTTGCATTCATTTAATTTGGTCGAACTGATCCATTCAAGCAAACATCTCTAACTATAAGATGATAGGTATGGTATTTCTATTTTATGAATCAGGAATATCATGGGTAATGTTAAATATACCCTCTTAATATGAGGATAAAGTATACATTTTCTCGTATTTTCAACAAAAACAATTTAATTATAAATTATCATCAAACTAAACTAATAGCAATTTTTTATTTTATTATTTTATTATTTTAATTCGTTTTATTTGCTATATGATGGTGGTAGTGTGTGATGGTGGTGGTGACGATGGTGTTGGTAGTGGGTGGCACTGGGTGGTGGTGGTAGTAGAGGGTTTCAATTTGAAATGTAATAGAACGGTATCATGATAATCTTGCAGATTCCTTATTACAAAGTAATTAATTTCACCAAACCACCAACGAAATTTATTCCCTCCATTTCAATGAAATTGGAATACAATTCTTTCAAGAAAACTTGAACCAAACACAAGAATTCAAAGGAATTTGATTCCAATTCCGTCGAATTCTCTCGAATTCCAACAAACCAAACGCCCCCTGATAGTGTATTACTTATATAGTTGTATCAAGTTCAATGTGATTGGTAGCAAACCAATCACATCAGACTGGGGGACTTGATGGTAATAGGTCTAGACCTGGCCTACTCGCTAGCACGGCTTGACGGCCGTTAGACGGTACTACTTGACAGCACGGCGTGGCCGCCAGCCCTACTCGACAGCACGACGTGACAGCCCGCCAGGCGCTAGCCAGCAGCCATGCCTGACGGCATTGCCTGGCTGCATCTTCTGACAACTAGCATGGCAGCCTTGCTTGACAGCATTACTAGCTGGGCCTGAATTGGGCTGACCTAATTGTCCCCTATAAATAGAACAAGAAGAGAACCCCTATTTGACTATTTTTGTCTTCTTGCTTCTCAGTAACATTAATACTAAGAAAACAACATTTGTGGATAATGATGTGGAAAAAGTCCAGATTAACCTAACGTATTATCTTTTAATGCTCAAAACTCAAAAATAATTATTATTAAAACCATTTTATATTTTGATCTCTCCCAATTTAATACGTTGTGACCAATTTTATAACAATGTGTTTATATTTCAAATATCCATTAAAATCATTACAATGACCTCATAGGGACTGATCTCAAATTTTCTTAAGATTAGAATTCTAAAATGGTCACGAAGCCTTATTTAGGGAATATCTAAATATAAAATCGTTTTGGTGGACAAAAATATAACATAATGTTTTTTCTTTAAGCTTTGGAAGATGGTTGGGTTTTTTTGAAGTTGCCTCTAACGGGTGCTAACTATGTGGAACATGTGAGTATTTGACCCCGAAGCGAAGTTCAAGATCATATTCACCTTTACAATAGGTGCATCTTACTAGCAGAATTTGTACATCTTAGTTGCCACTTACACAATACTCTATTTCAAATAATAATACACCATACGGGTAAGTTGCCAAAGTTTTAAGGACGTTATTTGAAATGTGGCATTGACTTTGTTGACTTTTTAGACTCTAGACAACTTTAGTATTCACGAACTAGAATGCATTATTCAAGATTTATGATCATAAAAGTTCAACGATACTACTTACACTTTGGGTCAAAGTTGCATCATAAATTTACATTATCATATCAAGAATTGTTATTTGGCTTCAGGATTAGTGGGTTCACGTCACTTAAGTAGTTTCATTCGATTTCAATTTCAAAAACCAAAATGATTCTCAATCAAACTCATAACATTCTAATAAGAAAAACAAACCATTTCCTTCTTCATTCCTCACATCCTCACAAAGTCAACAAACGGTCGATTGTCAATGCACAACACATAACATGATAAAAGCCATCTCATGATCTCAAACATACATGTATAACAAAAGAAAACCATAGGTAATAAGGTAAAACTTTACTTCTAATTTGTGAGTTCCATAATTGCAGATACAATGTCCCCTTCTGCAGCCTTTAGAGCCTTGACAGCCTTTGACCTGGTCACCCCTGCTTGTGTCATAACCAGATCAATGTCCTTTGGCTCCACCCCACTTTCATCAACTTCATCTTCTTCATCAGGTGCCACACCTGTTGCTTCAGAAGGCATGGATGATACCATATTACTCAAATTTGGTGCTTTAAACTGCTCAGCTGCTTGACTCTGCAACTGTGAGCTCAGATCCTCTATCTTTGCTTCACCAAATATCACATACGTGTCTGAAGCAGGCGACTTGAATACATCCGGTTTTGATATCACAAACAGAATCTGCAACATCATTAACACTAACCATCAATAATCAACCAATCAACATGGAAAACTCACCAAAGAAACTCACATTTTTGCTCTTTTTCACAGTCACACGGCTGACTCCAGGAATGGGCTTCATCCCAAGTTTTAACATGGCCTTCCGGCTTTTTTTCTCGCTTCTGCTTTGCTTTGACCTACCACTTGCATCTCCCAAACCTGATTACCAAACAAATTGATCAATTAATGGTTACCTGTGGGAGACTTAAGAGTATCTCACTTTCTTGGATGAAAGGAGTATTAAGTATAGTCTCACCTTCAACTTCATCTTCATCATCATCATCTTCATCATCATCATCTTCGTCTTCAATCAGCGGTTCATCATGCTGCAAAACATCAGTGACAGTAACTTGATTTAATGATTTTAAACACAACATGATTGGAAATAATAGGAGCAACAGTCGTCTAGATAGCTCATCTAAATTGGAATACAGGTTTATAATCGTTATGGGACGAGAATTTTATTGAAAGAAGACTCAAGACTACCAGCAAAATAAATAATTATTGATATCCATATGCATTACAAGTCATCAGGAAAACAAATCATTGCAATCATAACGTACTCTTCCGATATATGGTGAAAACCTACATTTAATATGGCCAGTAATTACCAACAGTACAGATACACACCAGTTAGATCTCTTTTCTTGGGGAAAAAGCAAAAACGAGAAAGTAGACGATAATCAGCCAAAAAGATGGTTCCTCGGATGATCTCACGGTCATAAGTGTGAAACGCGGTGCTAGATCCAGTTTTTTGCAGTACTGATAGAAGATATATTCTACAGCTGTTTCAATTTCATCAGCCCATTTACGTATAGTACAATAACTAACAACCGACATATCAAAGTGAATCTGAAGCTAATCAAGTGAAATAACTGAGATGGCACCCAAGGGTTGTACTAAAACCAAAACGGCAATAATACAAGAATCGAAGACGAAACATTTACACTTTCTGGATAGGAGAAGAGATCTTACATCAATCTTCTGTTGTTCGAGATGGGCAGCAAGGAGTTCTTCTTGTGTTTGAGCAGTCATGGTGAGCAGAAAGTGAGAGAAAGGTTTACCGAAAAGAACGAATAAATCACAAAACCCTAAACACCTCAAAACACCAAAATAGTTTTCGAGAGCAATAGTCCCTCCTCTAATACTCGGTAAACTTGTTTTCAAATTTAGGGTCATTATCCGTTTGGATCTTTTATTTGATTATTCATAATAATTTTCCTAACTTGTAGAAAAATCGATTTTATTTTTTTAATTATACAATTAATAACATAAAAACTACTGTAGTTTAGTTAAAATTCTGATTTAATAATTATATTTCTTTTTGAACCATAATAACCACTCATATTTTTAAAAAAAAATCAATAGTGACCACTATTCGTTTTATTTTATTAATTTTAAGAATTATTTTTATAGAAAGATTGCGTAAAAAGTTTTATATCAACATTTGAAGCAAATATTGGAACTCCATTGCAGTGAAAATTATACATAAAGTTGTCTACATGTGAATTTTGTTTTCGTAAGTGCAGTTCTTCGGCCACGTTGTAAGAACGTAGGGTGTCCAAGTGAATCCACTAAATTTTGAATACAACGGGGGTAAGGAGTGTTCCGAGTTGGCGTCATACAATCATGACTTTTATTTATTATAATGGTCATATAAATCTATTTGAAAATATGAGTGATTTTTATAAATTTTTCTTGAAAGGATGAGTGGTTTTATAGAACAAAAAAATATAATGCTTAAACCGGATTTTTATCGCACTACGTTGTTTTTTTATGTTATTAGCACTTGATTATACGTAGAGAATATTGATATATGTATGGTTCAACTGAAAGTAAATTTACTTTGTGAAATAATTTGGTCTCACCCCTGTTTTTGGATTTATCGAATGGATATTCACAAAACTGACATTAGATATGAATGATCTAATAAAAATATCTAGTCATAGAATGATATTTTAGGGGTGTGTCAAAAAAAACTTCTTGATGTGACATGTGTGTGTTGAAATCAACTCACACAGCACATACCCACACATATATGGAGGTTTATTTAAGATGACCATATTTTTATTGAGATTTAGTTATTTCAAACTAATTTTATATCATATTAAAACTTTTTTTTTACAAATAAGTATATATTCTAAACTGATATTCCGGATTCTAGACAGAAAAAAAAATTATTCCGGAATTTCAAAACAAATCCGAAATCCAATGAGCAACTCCAGAATTTCAAGAAAATGTTTTGTATTTTTTATCAAGATTTACTAAAAGATTAAAGAAATAATGCAAATTATGAAACGGATACAATATAATGGCTTAAAAACATCTCATTTGATTAAAAAGGGTAATAGTAGAAATTTTGAAATGTCATTTTAAACATCAAATAAAGAGGGTTTTTTGAAAATCATTTGATATATATATATATATATATATATATATATATATATATATATATATATATATATATATATATATATATATATATATATATATATATATATATATATATATATATATATATATATATATATATATATATAAAAGTTCAATAGATAACCAAAATAAAACAAGGAACCAAGGAACCAATCGTGAGCGTCGGAATGCATTTTATCGACGGACGGAGATGAGGTTGTAAACTTCTAACTTGGACGCGCATGTAGCGGATCATAACAAAAAACCCACTTCGTTTTTTTATTTTTAGAGCTTATTTTTTATCGAAATAAAAAACTGAATATATCAAAATTCATAATTTTTTATTCTCTTTCAATAGACACCCATATCAATATACTAAAAACAAAAAAAAAATATTCAAAATTTTTGTTCAGATTCACAACAGTTAATTAATGTGAATTTGAACCATAATAAGTTTTTATAGAAGATTATTCACATGTGAATGATCATTGAAATTATATTTTTCAACAATAATTGATCATTTAATAACAACTCATTTGAATTTAAATAAACTTTTAGATTTGCATTGTGAATTTGACTAAATTCATATTGAACTTATGTAATTTCATTTATATTCTTTACAATTTCAACATTTTGATACTGTACAATTGAGTTAACTAAGATTCACAAATTAATTTACTTAAAGTTACACATGAATGATCAAAAATTGTTGAAAAAATCAGGTTCAATGATCATTTATATGTGAATTAATATGTATTAAACTAGATGCATACTATTTTGAACCTTTTGATGATACACAAATGAATTAATTCAGATCCACATATGAATTTGCTTAAAATTCACATATGAATAATAAAAAGTTGTTGAAAACCAGGGTACAATTATCATTTATATGTGAATTTACATGTCTAAAACAAGAAGCAGTTAAAATTCGAAATGTCAATATAAACTGTATTAAATTTGTATGGAAGATATTTCACATGTAAATGGTCAATAATTTTTTAAATAATTGTTAATCATTCAATAACAACTTATGTAATTTAAAAATATTTTAAAATTCAGATGTGAATTCAAAAAAAATCACTAATGTCTTACTATTTCAATGTTTTAATATCATATACAATTGAATTAACTGAGAGTAATAAATGATTTACTTAAAATTCACATGTGATTGGTAAATAATTATTGAAAAATTTGGATATATTTGTCATTTACATGTGAATGAATATATCTAAAACAATACAGTTCAGTTCAGGTTCACAAGATGAATCTGGACGAACTTGAAGTAAAAAAAAACAAAAAAATTTGTATATCAATATGGATCTCTATTTGTAGAGGATGAAAAATTATGAATTTTTGTATAATTGGATTTTTTTTCTAAAAAAGAATAAGCTTAAAAATTAAAAAAAAAACATAAAAAACGAAGTGGGTTTTTTGCTATGATCCGCTACATGCGCATCCAATTAACAATTTTACATCCTTCTCTCTGGCCGTCGATATTTTGCATTCTGGCCGTAGGATTGGTTCCTTGGTTCCTTGTTTAATTTTGGTTCTCCATTGAACCTAACCCTATATATATATAGGGCCAGGATCAAATATATCCTGACAAGTATTGTGTAACCTTGAAACTCAATATTGACCACTCATTTAAAACACATTCTTTTAAGAATGACTTATCTCTTCATTTAGAATATTGTTGTTTTATGTAAAATATTTTCATTCTTTCCAAAATTGTTACAATTTTTGTAGATTCTTATTGTTGTGATGTAAATTTTCCAGTAATTTTGTCATAATTGAAACAATTCATTACATTCTTGTTGTTTTGATGTATAAAATTTAGTTCATTCTTTTAAGAATGAAAATTTTTTCAGTTTTTTCATTCTTACGAGAATGAAATCTGATGGTCAGGATCTGGTTACAAGGTAACACGATAATTGTCATTCTTATTATAACATAGCCATATATATATATATATATATATATATATATATATATATATATATATATATATATATATATATATATATATATATACTAGTTGTAAGACCCGTGTAATACACGGGATGATATAAAAAATATAAATTAGAGGCGTTCTTTCTTTTAAGCTGAAGTAATTCTTGTATCACCAAGATTTCATGACAAAAATACAATACAATGTCTTTTATTTGTGGTGACCTCGTTTGAATACAAAGCATACGTCTTGTTGCCTTTTATAATATGATACACCTTTCTACAGCAATTGATGACAAACTAAGTAGAGAATATTATTAATCCATATATACTTCTAAAATGTGCTGTCTACCACTATTAGTTAGAATGGGATTCAGCAACAAACGTGTAAAAAATTTGAAAAACTTGAGTTTTAAGATAAAAAATTTCGTACACATGTTACTACATCAAAAAAGCGTACCTCTTCTAGTATTTTATCTAAAATTAGGGTACGAACTATTTTACAAGCAGAGCTCCTGAGATTGAATGTTCTATTGATAATTTAAGATCACAAATGTATTAATAAACCAAATCATAAGGGAATATAGATATTATTTCATTTGATTTTGGGGTGATGTGATGCAATGACAACCACATTCCCAAGCATTTTTTCAAGCTTACTTTGAAGCGACGCATAGGCATCGGGGTTCCCAAGTATTGACTTTTCTATAACTTTTACAGATATTATGAATGGATTGATTCTACTTTCTTTCATAAGAACCTCAAGAAGTTCACTAACCCCAAGCTTCTCAACATCATATGAACTTGAAGAATCAAGACGAAGAAATTGACCTGATATGTTACCACAACACAAAATCATTTTTTTATTAATCTAAAAATAAAAGGTGTGATGAAATATACGGATTTGTTAAATGTTAGGATTAATACCGGCACAAAAATAGCCATGATCTTCTTCACAAATACCTCCAATATCATTGTCTTATGGAATTTGCTTATCAAATCTAACATCGATCTTACAAAACCCATTTTTAACAAATGCAAGTAACACTTTTCACTTATAACCATACGGTGGACCCCTATGAATACATTTCTTCTTTAGTCAAAACAAAAACAAAGAGCTCACTGAATGTAGAAATGAATATACCTCATGGGAGCTTGCAGAGGAGAAAATCTGGATGATAAGGGACCGACATATTTAACTCTATCACCTGCCAAATGTAATTTGAAATTTTACATCGATAGAGTTACAGGGTGATAAGTAAGTGCTTATTTAAAACAGCTTATGTTTTTTAAGTGCTTATTAGCTTATGCAGTACCAAAAAAGGATAGTGGTAAAATGGTAAATTTTGTATCTGCATTGCTGGCATGAAAAAAGAAAGGAAGCTACTATACATATGTTTTTTGGGGTTAAAATAGTGTTAAAAGGTTAGTTGGTTAAAGTTGCAAAAACATCACGTACCTTGAGTTTGATGTGTAGGGAAATTTGAAAAAAAATATATGCAAAACAATAATGAAAGAATCAATTTACAAGCATTGATATAGTGGGAAGTTTGAAAAAATATCAATGTGCTTTGAATGTATTTGGTTTTTATAGTAACCTACTTTGATTTCCTTTTGTTATATCACTGTTCTTTAATTTTGTTTCTTATTAAGACCTTGAACTTGCTGCGGCTATTTTGGCCTAAAGTCCCGATATGTTGAGTATAATGGTAGAAAGATGTAACCAACTTTTATATTCTGGCTAAAAGTAAACACTATTGCCTATAATTGGATAAAGATGTAAGTACGTTGCTATTTTGCACAACATTTTGGGTTGTCAATAAGTGATTTGGTTTTTGTTCTTCTTAAAGTTCTCCCCTGCACCAAAGTTACCATCAGGCATTATATCAAACAAGTAGGGAGCGTAAACCGGAAATCAAAAGATACACCAAAAAACTACCCACCATGTATCTCCACGTACAAGATCAATTTTTGTCACCATTTGCTATGAATGAAAATTTATATTCTTGCTAGAAGTTCAGTAACCAAAAACTACCCACCATTTATCTCCACGTACAAGATCAGTTACATAACCTTTTATCAATTTTGATCTGACAATTTGTTAGCATGAAATTGAACTCATAATCCATATTACCTGGGTCATTGTACCGATCCGATATAGATGCAGAGAAACATCGAGATAGAGGAGGGATTGAGTTTTTATCGGTAGAGAGAAATATGGAACATTTGGGAATAAATATTGGGTGATCTGGTTTTCAGTGAACGTATATGTGAGCAGTGATGATGATGTCGTTTATGGTTTTCATTAAGGTTTTTCTTAGAGATTGAAGATATCACAATCCTGATTTGTTGGAATTTTGAAGACGAAAAGGAGAAAAATTAGGCGAGATTTTTGAAATTGATTACACTATGGGTAGAATGAGACGAAGTGAAAAGAAAGCTAAAATGATGTCCAGATTCATTTCTAGGCGGGAAAATAAGATAACGGATGGAGTAAACGGGAGGAAAAATTGATTTTGAAATTGACTCAATCAATAAAGACGGAATTTAATATATCATGAAACGACAAAATTTTATTTTTTACAAAAATTGAAAATTCTATTAAAATGTCATGTGGCAAATCGCATGAGAAGATGACAAGTGTCTTTTGAGATACTTATTTATTAGGTTAAGATATATATATATATATATATATATATATATATATATATATATATATATATATATATATATATATATATATATATATATATATATATATATATATATATATATATATATATATATATATTCGGGAGTTACTCATTCCACATAAATAAATCATTTTTCCAACATACAAAAACTAGACTATTTTATTAAGTCCTTTTCCTGTTTTCCAATAGTCATTTTGTGAATATCCCATTTATTAAAATCATGTTATATGGTTTCTTTTGAAGCATTAAAAATTATTATTTAAATGTCCGCTTGATAAGCCATTTTATAAATTTTAAGCATTTTTTATCGATGTTTATGTATGTTTTGTTCATATCAACTATTGCAAGTTACTTTGCATCACATTGTATAACTAAGGGGTCGTTTGGTAGTACTAAGAAAGCTTTCTTACCATTGTATAACTAAGGGGTCGTTTGCAAGTTATTTTGCATCATCGATACAGGCAAGTAGCAATAAATAATGTAAACCAAAAGAGACAATAGTCTTCAGAAATTTAGTAGTACTAAGAAAGCTTTCTTACCATTTCAATCTTTTTTTTTATCACAAGTCCAATGATACAATAGCTCAAATGTCATATACCTTGGCGAAATTTCATCATCTTTTCATCGATTTATACAGTAGCTCTTTCAAAATTGTAACAAAAGTAGAGTTTATGGCACATTCAGTTTTCAGATAACCTCCGTGGTGTACAACTATCTTCTTTACCATTTACATTGGGAGAACGATTTACAAAAGGTGCCAATCATCTCGTTTTTTTTTTCAGGTCAAAACTTTCAATTCTGCTACAAAATTTGTTTATAGTACACATCTCTTTGTTTGTAAAATGCACATACATTATAACTCCAGATATGACCTTCAAAAAATGTAATAATCTCTGAATGTTACTACTTAGTGTACAGCTTCATAGAAAAGAAGCTGACCCTTTCTCACACATGCCAAGGACTTGTTCCCAGCTTCCAATTACCTACAAAGTTACACATCTCTGCATCAGTCCCTGAATGCTTACTTATCATATCAGATGAAGAGGGCATTCTCGTCTCTGTTATCATCATACATCATCCACCGTTGATGATCATGACTGTACGCAAAGCAATGATCATAATAGCACACCTGAAAATACAAGTAGAAAAGAATAGTCAGAACAAAAATACAAGTCAAAAGTAGACAACACAAAATGGAAAGAAAAAAAAACCAGTTACAGCTAAAACATGCAGGATCTTTTCAATAGTGAAACTAAACGATGCTTGTTTTTAGGATAAAGAGCACTGATATCAATTTCAGTTGCTAGGGTTGCCAATAATATCTTCAACACTTTGACTAGTAGTACTAGAAAACAAAACCAGAGTAGAAATGTTAATTATGATGAGTCATCACCTGTTGAGGTGGAGTAGAAAGAATGTCATACTCAGGATCACAAGCTAACTGATGATTCATCTCAACTTGGTTTAGCAGCTCATCAAAAGACACGTAACCTGAACACAATATTTATGAAAATTAAGCAGATGAAATGAAAGCATGCATGCCTTCATAGTTTTGGCATTGATTTGGTGAAAGAAACAAGTGTATAGATTCCAACCCACAATCATAGCAATTCATTCGTTCAAAAATGTCCATTCTATTTGCACATTCCCAACCACCCATCACATTGCTTTCCACTTGTTCCTTAACAGTAACAACGGAATCGGATACGAATAATGAAATATCACCCCCCAATACTTGGGAAGCATCATTCATTTGACCCACCCTTTCATAAGCAACTTGCATGTTAGTATGCAATAATGAATTTTGATTTTAATTTCATTTTTTATTTAACAGAATGTTTTACTTTCTCCATCCTGAAAGAATCTACTGTCTGGATACAAATTGCTCTCAGAGAAGTAGGAGCAACAGATTCACCTCTTAGCCGTATTCAAAGCAACAAAAATTTCGTACAAAAACTCCTCCCTCAACCTTCTCAAATGCCATAAGTTTAAAGGGGAAAAAGGTTCATTAAAATTAAAAAGGGCTAAATGCAAGACCATAATTATATACATTTATGTATTATCACATCCTGCTTTCACTTACTTTGATTTTTTTTCTTTCTTTAAAAGATCTACCCACCCTGTTATAGCAACTTTTTTCTTATTAGGACATTGTACTCTGAAAAATCTATCCAATTAAAGCAGCCAAAATTGCCTTGAGTTTGGATGATATTACTGTAACAGGGTAGATTTTTCCAATAGGATTAAATGAAAGTAGGATACTATAATAAACAAATTAGTGAAAGTATGTTGCATTCATCCCAATGAAAAAAGGCAAGTAAACCCAACCTGAATAATGATATTCAAAAAGCAGTTAGCTTCATTCTTAAGGCCTGTACCATACACATCGCTTACATTTGGCTTGTCTATAGATGTTACACGAGATTCTTCTCCTTCTACAACCACATTTTTTTAGCCATTATTCAACTTTGAGTAGAAAAATATGCAATAAAACTTTCGATTATGTGCAAAAGAATAGCAAACTACTTTCATTCATTTGTTTATTTTAGCTTTCCACTTTCATTTCTTCCTACAGCATTATACTTTACAAACTCTACCCAATTATAGCAATTTCATTCAAATACAAACCAACTTACACTGCTATAATTGGGTAGAGTTTTAAAGTATAAACTCTTAATAAGAAAAAAAAGTACAATGCTATAATCAACTACTTTTTTTAATAAGAAAAAAAAATGATAGCACGATGATGTAATAGAAAAAAATTCAAGTAGGAATGCTAAAATACACAAACAAATGACTGTACATTGCTATGTCTTGCAATTATTGACATCTTAATAATTAAAATAACATGATAATCAATCATAGCTTCTAATAGCAGAGGTAAGGAACATATACCAAGTATAGCTTTTAAAAGGTCAGCTTGGAATCTTTCTTCATCGTCCTCTTCTCAATGTCTTTGTTCCAGTTTCTCCTATCTGTTGTTCAGGCAAAATCATGAGATCATTTCTTCACAAATAAAATGCAATTTTACACATAATTTGAATGATAAAAACCCTGTTCTGAGCTAACTAAGGTTTAACCTAAACAACCCTACATCATAAATGGAGCGTACTTTCATTTATATGTGTGTTATATCATCCTACTTTCATTTCTTTCTATTACAACATTGTACTTGGCATTTTTTTTATCATTAAGACATTATACTTTGAAAAATTATAGCATTGTACTTTCTTTCTTATTAGGACATTATACTAGGAAAATTCTTCCCAATTATAGGAATAAAAAATTTGGTTTGTAGATGGATGACACTGATTTCAAAGTAGAATGCTATATTAGAAAGAAATGAATACTGAATTCAAGCAAAGAAATTTACGGCTTTAAGACGATCAAAACAGGTGTCAAAATTACAAGAGACACTTACTGTTATCATCTTCAACGCCATGCCCTTTATGAGCAGAATTGGTAACATTTTCCTTCTCCAATGACACAGGAGGTTGCTGCTTCCCATTAATTAATTCATCTTGTTTTCTGATCAAAAAGCAAAGCACCATCATTCTGTTTCAGTATTTCCTAAAAGAAAAGGTATGTAAGAAGCATAATTCCATTAACCTCAAAATTAGCAACAACAACATGCACCTACTTCCGTAGAAGATCTTAATTCATTGTCTGCATGATGACTTTTAAGTTGCTCTGCATGATGCTTTTGTTTCACCTCATTCTCAATACGTCTTTGGTATTCCAAACTTTCTTCAACCTCAATATCACTTCATCTTGCAGTTGGTTAACATCATCTTCATTTTCGGCAACAGTTTCTTCATTCTCGTTGTAGCTCACTATTGTTTGTAGCCTGCAAAGATAACAAGATTATTAGCAATAAGAACAAGCATTTCAATCCATAATATATTTCAGACCTTAGAATCCCTTAATTTTCTTTCTTTTATCTTTTAGCTTATCATTAACAGTGCCAGTGCCCTTTTTAGAATCTAAAGCAACTTCTGCTAGAAAAGCTTCTCTTTTCTCTGCTAGATCTTCTTCTACAAGTAAGTGCCTAAAGAAAGGTCAAAATCTTAATTTAGACGCATGCATGGTAAGAGTCAATAGAAACTCATAAAGGGTATAGCAATTATATACGAACCCGCAAGAAAGACTTTACTAGAGGCACAAGTATGAGTCCAAAATCATCAACAGATGCAGGAGTCGCTCAATCCAAACGCCATTAATAAAACAAGTTCACAATTTCTTCTTACATAATTTAATTCCATACTCATTTGCAACCAAACAAAGATTGGAACGGAATTTAATTCCCCTTCTCCCACTGCACCTAACCTTCTTATTCCACAAGCTGAAAAACTTCTTAAGCACTTCCTTCGATGCCTTATCCAAATCTTTTGTGGCCAACAAGTACACTAGTTTCATTGATGTACCTTCACTTGCAGAAAAACCAGCATCAACCATACTTTCAAGATATGAAACTGCCCTTTTTGTCTCGTTATGTCGAAGAAACCCTTGAATAACTAAATTATAAGTAACACGATCCATCATACAACCTTCACCAATCATGTCTTGAAGCAAATCAACCGCATCCTTAACATAACCATACTTAAAAAAAACCACCCAACAACACATTATAAGTATGACAATTAGGTTTTAAACTTCTACCACGAAGTTCACGAAAAAGTTTATCACCATTCTTCACATCCCCAGATTTGCACATACCATCAATAAGGCTAGTGTAAACAACAATGTCAGGGACTATGCCAATACCTTCCATGATTCTAAACAATTCAAGGGCCTTGTCCATTTTTTCATTTTTTATATAACAATTTATCAAAGTAGAATAAGTACTAATATTTGGATTTGGAATATCTTTAAGAAGAAAAGATGCGTCTTCCAGGTTTCCCATGTGACAAAGACCGTTTTTTAGAGAGGTGTATGTTACTATATTAGAAACAATTCCCTTTTCATACATTTCAATAATAACATCTTTGGCTTTTTCTATCTTTTTACTCTTGCAGTACCCTTCAATCAAGATGCTATAACTATAAACACAAGGTGCATAGCAAATAATATCATAACCTCAAACATCTCTCTAGCATCATCCATTTTGCCAAGCAAATAATATCCATATATTAGTGTAGTGTAAGTGAAAGCATTAGGCACACAGCCTTGTGCAATCTTGAAAGTGAATATCTTTCTAGCATAATTTACTTTACGAAGCAAACAGTACCAATGTATTAGTGAAGTAAACATATGAGTATCGGGCTTCATTCCACTTTCCAACATCAATTTAATTATTATACTAAGTGCTTCTTCAATCTGACCTTTTTACACCAATGATCAAATCGAATGCCACATGTGACTACATCATATAGAATGCCTCGAGCTTCCATTTCATGTAACAATTCATTCACCTTTTCCCATTTACCCGAATTACTAAAACCTTGAATCAAACTATTATGTTACAACATCTGGGAGAATATTTTTGTTGATCATTTCTAAAAAAATCTTATCAGCTTGAGTAACATTGCCATATTTACAAAGGCCATCAATGATTATATTATACTCGGTTGTACCTGGTTGACAACCCATAGTTTTCTCCACATTTTGGAAAAAAAGAAGAGCAGCTTGTGAGTCACCTCTTTTGCAATACCCGTTTATTATTGTACCAATAGTTACTACTGTTGGTTGTAATCCATTGTTCATAATTTCATCAGCAAACTTCTTTGCATCATTAATTAATCCATTATCACAAAACCCCCTTACCAGAGTATTAATTACTGCACAATCGGGTCTATACCCAAGTTTAAACATATTTCCATACACTGAGAAACCGAAAGCCACCCTATCCATATGGCAGAAGCAGTTTATGGCAATGCTAAACGTATATAAATTAGGTTTAACAAAAGACTTGGAGCCTAACAATTCATGGTCCAGAATCAGAGAGATGGCCGAAGGATATTGCTTCATTTTGGCAATTTTAATCAAGATGTGATTAAATTCACGAACAGGGGGAATAGGTCTGCTCTCAATCATGTGATTAAAAGAAAGCACCAAACCAGTTAGCTCATAGTTCATTTGAGAATGATAAGTAGCAGTACTCATACTATAAGAGAGAATGTTGGAACGCACCATAAACTTGAAAAAGAGATATGAAAATCATGAATATGTTGGAGTTCTAGTAGCAATCTATGGATTCAACGATGAGATGGTGTAAATGGAGTTCCTGCAGTAGCCATGCGACCGGACATTCCAGCGGTAATCTGTGGAATCGACGGCGAAATCGTGAAGATAGATGGGGACGAATGGAGGAATAAGGATGTTGAGTTGCAACTTTTATTTTATTAGGGTGTAGGTTAATTTTTAGTTTTATTTTTAATTGTTGATGATTTTAGTGTCACCAACTACATTAGGTGTAATGGAATTAATACGTGTATCAAGGGTGACAATCTTAGTTTTGATACAAGTTAGGAGGTGCGGGAGTGCACACTTGTATCAACTAAATGTCGCCGGTACGCAAACTTAACGGGGGTTTCAAGGGGGCTTGGCGGGGGTCCCGCTGCCCGGTCAGCGGGCAGGGATCAAGGGGCAGCGCCCCGAAACCTAAACGAAATTGACATTTGGTACTATAGTTTATTTATATAACTCTATGAAGTACATGGTATATTTTGTCAATTTCCTAACTGTTAAACTACCCCTAAACCACCAAAAACCACCATTAAACCGCCTATTAACCACCTAAAACCGCCAAAAACTACATTTAAAAGGTAGAAGTGGCGTTTTTGATACATAAGAGAATGAAATCATCTTCTTCAGATCATCTTCTTCATTTTCGGATTTTGATTCTTGTGCCTTAGATCAAAATTGTTCCTTTAGGAAATATCCTAGTTTGGAATTCGTGAACCCAAGGCATTAGGGTCGAATTATCAAACAAGGAAAATGTATTCACACGTTTCCTGATTTGATCCAGATTTCCTCATAACCCTAATTTGAATTCCCCCAACATTAATTTCCTTTAATTTATGTTATCATTAAAAGAAAACCAACGTTGTGTTCTCGAGTTAAATAATAAAGGGGAGGGAAGGGAGGGTAATGGAAGGGGGAGGAATTGAAGGAAATGGAATGGAAATTAAAAAAACTCATTGTGTTCTTGAGTTGAAGGAGATGGAAGGGAATGGAAGGGAAGTTATGTTCTCAAGTATAAAAGAAAGGGGAGAAAATTAACATTTTTACATCTTTAACCTTTATTTTAGAAATAAAATAGTTGCTGGAGGGGTAAAGAAGTAATTTCCATCATTTCCCTTCCTTTCCCTTCCTTCCCCTCCCAAAAATGGGATGGTAACTATTGTTTGTATTTTTGTTCCCCTTCCCTTCCATCCCATTCCATTCCATTATTTAAAAAAACTCAAGAACACAATTCATTCATTTTTCCCTTTCTTTCCCTTCCATTCCACTATTATAAAAAACTCGAGAGCATAAAAATATATTTTAAAGGGGTCGGGCATCTAATTTTAATTCATTATAATAAATAATTAATTAAATAAATAAAATAAAAAACAAATCAGTAAAAGCAAAATAGACTTTTTATATCTGACAAGAACTGAAGACTCAACAAAAACATACAACGAAGACTGTCTGAGCTTGAAAATAAGTTATGGAGCAAGCACAAACTATCCTAAACCACATGGATTATTCATGTAATTTGCTTATAAGTTAACTCATTTTAGTCTAATTTCAATTATTATTAATTTATGACCGATGAAAGTAAACAAAACGACTAGTTAATGAAAAACATGTTACTTATTTCAATCCTCGTGATTAATTATTAATAGTTTAATTCTATTGCACAAAAGTTTTAAACTTATCATGCTTTAAAAATATAAATTTATAAACTTACATTAAGGTAAGTTAATAAAACAGTACAATCTTATGCTTATTGTTTATATTTGTCATATTTTATTGTGATTTTACAAATATCACAAATATAATAAAGCTTGGAAAAAAATGTTCTTTGAATGATAATAATATTTAAAAAACTCAATAAAGTAATTGGATTTCACAAAATCACACATCAAATGTAGGTTACATTTTATAAGAACCAAGACATACTCCCAAATTTTAATGATGTTTTAAGCAAGCAATATATAAAAGTAAATAAAATAAAACAGCCTCGTTATCATCCAATACATCAAAAGTCAGAGATATTATAATTTCCCTTTAAAGCCCAACTTCCTTATGGCTTAATGTATTTTGGTATCGACCATTCTTCCCATCATATCCGATTCACTACTACTAATCCAATGGCCCTTATGATATCATTACATCCCATTTTCATATCTGACCAGCCCGCGTAGTATTAAACAAAGTCCATATAACTTTTCACTAACTTTAAAAACATTTTTCGATTATTTTTAACATGTGTAGTTTTCAAATATATTTTGATTAGTTACCCGTTGTAAAACATTGAAACCCAACGATCCATAATTAACATACTCCACAATTGACATTATCACAAAAGAGGCATATTGATAAAGTTTTTTTAGGGATCTAACATTATGTTCTCTCCCTAAATGATAAACAACAACCGCCAAAACAAGCTTATGAATAAGCTTTTAAATACATCTTATTTACAACTTATATGCAAACATTCAATTAACATGTACCAATTAAGATTCACATCTTTTAGCTCTGAGAATTTGGTTACTTATTTTTAAACTTTTTTTTGAATACATGCACTTAAAAGATAAATGAGTGCAAAAATCCATGTAAAGTTTACTAAAAGAGCAAGTTATGTCAATCGAGAATTCCTATATTTTAAACGATTTTTTGGTTCTTCAATTTGCCTTGAATTGTTAAGCCACAAAATGAAGATATGACTTGGAATGTAATTTATTCATCACACTTTAACATCAAAATCATACAAATCCTTCTAAACAATTTTGATTGAAAAATCTACCAAACAACCATTAAGATTTTTTCACATCAATTAATCATTTCACGTCAACATCTATCAAGGGAAATGATACAAAACACAGCAAGAATGGACACTAAACCAAACACACCCACATACATGCTAAGAACGCTCAACATAAAGGTAAAGACATACACAAAACTGTGCAAACTTTCATAGCGATACATAAAAATTGGACCGAATTTAACTACCCAATAAAGATGACAACTTATGTCAAACGCACATAAAGGACAATATACGAAAGTTGCACATCTTCCAAGACACACGCGAAAACTTAATGGGTGGATAAAGAAAGAGAATGAACCCATAACTCCCTTCCTCCATGTAACCCCTAACAGGTAAATTAATCATTTTATACATGACATTAAACAAATACATCTTCTCCATGTAAACTCCTAACGAGTAAATTAGTCATTTTATACATGACATGCACCAAATATACAACAATACTATGTTATAAGCATGTGTTTATATATATATATATATATATATATATATATATATATATATATATATATATATATATATATATATATATATATATATATATAATTTGTGACCACCTATATAAAAAAACCAAGAACAAAAGATCAAAAATGTAAAGCCTCAAACTGATTTTCAAAAATTGATATTATATTTTGTTTTGGGATAATTTCGGCTATATCCTTATAATCTTTCGTAATTACGCATATATATATTCTTATAAAGCCTATAAACTCACATATATATCAAAATACTTAATTTAATGATAATTAATATTTTAAAAAATTAAAGAACTATCTTTAAATTGATTTTTTATTTTTAAAAACTAAATAACTTGTAACATCACAATATTACCATTCTCTTTAAAAATCCCAAGCATATCGATAGAAATCTAGGTGTAGTCGAAATATCAACCGATTAAACAAAGTTTGAGTCACAAATTCAAAATTCGACATGGAGCTGCCATTGTTCTACAATCGACATTTATTTCATGAGCCAAAATCTACGGTCCCTTGATAGCTATTTCAAATATGCCGATTGATAACAAATTGAACTCACTTGTTTGGAGTTGATCTCGATCTGAAGCAAGTATCAAATCCAAAATCTCATCCTATATATCGATCGATTGAACAGAATGAGAGTCCCAAATCTAAAATCTGACATGAAGTTAGCCAAGATTAATAATAAAAAATCAACTTAAAGATTTTTTTTAATTTATGAAAAGATTAATTATAATTAAATTAAGTAGTTAGGTATATACGTGAGTTTATAGGTTTTATAATAATATAAATGTAAATTGCAATTTTACAAAGATATAGACGGAATTCTCCATATTATTTTTTCTTTTTCTTAATTGTTAATGGATACCATTAATATTCTTATAATAATATAAGATTGTATTAAAATCAATTATAAAGTTTTATGCGGTGAATACACCTTTAGCTATTTTAAACTTGGTTTGCACTTGGCATATAGTTAGAATTTTAACTTTACACGTTTATTTTTGCAAAAGATTAAAGTTAATATATTTACTTATAAATATATGAAAATCAGGGTATGGTACAAATTAGGGATGAACGTCTAGTCCAACCGGACCGGGATCCGGAAGAACCGCATACCGTTTTAAGCGTTGAGTAGAATTGGAAACCGGACCGAAGAGATATAAACCGGTTCGGTATCGATTAACCGGGTTTCCCCCATTAAGCGTTTTATTCGATATATTTTGCAACATCCTAAAATCACTTTTCAGCCTAACTGCCTAATCAACCTTTAGCTCAAGACTATTTTGGGTTTTATATAAAACATACAAAATGAACCAAAAAATATATATGGAACTTCTCGGCAAGAAACTCAAAGCTTGTATTTTGAATGCAATTAAGTCGTGGTTCTTTTTTAATTATTGTCTAAATTTCAATAAGGTATGATAAATGTCCAAAACCAAGTCGATTGTACAAATCTAAATTTCTTATGGTCAGTTTATTGTTTAGTGTTGTTTGGATCTATTTGGATTTGTGTCGCTTGATCCAACAATCCTTGCCCTATAGGATCTATATTAATTTAGCTTCTAGATTTCAATCTCAAACATATACGCATTTTAAACTTAAACATTTCAAACAAAATTAATAGACACTAATTGCTTTAATATCTTATATGCTAAATTAATTAGTTGCGAAAACAAGTCTCCACCATCGATGACAAAGCCATGTATGGTGGTTCAAGTTCATCATCCTTTCAAATTTCAATCTATTGAACCATAAGTACCGTCACAATTAGGCTGCAAATTTAAAGGATTTTTCGCATAGCAGTTCGGTCCCGGTTTTCGTGTGGAACCGGCGGAACCGGAACTGTTAAAACCGAAAATCGGTTAATTGAATATCATGCAACCGATAACCGCACCCTCTTAATGAAATCTGATTCGGTCCAGGACCTGTTCTGGTTCGTAGCCGGTTCGTTCCGACCCGACCCTTTTTTTGCTCATGCGTAGACTACAAATAAAAGTAAAAACAATAAAAATAAAAAACCGTCCACCAGTAATCCAGTATGCAAGAATTTACCGACATCAAACACTATATCAAACATTACGATATATAAGACGATTTAGATTCAGAATAATTTCCACCCGCTTTGTTTCATCGGTGGTTTATGCGCAACGAAGAAGCTGCGGAGACCCCGATTCACTATAGTTGTTTCTTTGGCGTGTTTTTGCTTAGGGTTTCCTCGAACGCCAACATTCTAACTGTGGGTTCTTAGGGTTTTTGCTTGTATCGTTTTTGGTTTTCTTCATCAATCGCATAATGGCTGGAAAAACCGTATTATCAGACGAAGAAGGTGTTCTTTGCAACCTGCAGTTTTCAATTAACAAACATTGTCTTTGATTCATGGGTTTATTTACTCGGTTTTTGTTTCTTTTTGCTCGCTGGTTATTTGTATGTACGTATAGATGAGATTGAAGTTGAAGATGACGAGAGGGAAGAGCCTGATGGGGACGCAGTTGATCCTGAAGATCGTGACGACGAGGATGACGAAGAAGATGGTATGAATTTTCAATAATTTTGGATATCTGTATCACAATAATGAATATTGGGGATGCTATTGTTTCTCGAAAGGTTCTTTAGGGTTTCTTTGATGTCTCTGTGTTCTTCCGCAATTGCAAAAAAATCATCCTATTTCCTCTCTATTTCTAAAATTCGTTGACGTGGAACATTGATTTTCACTCTGATTACATTGCTACCACTATTAGCAGAACAAATGAAATTTCTGCATCCTTTTTTCCATTCTGTTGTTTTTGAGTTTAGGATTTATCTTCTAACGTGCTTTTGCTTATGGTCTTGATTAGAGGAAGGAGAAGATGAGTATGAGAAAGATGGTTTCATAGTGGATGATGTCGATGAAGATGAACAGGATGTAGAGGAAGAGGACAGGGCGGATAGTGATGATGAGAGGCAAAAGAAGAAAAAAAGAAAGAAAAGGTAAAATTCAAATTGACAATCTTACAATTTCTTGGAATTACCTGGCTGCTTTCTAATTTATGCTGCACCAAACTTTAAGGGAATCGGAGAAGAACTATGTTCTTGATGAAGATGATTATGAGCTTCTTCAAGATAACAACATCACTGGCTTTCGACGTCCAAAAGCTGTGAGTCTTTTATCTTCACTTCATAATTCAAATCGTTGTCTTTCCATCTAACTTTTATAAAAACTTTCCTTGTGAATCCATCAGGAGAGTAAAAAGTTTAAACGACTAAAGAAAGCAAGGTCTGATGCTGATGAAGGGCAATCAGGATTTTCTGATGAAGAGGATTATAGTAGAAGTGGGAAGGGTGGGCGAAGTGCAGAGGAGAAAATCAAGCATAGTTTATTTGGAGATGATGAAGGTATTTTCTTAAACACATATTTTTATAAATTATTATTATCGTGAATAATTGTGAATATAACTTTTAGGTCCACCCATTGAGGACATTGCTGAAGAGGATCAACCTGAAGAGGAAGAGGACGGTGACATTGGTGAGGAAGAAGATGAAATGGCTGACTTCATTGTTGATGAAGAAGAAGTTGATGAACATGGAGAGCCAACAAGGAGGAGAAAAGTCAACAAGAAAAAGTCAAGACAGGCCCCAGGGGTTTCCTCTAGTGCAATACAGGAAGCTCATGATATATTTGGTGATGTGGATGAACTCTTGAGGCAACGAAAATTGGGACTAGAAAGAATCAGTAGATATGATGATAGTGGTGAAGGGAAGGAAAGGAGACTTGAAGATGAATTTGAACCCACAATTCTTTCCAATAAATACAAAACCGAAAAGGACGAGGTTATCCGCGAGATAGATATTCCAGAAAGAATGCAGGTCACAATGCTAACATTAACATACTATAATATATTGATATTAATGTATTGAATATTGATTGTTGTACAAGTTTTTTCTTTATAGATATCTGAAGAAAGCACTGGTCCTCCACCAACAGATGAAATGAGTATAGAAGAGGAGAGTACTTGGATTCTTCATCAACTTCAATCGGGTACAATATTCTTTGGCAAAGCAGGAGCTAGAACAAGTGAAGAAGGATATGACCTGGCAATAGTTAAGGATGACATCATGCGGTTTTTGGAATTTATGCATGTTCAGAAATTAGATGTAAGTCTTTATGCTAAATCATACTATTGTTTTGGGATCTGTAGTAACATGTTTGTTATCAGGTACCGTTTATTGCTATGTATAGGAAAGAGGAATGCCGGAGTCTTTTTAAGGATCCGGATCCAGAAGCTGACAAGGATAGTAAAAGCAACTCTGACGAAAAACCCAAGCTGAGGTGGCACAAGGTGCTTTGGGCTATCTTGGAGCTAGACAGAAAATGGCTGCTGCTTCAGAAACGAAAAAGCGCGTTACAGTCATACTACAACAAACGTTTTGAAGAAGAAAGAAGCGTATATGACGAGACACGTGCCCATTTGAATCAGAAACTGTTTGATTCCATCACAAAGTCCCTCAAAGTTGCTGAGTCAGAAAGAGAAATCGATGACGTGGACTCCAAGTTCAACCTCCATTTCCCCCCTGGTGATGTGGGTATTGATGAAGGACAGTTTAAAAGACCCAAGAGAAAATCACAATATACTATTTGTAGCAAAGCTGGACTATGGGAGGTTGCTAGCAAATTCGGCTATAGCTCTGAGGAATTCGGATTATTAATTTCTCTTGAACAAATGGTCAGTAAGTTGGACTTATTTTTTCCACATTTTGACATAATTAACTCTAATGCTTTCTTTTTACAGAGAATGGAAGAATTGGAAGATGCAAAGGAAACACCAGAAGAGGTGGCATCAAGATTCACATGTGCAATGTTTGAAAATCCTCAGGCTGTTCTTAGAGGCGCGAGACACATGGCAGCAGTTGAGATCAGTTGTGAGCCATGTGTCAGGAAACATGTGCGCAGTATTTTCATGGACAATGCGGTGGTGTCCACTAGTCCCACACCTGATGGCAACAAGTCCATAGATTATGATCATGAATTTGCAGGGGTAAAGTGGTTGAAGGACAAGCCTTTGATTAGATTTACAGATGCACAGTGGCTTTTGATTCAAAAAGCAGAAGAGGAGAAGCTTCTAAAAGTTTCTGTAAAGCTTCCGGCATCTGTCCATGATAAGTTAATCACTGATGCTCATGACTACTACCTTAGTGATGGTGTCAGTAAATCTGCTCAGTTATGGAATGAACAAAGGAAATTAATTATAAAAGACGCGTTTGACGGCTTGCTTTTACCTTCAATGGCGAAAGAGGCGAGGGCGTTATTGACAAGTAGAGCTAAAAACTGGTTGGTGATGGAATATGGAAGGCTATTATGGGATAAAGTGTCTGTAGCACCTTATCAGAAAAAAGAACATGATGTCAACTCGGATGATTACGAAGCTGCACCGAGAGTTATGGCGTGCTGTTGGGGCCCGGGGAATCCCGCAACAACTTTTGTGATGTTGGATTCATATGGAGAAGTGCTTGATGTTTTATATGCTGGTTCAATAAGCATACGTGGTCAAAATGCTAATGACCAGCAACGTAAAAAGAACGATCAACAACGCGTTGTTAAATTTATGACCGATCACCAACCTCATGTTGTTGTTCTTGGAGCTGTCAATCTGTCTTGTATCAAGTTGAAAGAGGATATTTATGAGGTAATAAACACATTGTTCATTGTTATCTTCACATGTAACACTTTCATATATTAATCGCTACTGTTTTGTCATCAGATCATTTTTAAGATGGTGGAAGAAAACCCAAGAGATCTTGGACATGATATGGAAGGCATAAGCGTTGCATATGGCGACGAGTCTCTCCCACATCTGTATGAAAATTCTCGTATTTCTTCCGAACAGCTTCAACCGCAATCAGGTAATTAGCTTTTATAACATATTATTATTATTTTTCAAATCTAATTTCATTACTTTTCAGGTATCGTAAGGCGAGCTGTGGGCCTAGGACGTTACCTTCAAAATCCGTTAGCAATGGTGGCGACCCTCTGTGGGCCCGCGAAGGAGATATTATCCTGGAAACTTACTCCTTTAGAGAGCTTTCTAACTCCGGATGAGAAATACAGCATGGTTGAACAGATCATGGTGGATGCCACAAACCAAGTGGGTCTTGACATTAACTTAGCCATAAGCCATGAGTGGCTTTTTGCACCTTTACAGTTCATTTCCGGGCTCGGACCACGTAAAGCTGCTTCTTTACAACGGTCCTTGGTGAGGGCGAGCTCCATATACACGAGAAAGGACCTGTTGAACCATGGTCTTGACAAAAAGGTGTTTGTGAACGCGGTTGGGTTCTTACGTGTTCGTAGAAGTGGGAACGCTGCAAGCAGTAGTCAATTCATTGATTTGTTGGATGACACGAGAATCCACCCGGAATCTTACGGTCTCGCTCAGGAACTGGCTAAAGAGGTTTACCGTGCAGATGACCAAGATGATGGAAACGATGATGACGATGTTCTCGAAATGGCAATAGAACACGTGAGAGAAAACCCAAATCTGTTAAAGGTTCTCGAAGTGGATAATTATGCAAAATCCATGAAACGAGAGAATAAAAAGGACACTTTGAATCATACGAGATTGGAGTTGATTCAAGGTTTTCAAGACTGGCGAAGACCGTATGTGGAACCTAATGAAGACCAAGTGTTTTATATGATCTGTGGGGAGACGGAAGATACACTTGCTGAGGGTAAAATCGTCCAAGCAACTGTTCGTAGGGTTCAACCTCAACGAGCGGTATGTTTTCTTGACTCGGGGTTGACCGGTATGTTGAACAAGGAGGATTATAGTGATGACCGGAGGGATAATGATCTGACTGAAAAGTTAAATGAAGGTGACATCATAACTGCGAAAATTAAATCAATTCAAAAAAGCCGGTGCCAGGTTTTCTTAAGCTGTAAAGAAAGCGATTTAAGGAACGACCACTCTCAGAACTATAAAAACATGGATCCGTATTATTTTGAAGACCGCGACAATTCAGAAAATGAAAAAGACAAAGCTCTTAAAGCAAAAGCACTTGCAAAGAAGCATTTCAAATCAAGAATGATTGTTCATCCTCGCTTCCAGAATATTACATCTGATGAAGCAATGGAGGTACGTATATTATATATTAATATATAATATACTGTTAATATTTTTATTCTTATATTTTTTTTTTTGTTACACCAGATGCTGTCTGACAAGGAACCTGGTGAGAGTATCATTCGCCCTAGCTCACGTGGACCCTCGTTCTTAACTTTAACACTCAAAATCTATGATGGTGTTTATGCACACAAAGACATTATAGAAGGTGGAAAGGAGAATAAGGACATTACAAGCATGCTGCGCCTTGGGAAAACACTCAAAATAGGAGAAGATGTGTTTGAAGATCTTGATGAGGTCAGTATCATCTTTCATGGCATTCATATGTTGATCCATTAGTAACTTAATGTCTTGTTGTTGCAGGTCATGGATCGATATGTTGATCCATTAGTGACTCATTTGAAGACGATGTTGGCTTACCGGAAATTTAAAGACGGGAGCAAAGCGGAAGTTGATGAGAGTTTAAGGAAAGAAAAACTTGAGAATCCATCGAGGATTGTTTATGCATTTGGTATATCTGAAGAACATCCAGGCACGTTTATCTTGACATATATACGAAGCTCCAATCCACATCATGAGTATATTGGATTGTATCCAAAGGGGTTTAAATTTCGGAAGAAGATGTTTGAGGAAATCGACAGACTTGTTGCGTATTTTCAAAGACACATCGATGATCCACATGATGCGGGACCATCGATTCGGTCGGTTGCCGCCATGGTGCCCATGCGCAGCCCGTGGGGTGGTGGTGGTGGTGGTGGTAGTGGTGGTGGTTCTAATAACAGTGACTGGAGAGGGTCATCTGGAGATCGAGAAAGAGCATCAACTCCGAGTTCTAGACCAGGTGAGCATCGTAAATAATTGTTTACTTTTATTCTTCTTGTTTTTTTACATTGACTTACACGTGTCACAGGTAGAGGTGATTACAGGAGTGGCGGCGCTCATGAAAGCGGTGTGCCTAGGCCTTACGGTGGTGGTGGTGGTGGCGGCCGTGGACGTGGTGGTGGTGGTGGTGGTCGTGGGCGGGGGGGCCGAGGACGAGGGTCGTATAACAACCAGGGAGACGAGAGGGCTAAGGATTGGGACGAGGCGTGGGGGGCTTTCCCAGGTGCAAAAACTCAAAACTCTCCGGGCGGGGAAGCTTTTCCTGGTGGTTGGACTGATGGTGGTGGTGGTGGTGGCGGTGGCGGCAAGAGAAGTTCTGTGCCATCTGATGGTGGAGGGTGGTCGAGTGGGTGGTAGCTTGATGATTCACCTATCTCTTGTTTTTTTTACATAAACTGGAACGTTGTATTTACAGATGTATTATTTATTGTTAGATTTAAAATTTTGTTTTGGTTCTTAAATTGGTAGGTGCTGTTTTATGATGAAATACAGAACGCCAAGTACGAAAGTTGCTTGGTTTTACGGATGGTTTTTGGCAAATCACATTCATCTTTTTAGGTTTCAAAAAATTTGGAAAGGCTCATGTCGTATTCGACTATATAAGTTTGTCCATTTTATCTATTTAGTTGATAGACTTGCCAAAGTTAAGGATTTCTGGTTCTACTTGGTTGTTGCGACCTTATTCTTGTAGCAAAAAATGGGTTTTGGACAAGTTGACCATTTTCTTTTTAAATTGATATTATCATAATTTATTAAGTGTGTATATATATAATAAATATTGTAATAATACATCATTATAATAGAACGCATATTTATTTATACAATAATGTTTTTCTTTTGTAAATTAATGCAACATGTCAATTTTTGTATGAACTTTTTCAATGATGGAATTAGAGTAGGTCTAAATTATGTGACCTTTTAATGATAAATTAGAGTAGGACAACAAACTAATTAGTATACTAATAGTGCTCGAATAGTAGTGTTATGTGTAATTGATATACGGTTTATGTTGCTTATGTTATATGGTTCTGGATATATATTTACACGTTATGCAGTATTTTGAATCCAGCTATTATATATATACAGTTATTGTATATGACTATATGTGGTTACTTTGTCTGCGATTAATTGTCATGTGGGTTACGTCATTACGAGAAGTCTAATCAATATGAATCAGGAAATTCACATCCGGGAAGGGGGGGGGGGGGGGGGTATCTAGTGGTTGAGTCTTGTTGGGTTAGAATTGTAAATTTTTTTAAACAAGTTGGGGTAGATTTGTAAAATAGTTGGGATACAATTTGTTATATAATTGAAAATTGTGGAGTTTGGTAAAAAAGAGTATAGCAATTGATATATCATGTCATAAAGATGTAATGTACACAAGCTAAACAAGTTAAATACGAAAAAAAAAACGGTAAAGTGACTAAATAGATATTTAGACTAGTTTAAGTACCAGTGTCCACGTTATATGATATAAGGTTATACACATACATTTATAGCTTCACGAGCTGTTGGTGGAGGACAAAGGTAATATATATAAAGATTTTAATGTTTAGAGTTACGATTCATAACATCACATAACAACTTTAGAGTAATGACGTTTTCCGTCCCTGTATTTTTTTATTATATCTTTAGGCTAATTACTTTTTCAGTCCCTATATATTGAATATACATAATTATAATTTTCGTCTCCATAGATTTAGTTTGCATTAATTACTGTTTTAGTCCCTATAATTTTTAATTTAGGATAATTACAATTTTGCTCCCAATACTTTTTAATTTGTTTTAGTTATAGTTTTGGTCCCATTAATTTTAAATTTCAATAACTACAATTTTGATCCCTATAGTTTTTAAAATTAATTACTTTTTTAGTCCGTGTAGTTTTTAAATTAAAATAATTACAGTTTTGGTCCATGTTCAACATACATGCATTGTCCGCAGCAATGCGCGAGGGTATTACCCTAGTTGTTAACAAAATAGTCAAAAAGATTCCCAACAACTCTCCGAATGACAAATAATAAAGAAATGTTGAACAAGGTAATATATGTCTAAAACTCCAAAACCTAATAGAACAAAGGAACTATGAGCCTCCCGAGAAAGAAATCCATTGTAAAATAATTAATACAATCACATAGGCTATCGCTCAAGACACACCCAAATTATATCCACTTCTCCATGTAATCAACTCATACTTTTCTACACTTTAAAGCATAAGTAAAACATAGAGGAATTAAATAATTAAAGTGTATTTGATTGAGTCATTCTGCCACGAAAGTCTTGAACTCCTTTTACACGTAAGTAGCCTACTCCACCTTTTCTACTTTGTACCAATATAGGAACCATCTTTATCTTACATTAGGCAATAAATCTCAACAATAACGATGATAAAGATGATGATGACGCCAATGGTGAAAATGGATTCTCTTGTCAAAATCCCAAGTCATCTGTTTGTTGCAATCTACACATCCTTCATCTTTTAAAGGACTCCATGACCTCTCTCCAAGGTTTGATGGTTAGGTGGATCGTGTTATCCAAGTTAGCACAAATCATAAGAAAACAACGAGTGGCTTAATACTCATAAGCTAGGTAGTGCATAAACACGTGCACCAAACAGGGGTTAGCAAGACATAAGTTCCATGAAGGCATTCTATAATACCAACACAAGTTCTTTTCTCGCATTGAGTATCCATGTCTCGCAAAGTGTCAAGACTACACTAGTCTCTTCACCCATACCCTTTATGCATGGGTGCAACATGATCATGATATTACATAACATATTGAAACCGGACGAGATAAGACTCTTAACTCTTTGAGAGGTTGTTGCTCGCACCTTTACTAAAGAAGAGAAATGAGATAAGGTATACAATATGAATATGTTTGTATTATGAATATGTTTGTATGTGAAGGCTAATGTTATGTTTCTTTGACAAAATTACATAAATGATCCTGCGGTTTGCCAGATAACCTCCTAAGTGGTAATCATCGGTAATTGACTGCAAATTCGACTTCTATGGCTATTAGTGGCCAAGTGCTATTGCAGGATTCAAAGTAGCATTTAGCTCTAAGTTTTCTGCCAATTTGAGTACTCAGGCAGATCTGGTTTACAATTCCATCTACATATTTCACAAGTTCCAAATTCTTCAAAAGAGGATGCTTCCAAACAATATCATTTTCTCCATTTAACCGAGTTGAAAATAATTGGAGATGTTAGAGATTGACTAACAACCGTTAAATCACCTAATTTCAAGAAAAGCTATTCATTTACAGTGAGAAAATTAATTACAAAACAAGCATATTAAGTAGAGCGCATCTGGATCGAATCTCATTTTATTTTGCTACCATAAACGCATTTGAGACATTGTTTTCATGAAAAACCTACCCAATAGGTATACACCCTACATGAACTAGCACTGCCATTGACTTGTTGACTACTCTACTATAAGCATATTCTAACAATGTCCTTGAAAATATGCTACAAGCTTGTCAATATCCTCAAACATCTTCTCCCTCAACTTAAACCCCTTTGGATACAATCCAACATACTCATGATGTGGATTTACGTGAGAATAAACAAGCCTGGATATTCATGAGACATACCAAATGAATAAGCAATCCTTGATGGATTTTCCGTTTTTTCTTTCCTCAAACTCTCATCAACTTGTGCTTTCTCCCCATTTTTAAACTTTCGGTAAGCCAGCATCCTCTTCAAATGAGTCACTAACGGATCAACATATCCATCCATTAACTGCACCATTAAGTACCACATGCCATCAAATATCATACATACAAAATCATATCAACAACTCACTCACCTCATCAACATCTTCAAACACATCTTCTCCTATTTTCAGTGTTTTCCCAAGGCGCAAGATGCTTGTAATGTCTTTGTGATCCTTTCCACCTTCAATAATGTCTTTGTGTGCATAAACACCATCATATATTTTGAGTGTCAAAGTTAAGAATGCGGGTCCACGTGAGCTAGGACGAATCATACTCTCACCAGGTTCCATGTCAGACAGCATCTGGTGTAACCAAAAGAATAAAATTTCACCAATAGCATACACATATAATAAGACTATATTATATATCACATCATTTTATACACATACTTCCATTGCTTCAGCAGCTGTAATATTCCGGAAGCGAGGATGAACAATCATTCTTGACTTGAAATGTTTATTTGTTTTAAGAGTTTTTTCTTTTTCATTTTCTGAATTCTCATGGTCTTCATAATAATACGGATCCATGTTTTTATAGTTCCGAGAGTGGTCGTTCCTTAAATCACTTTCTTTACAGCTTAAGAAAACACGGCACCGGCTTTTCTGAATTGATTTAATTTTCACAGTTATGATGTCACCTTCATTCAACCTTTCAGTCAAATCATTGACTCTCCGGTCATCACTATAATCCTCCTTACTCAGCATAACGGTCAACCCTGAATCAAGAATACATACCGCTCTTTTAGGTTGAACCCTACAAACAGTTGCTTGGACGATTTTACCCTTGGCAAGTGTGTCCTCCGTCTCCCCACTGATCATGTAAAACTCTTGGTCTTCATTCGGTTCCACATACGGTCTTCGCCAGTCTTGAAAACCTTGAATCAATTCCAATCTCATAAGATTCAAAGTGTCCTTTAGAAAGCTCTCTAAAGGACTAAGTTTCCATGATAATATCTCATTTGCGGGCCCACAGAGGGTCGCCACCATTGCTAACGGATTTTGAAGGTAACGTCCTAGGCCCACAGTCGCCTTACAATGCCTGAAAATTGATGAGATAAGATTTTAAATTATAAAAATATGCTGTAAAAGACAAAGTCACCAACAAATAAGCTAATTACCCGATTCCTGTTGAAGCTGTTCGGATGATATACGACAAGTTTCATAAAGATGTGGGAGAGACTCGTCACCATATACAACGCATATGCCTTCCATATCATGTCCAAGATCTCTTGGGTTTTCTTCCACCATCTTAAAAATGATCTGATGACAAAACAGTAGCGATTAATATATGATCCAATTTAAAGCGTTACATGTGAAGATAACAATGAACAATGTGTTTACCTCATAAATATCCTCTTTCAACTTGACACAAGACAGATTCACAGTTCCAAGAACAACTACATGAGGTTGGTGATCCATCATAAATTTAACAACACATTGTTGATTGTACTTTTTACGTTGCTGGTCATTAGCATTTTTGACCATGAATTCTTAAGGAACCAGCATACAGCACATCAAGGACTTCTCCATATGAATCCAACATCACAAATGTTGATCCATGTTTCCCTGGTCCCCAGCAGCACGCCATAACTCTCAGTGCAGCTTCATAATCATCCGAGTTCACAAAATGTTCTTTTTTCTGATAAGGTGCAACAGACACTTTGTCCCATAATAACCTCCCGTATTCCATAAGCAACCAGTTTTTAGCTCTACTTGTCAATAAGCCTCTCGCCTCTTTTGCCATTGAAGGTAAAAGCAAACCATTAAAAGCATCTTTTATAATCAGTTTCCTTTGTTGGTTCCATAACCGAACAGGTTTACTCACGCCATCACTAAGGTAGCAGTCATGAGCATCACTGATCAACTTATCATGGACAGATGCCGGAAGCTTTACAGAAACTTTTAGAAGCTTTTCCTCTTCTGCTTTTTGAATCAAAAGCCACTGTGCATCTGTAAATCTAATCAGAGGCTTGTCCTTCAACCACTTCATCCCTGCAAACTCATGATCAGAATCTATGGACTTGTTGCCATCAGGTGTGGGACTAGTGGACACCACTGCATTGTCCATAAAAATACTGCGCACATGTTTCCTGACACATGGCTCACAACTAATTTCAACTGCTGCCATGTGTCTCGCGCCTCTAAGAACAGCCTGAGGATTTTCAAACATTGCACATGTGAACCTTAAAGCCACCTCTTCTGGTGTTCCCTTTGCATCTTCCGATTTTTTCATTCTCTGTATTAAAGAAAGCATTAGAATTATTAAAAGTTCATTTTGTGAAGGTGGGATGTCGGATTGTTTAACTTAGTCAACTTACTGAACCGACCATTTGTTTAAGAGAAATCAGCAATCCAAATTCCTCAGAGCTACAACCGAATTTGCTAGCAACCTCCCGTAGTCCAGCTTTGCTGCAAATGCTATAATGTGATTTTCTCTTTGGTCTTTTAAACGGTCCTTCTTCCACACCAACATCACCAGGGGAGAAATACAGGGAAAATTTTGAGTCCACGTCATCAATTTCCATTTCTGACTCAGCAACTTTGAGTGACTTTGTAATTGAATCAAACAGCTTCTTTCTTCTTCAAATCGTTTGTTGTAATACAACTGTAGAGTACTCTCCTCTTCTATACTCATTTCATCTGTTGGTGGATGACCAGTGCTTTCTTCAGATATCTATAAAGAAAAAACTTGTACAACAATCAATATTCAATACATTAACTATGTAGAAAATGGAAGGAATATCAACATAGTATGTTAATGTTAACACTGTGACCTGCATTCTTTCCGGAATATCTATCACCCGAATATACTCATCTTTTTCAATTTTGTATTTATTGGAAAGAATGGTGGATTCAAATTCATCTTTAAGTCTCCTTTCCTTCCCTTCACCACGATCATCATATCTACCGATTCTTTCTAGTCCCAACTTTCGTTGCCTCAAGAGCTCATCCACATCACCGAATATGCCATGCATTGCACTAGAGGAAACCCCGGAGGCCTGCTTTGACTTTTTCTTGTTGAGTTTTCTCCTCCTTGTGGGTTCTCCATGTTCATCATATCCTTCTTCATCAACAATGAAGTCAGCCATTTCATCTTCTTCCGCAACAATGTCATCATCCTCTTTCCCTTCCTCAGCATCAGCTCTTGCTTTCTTTAGTCTCTTAAACTTCTTACTTCCCTAGCAGATTCACAAGGAAAGTTTTTATATTAAAATAGATAAAAAGAAAAACCGTTGTTCAAGAATGATTTGAATTATGAAGTGAAGATAAGAGACTGACAACATTTGGACATTGAAAGCCAGTGATGTTGTTATCTTGAAGGAGCACAAAGTCATCTTCATCAAGAACATAGTTCTTCTCCGATTCTCTTAAGATTGGTGAACCACAAATCAGAAAGGCAGCAATGCATTAACAACAAAAAGTAAAACTGCCAACTTACCTTTTCTTTCCTTTCTTCTTCTTTTGCCTCTCATCATCACTATCCGCCCTGTCCTCTTCCTCTGCATCCTGATCATCTTCATCCACATCATCCACTATGAAATCATCTTTCTCATATTCATCTTCTCCTTCTTCTGATCAGGGCCATAATTAAGCAAAAACATGTTAGAATATAGAATGAACACAATGACTTTCGTTTGTTCTCGGACAAAGTGGTAGCAGTGTAACTAGAGTGAAAATTAATGTCCCTCAGCAACGAATTTCAGCAATAGAGATGACACAAATGTTTCATGCGAGTAAGGGAAACATAGAGACAACAAAGAAGCCCTAAAGAACCTTTGGACAAAACAATAGCATCCCCATTGTTCATTATCGACACAGATATCCTAATTTATTTAAAACCCATACCATCTTCTTCAGGATCAACTGCGTCCCCATCGGGCCCTTTCCTCTCGTCCTCTTCAACTTCAATCTCGTCTGCACGTACAACAAAACAAAAGAAACAAAAACCTAGTAAATAGACAAGTAAATCAAACACAATGCTTGTTCAATGAAATATTCATGTAAATAGGAGCACCTTCTTCGTCTGGGAATAGTGTCCCAGCCATTATGTGGTTGGTGAAGAAGACCAAGAAGGATACAAGAAAAAACCCTAAGAAGATGTTGGCGTTCAGGCGTTCAGCGAAACCCGAAGCACAAAGACGCTAAAGAAAATTTTTCAGTGAATCGGAGTCTACGCAGCTTCGTTGTGCATAAACGAGGGATGAAAAGACGCGGGTAGACATATATTATGGATTTTTGACGGTTTTTTTCTTCTAATTATTCATTTTAGACAAAATTGCAAAATGGTCCCTATGTATACCATTCTCATGTGGTTTTGATCCAAAAACTTTTTGTGATGCATCATTAGTCCAATACTCCAATTATGGATCTTTTTTGTGCATTTGGTCCTTGTAGTTGACAATTTTTTATTTTTTGTAATTTTGGTCCACAACCATCTTGAAATGACAAATATTCCTTTTAAGATTTTCTTTTTTAATTTTTTCAATTTCTTTTTATTAAAATAAACCAAAATAAAATCTCACCGAACCCCCCCCCCCCCCTTTTTTTTTTTTCTGGACGCCATGCTCCCGAACCCCTTTTCCGTTCGGGGTTTTCATATTGAAATGTCTTCTACCACAATAGGGTATCTCTAGTATTAGAACCCTAATTTATCCACTAATCCACATACAGACCTAATAATTTCGTTATCAATATGATATCAACAAAGGATATGATATTGATCCTTCCAAAAGATGGCGATAACGAGATCATGGGTCGACAACGAGATCATGGGTCGAACTAAGTCACACAATACCTATCCATCGTTCCTTAATTTTTTTCTAGGTTTAAAACCATCTGTTTCCTGTGTCCAAGGCACACCTATAACTTAAAGACGAAATTAGGATGGAATTTTGAAAATCGAAGAAATCCTATAAACTTGAATCAATTTCATTCGAAGCTTGGGATTTTCTATAGCGGAGGGTTGGATGAGTGAAGTGGTTGCAAAAGTTGCTTGTATTACCCAATTAACCTACAAAAATTCTAAATCAAACACAGATGTGGACAGTGGGAGGTGTATGTTTTGAAAATAACTGATTTTGGGGTGACTGGCTGTGGAGATGTTGGACGGAGAACGAGACAACAATCAAACCTTCCGGAAAACAAAATCGGAGAAACACATTTGAAATTCTCGTTTCATTTCAAGTCTTACATGTTGGACGGAAAACGATATTGAGGGCAGGTCTAAGAGAGATGGGGTAAGGTGTTGTAGGTCTCCGGTCAAGTTGTAGGTCTTCGATCAAGTTGCAGGTCTCCGATCAAGCACCTGTGGAGTCTCGCTGTTGATTGATATTATGATACATCGGGAATCTTGCTATTTATTGTCTCATATTTGTACATGCAACACCTATCTCAACCGAAAGAAGCTACGTTCTTGCCAAAATAAATCCCTTCGACCTACGTGGCACCCGATAAAGAGAGAGAAAAAAAAGAGACGACGACGAAGAGATATAGTAAAAAGAGTGAGAGGGTAGCATTAAGATAGATAACTAGAGACCCGATAGAAGTGATACTTGAAAGAAAAGAGAGTGTGTGTGTGTGTGTGCGAGAAAGAGATGACCTTTTTAGTAATAAAAACATTAAAATAATTATAAAAATATGGAAAATAAAAATATAAGGGGTATATTTGTCTTTTCAAGTTGATAAGGACCAAATGCACAAAAAATATTAGAATTTAACCAATGTTGCACCACTAAAAATTTTTAAACCAAAACCACATAAAAATACTAAACACAAGAACCGTTTTTGCAATTTTGTTTTAATTTTATCATATGCTACTTTCCACATTTTACAAGTTAATTTATCATTTTAGTCATCCCATAAGTGGGTAAAGTTTAATATTACATAAAACTCCCAAATCGTTTTTTTTTTTTCTAAATTATATTCTTAGTGTAATAATACGACGAATATTCAATATTTTATTTGCATTGGATTTCAAATTTTGAAATCGGTTTATGTTTTAGGCTTTCGATATTTGAGATAGATGATTCCGTAACAAATTGATTTTGAAACCGATTTTACATGCATTATTATTACAATATTCATATTAAAAAAATAAATAATGTAATTTTGATACGTAGTTTCTGATTTTGTGTTCGTTTTGGTTAATGTTAACTTGATCCTACCATTTTTGGTTAAAGGGAAAAAACCAATCGCATTATTACGACTCGAACATCATCGTAACCGTGTTAGTCGAAAAATATAGATGTGTCATCTGGTTGAGTATCGATGATGCAAACCAAAAATCGATCATATTCAAACAGGAATCATAAATCAAACAGAAAATCATTGATATTCAAATTTGAATCACTCCTCAAACCGAAAATCGAAAATTATTAACTTGACTCATCAGCATCGTCGTTATTGAGACTGACAAATATGTACCGCGGAAAACCAACTAACATGCTACGAACGATATCAATAAAATCGGTAACCAACATATTTGGTAGACAATATGTTTGTCGGTAGTACCATACTAATTAAGCAATCTTGGTAACGTAACGGTACACAAATTTAAATACTACAGTTGTACCGTACCAACCAACCAACCAATATATATATATATATATATATATATATATATATATATATATATATATATATATATATATATATATATATATATATATATATATATATATATATATATATATATATATATGCTAAGTTATATTGCGGATAACAGTTATTGTGACTTGTGAGACCATGTGGACAGTGTTATTTGGTAATATAAATACAAAACAAACATATTCTCATAAAATTATTATCATTAAATATTTTATACGGGTTATATGAAGTTATTATGATTTTCATTATGTCAGAATGAGAATGAGTGAATCAGAATGTGTGAAACACAATAACGAATGATAATGATTGAAAATGCGTTTTAATAAAAATAATTCTATGAGAATATGTTTGTTTCGTATTAATATTACCAAAAAAAACATATCCTAATTGTTATTTCTCACAGAATAGCACTGTTTGCACAATCTCACATTAATTGTTGTCCGCAATATAACCTAGTTAATATATATATATATATATATATATATATATATATATATATATATATATATATATATATATATATATATATATATATATATATATATATATATATATGTCAACTTTAATTTTCATATTTTTATTTTTAGTTAGGAGTAATTACTAACAAGTCACGTTCGGAAATGAATTACTAAAACAACTCTTAATAATAATTCTTTTTTCAAACAACACTATATATTAAAATCAAACAACTAATACTAGTGAGTAATTGACGATCGCCCTAAGGCAAAAAAGTATTAAAAGAAAAGATTTTGGTATATATCAATACCGTTATGTACCAACCAAACTGTTGGTAGCCAAATAAAATGGTACTAATTATACTTAGTATGATACTTGTAAATAAATTCCTGTATAACTATAGTTGGTACGGTACACAATATATAGGAAAAAACTCGGTACGATACACGGTATAGAGCATCTCTCGTTGATGCTCAAACAACGAAGAAGATAATGGAGTCGGGATCGATGGATTGGATGTTGTGGATGGAAACACGCCATCCTCGCGAATCAGAGGTCTTTACAAACCTTGGCCTTGATCCTCACCCTTTGCAATGGATTTTGAAACTGATATTGAGAAGAGATCAGACATGGCTACAAGGATATAAAACTATCGACAATAAGAAGAGATCAGAGAGATGAATACAATTTTGGATGTGAGGGTTAAATGGAGGGGAGAGAAGTGAATAACAGTGTGTATTCCAAAAATATTGTTATTATCTTTTACCAATTTACCCTTTTATTAATTAAACAAAATTAAATTTAATAAAAGATAAAATAAAATCTTATCATAATTCTAACCATAGTCAATCTTGATCAAATACTAAAACAGTTATTTAGTTATCACACTAAAGTTAGTTCTCACATGATCCTAAATCTTTTTTTCTCTCTCTCTCTTTATATATATATATATATATATATATATATATATATATATATATATATATATATATATATATATATATATATATATATATATATATATATATATATATATATATATATAGGATCGGGTGATGACTAAAATTTGGTGAAGACTGCGAGGACAATTTTTAGCCTTAAGTTTGAAAAAAATAAGCGGACGAGGTTCAATTTAATTATTGTCAAAATCTAGCGAGATGATATGACATTTTGGTAATTATTTGTGAGATTTTGAGAAATTCCAACAAATGTTAAAATGTTTGGAGATTAAAATGGTAAATGAAATAAGAAAAAAATTTAAAAAAAAATTAGGAAACACCCCCCAAGCGCATTTCATGTGCATTCTACACCTCATTCTCTTTCTCTGCCAAGTGTCGCCCAGCCATTGGCTGGACTTTTATTTATATTCAACTGTTTTGTTTTTCGACTATAACCTTTTTTTTCTTTAACAAAAAAAATCTGAAAAAACAAAAGTTCTTAAAATTTAATTTTTTACAAAATGAACACGATAATTAAAATTTGATTTTTTTTAATTTTTAATTTTTATAAAAAACACAGAAAAAATATTTTCAAAAAATTATAAAAATTTAAAGGATACTTCTACTCACTATACTAGTGACTGTGTAAAAAACAACTTTTTATAAATAAGTTTTTGAAGTGTTCATATTTTAAATTTAACAAATATTTTTTTATAAAACATAATGACATTTTTTTATCCAAATTCAAAAAAACAAATAAGATGATAAAAATATTTATGATTTAAAAAAGTTATGATTCAAAATTTAATTTGTTATGATCTAAAAATATTTTCATTCAAATATTTTATGATCCTTAATTATATTTTTTATGATTCAAAATTAATGATTCAAAAATGATATGATCCAAAAGTAGTATGACTTCAAAATATTATGTTACTTAATTTTGTTATTATTCAAAACTTTTATAAATGTTAAACATAAAAAACTCGAACCTATATTATTTCAAAAACATAAAAAAAGTCAACAAAAATAAAAAAAATCAAAAAATTAAAACAAAATAACACTAATAACTTCAAACATGTTATAAAATATTAAAAAATTAAAAAGCGAAAATAAAAAAAAATAAAAAAAAAATAAAAAAACCAATTTAAAAAAAACGAAGAAAATTTTAATAAATGAAAAATAAGATAAATTAAGTGAAAACTGAGCATATAGTCATTTAAAAAAATAAAAAAATAAAAAATAATAATTAAAAAAACGAAAACCCACTTGAATAATCTTTAATGGACGTTTGTCGCACGTAATTAAATCCTCGATTCCGTATTACGTTCCACGGACGTGCGTCGCATGCGAACGAGTCACGTCCAAATATTTGGTTTGACTTTTGTGCACTTGACGAAGTGGGTGGTAGAGAATTGTACTCGTAGTAGTCACCATTTTTTGAGTTCTCCCCGGACCCACACCCTATATATGTATATATATATATATATATATATATATATATATATATATATATATATATATATATATATATATATATATATATATATATATATATATATATATATATATATATATATATATATATAGACAAAACTTCATAAATGGTCCCTGTGGTTTCAAAAGATATCGAGTTTGGTCCCTAACTTTCAAAAACCTCAAGGGTAGTCCCTGTGGTTTCAAAACTTTTGTTAAATCGTCCCTGAGCCATATGAAATGACTAATCTACCATTTTTAATTTATTTTATATTTACTTTAACTAAAACTTATTTTTAAAAAACAACAAAGAAAAAGAAAAAGAAAAGAATTACCACCCTAAACCCCCCCTTCCCCCACCCTTACCCCGTTACCCCCCACTTCACTCTTTCTCTCTCTTTCTCCTCCTTCTCTCTCTTGTCTGGTATGATTAAGGGTTCTATCAGGCCCCATTGTAGCGAATTTAGGAAGAAAAAGAGTCTTTGAATGAGATTGATTTTCACCCTGTTCGCTATTCTCTGTGAAATCAAGATTCCATTGGTTCACTCTTTGCATAGCAGCATACCCGCCGGTGGCAAATGCCCTCAAAAGATTAAGAGTGGCAGCTGATTGGGAGTATGCTCTGATTAATCTTTGAGGGTCTGGTGTTCTTGATTTTAGATCGAATGCATCACCGTTTACATTATCACCTCTGATTGATTTACGAGTAAACGATGTTGTAGCGAATTCCGGCCACAGCTTCTGCAACATCTTTCACCGTCGTCTCCTTCATCAATGGAAGCGATTCAGCCGCTGATCATCCTGTCCTCTTGTAGCCGGTCTTCTTCTCCGGCGAAGGGCTCCCTCACTGTATCCCCTATGGATTCGCGACCACCGGACCTCCCTCCTGAGTTGATTCAGCCCCCTGTTGGAACCGGTAAGCCCGTTTCTCTCTTTTATTGCTATGGATTTTCCCTATCGCCTGGTGCCCTTGCTAATGCTTCGGGTGGCAATGGCCCGATTGAACTAATCTTTGGGACTGCTGTTTCTGTGCCCTGTATAGCCCCACCTCCTTTCTCCCCATCCTCTCCTCGCCTTCGTGGTTCTGCTACTCCCCTGAAATCTGGGTCTCTAGTGAAATTAGGTTTTGATTTTGTTTAGGCTTTGATTTATGGAATTGATATTGGTTTGGTTTTGATTTCTAATTTCATTTATACTTTTGATTCATGGTTTTCGTTTCGATTTCAGGAAGACACCGGAGATTGGAGGCGGTGAAGGAGATTGGTTGGTGGTGGAGGTGAAGGTAGGCGGAAAGACACCGGAGATTGGAGGCGGTGGTGAGAGAGAGAGAGGGGGGTGGGGGTGGTGGATATTTAATTAAAGAAAATGTAAAAGATATTAAAAAGGGTAAATACGTCATTTCATATGGGTGAAGGACCACCTAACAAAAGTTTTGAAACCACAGGGACTAGGCATGAGGTTTTTGAAAGTTAGGGACCAAACTCGATATTTTCTGAAACCACAAGGACCATTTATGAAGTTTTGTCATATATATATATATATATATATATATATATATATATATATATATATATATATATATATATATATATATATATATATATATATATATATATATATATATATATATATATATATATATATATATATATATATATATATATATATATATATATATATATATATAAGGTTAAGAACCGTGAGAACCGATATTCACACATTAAGAAACATGTTGTTTTTTTTTTTTGTTTTTTACACTTGTTTATCATGTGAAAATACATTAAACTTAATAAATTTCATTATTTTCTAATTCGTTTTACACTATTCACAATATAAAAAAAATTATAGTTGTTAAACTGTGAATATTAAAACGTAATTCCTTAAAACACATCAATATTGATATCTAATAGCAAATGAATGATAATTATATATATTTATGTGTTTGGTATTTTTTTTTGATAATAAACAAGTGCTAAAAATAAAATATATCAGGTTATTAAACTGTGAATTAACGGTTGTCACGATTTTCAATATTTTGATGGTTCTCATTTGAATTTTTCCACACACACACATATATATATATATATATATATATATATATATATATATATATATATATATATATATATATATATATATGGAAAAATTCAAATATATATATATATATATATATATATATATATATATATATATATATATATATATATATATATATATATATATGAATAGGTTCAAATGAGAACCACTAAAAGGTTAAGAACCGTGAGAACCGATATTCACACATTAAGAATTATTTTTTTTTGTTTTTTTGTTTTTTTACACTTGTTTATTATGTGAAAATACATCAAAGTTAATAAATTTCCTTATTTTTTATTTCCTTATTTTTTTAATACGTTTTACAACATTCACAATATAATAAAATTTGTAGTTATTAAACTGTGAATAGTATAACGTAAGTTTTTATTAAACTGTGAATTAGTGGTTCTCACGGTTCTCAACCTTTTAGTGGTTCTCATTTAAACCCTTCCCTTTATATATATATATATACATATATATATATATATATATATATATATATATATATATATATATATATATATATGTATATATATAGGTTCCATTGAGAATATATATTAGGTTGAGATTGTGAGAATTAATTTCAGCCAATGGTTTTGTATTAAAAATTAAGGCGGTGGCATTTTTGTAAATAAAGATTGGATTTCAAAAAAGGCGGTGGCAAATCTGTAATAATATTGATAGTTAGTAACTGGCGCGAGGGTATTATTGGCATTTTACATGTACATCAAATCAGAACGGATATCGAGTTGCAGACTATGAGTGCCTATGATCACCGTTTTGCATATGAATTTCGACCAATTACTTCGAATCGTTTAGTTATTTTGAAGAAACCCTAACATTTTCTCTTTGCATTTTGCTACTTTCGTGGTGATTTCAAACGATGTCAACAGAAAAAGGAGTAGTTACGAGAAGTTATTCTGTTCGCGATGATAAAGGTTAGCACGATTGTATTTTAAAATTGTTTTTCTTACAGTATTTGTGGTGGTTTTCTATTTTTGTTTTGGAAGGAGTTGATTTTGAAGTATTATTTAGGGTTTGAGTTCAGTTTATAGTTTTTTTTTTTTTACATTTTCAAGGGTTTTTGAGTATTTGAATCCATTTTAATGGTTTTTAAGGTTTGTTGTGTATTCTCGATTTGTGTATTCATTCGTGATTTGAGTTTTTGTACACTTCCAGGAAAGGATTTCAGTAAATCGTATTCTAGAAGAAAGAAAGGTATCTGTATGTTTTGTTTTTTTATTATAGAGATAATCATATATGAATAAACGTGTATTCAGATGTGAAGATGTATCTATGTATAAATAACTGTTTATTCATACATGAATCAACATTTTATTAATACATAGATATTCATATATATATATATATATATATATATATATATATATATATATATATATATATATATATATAAATTATATATGAACATTCATATATGAATAATGGTGATTGAATTGATGTTCACACATAAGTACATAATTATTCTCATACTTTGTTTACGTTTTATTCATATATGATTATTGTTATACATGTGAACATTCATATAAATTATTACATGAAAATCTCATGATAATACTCTAATTTCATTTACTACAGGAAAATCTAATGATAATCGAGTTGAAGGTGAAGATGACTCTGTTGAAGTGCAAGAAACTAGATCTAAGCAAAAACATGATAAAGGTAAATATAAAGCTTGTTTTTTGTCATGTTTATTCATATATGATTCATTCAAAAGAAGTAATCATATGCACAAGTTATTATATATAGAGAGAATAATCATATATGAGATGTTATTTATCACAGGAAAAGCAAAGGATAAGCGAGTTGAGGATGAAGATGATTCTATTGAAGTGCAAGAAACTAGATCCAAACGAAAACATGATAAAGGTATGACATATATGATTCATTGAAAAGAAATAATCATATACAGAAGTTATTCTATATTTGTATGTATGAATAATTGTTTATTCATTTTATTCATACATACATATATTCATATATGATTAATTCAAATGAAATATATGAATAAACATTTCCCTTGTGTTTATTTATATATGAATGATATTTTATTCATACATATGTGTAACATGTATTGATACATGATATTCATATATGTAACATCCTCTATCTAGGGTAAATAATTTATTGAATAATAGTAATAATAATAATAATTAATAATCATAATAGTTACAATATAACAAATAAATTAATTAACTTATCTTGAAGAAATAATTAATTTAGAGTAATTAATTAAGGGTAAATAAGGAATCTACCATAGGAGGTTCTAGAAGGGGACTTTTATGCAATATTGGAACTTAAGTAGTGGTGGGGAGGGGCTTTATAGCAAATATGAAAGAGTTAGTAGTGCTGGAGGGACTTGATTGCAAATAAGGGAAAATCTTGAGGTTTAAGTTGGGAAAAACCTTACACTCTCTTCTCATTCACGATTTTGAGAGAAGAGAGAGAGCTAGGGACGATTTCAAGTGGGATTCAAAAGGAAGAACTCATTTCCAGCAAGATCTTAGTGAATTGCATCAACCAATTGAAGATTTGAGGTAAGAAATCTAATCTCCATGTTAGAAACCCACCATTTTGGGTAGATCAAGTTCAAATTCGGGTTTCATAGTTGGGGGATATGAACTCTATGATCCCAAAAAGGTGTAGCATATGAATTCTTATGATTATCTCTTTTCAATGCAATGATTTCATGCTTGGAGAATCATTTGAATGTTGGTTGATACTCATGAACCCTAATTTTTGGGGAAAAACCCATCAATGGGTGAAATCTTAATGAGTTGATTAACTTGTATCCCAAATGTGTTCTATGAAGAGCTTAAGTGTTCCTAGTGACTTCAATCCAATGGAAGAAGGAACCTCATGAATCATTGATCAATTGTTTGATTGGAATTGGACATCCCTTGATCTAAGCTTGTGAAGCAAATTGGGATTTGAACATGGATTTGATTCAATGAAGATGTTGTTGGATGATTTGTTTGGACTAAATGATGAGTAATTTGGATAGAAATAATGTCCTTTTGATATCTAGAAGTTTGGGGTAGTGTTAGACTTTGAATTGGACCAAAATGAAGTGAAAATGACCAAAATCGGAGCTGGAACTGGGTAGAGCACGACCCGTGCTGTTTGAACCAGTGAATTACACGACCCGTGTAGTTCTTAGACCAGTTTTGGGTACTTTTTGAGTTTGAGCTCTACAGTTTGGGCTTTGGGTTCTAGGACTTAAACTCATTTCTAGACAATGTTTAACTAAGATTTTACTCTTAATTAGTGAAGTTTAACTAGTCTAGAGCTATTAGTAATATTGAATATTATTTCTTGTAGGAGAGGAGTAATCGAAGTGAAGCAAAGAGTAACATCCTACTTTGGGACTTAAGAGAGGTGAGTTACCGGGAGTACACATCCCTCTTTTAACTCTTGTATGTTTTATCTCATTCCATGCATACCTTTATGTGCTAATTGTTGCATAAATCTATGTGTTCATGGCATTCAAGGAGTTGTTTCAAAGATGTTTTACAAGGAAAATAATACTATAGTTTTGAAAGATGTTTTGAATCATTCCTCCATGCATTTCATATAGGAGGGGTGGACCGTGTGAACCTTTGACAAAGATGAAATGATTGTCCCGGATTTAGGGAAATCACGGGTTAATACCCAAATGAGTTGTTGTCCCGGATTTAGGGAAAACGTTTCCAACAATAGGAAACCGCATGAGGGATTTGCTAACCCTCATGGGACTAGTGTGGTGGCCACTAGTTCTAGTTTAACCTATACGGGGATCGGATGACATGCTCCGTGCGTGTTATTCGTGAACTTAGGTAGGTGCCACTGTGGTGAGTTGGACTGCTAAGAGATTGACATGGGTTGGAATAGTTGCATTCATGCATCATGCTGCATACCATAACTATCCATTTGTGTAAACTATCAAAATGTTTTAATAAGTTTAAATATGAATAAAATCAGTATTTTTGGAGATTATCTCGAGTGCTAAGGATTTTCCTTTCACTCATAGCAAGATAATCTCGGGTAACTCGCTAGGCATTTCCATTGCCTAACTGTTTTGATGTGTACTCAGGTTAAGGCTAGGAGTTTAAGGCGAGGCGGGAATTCTAGAAGACCACGAGATGTGTGGCCATTTAAACCTTGTTTTGTACTTGAATTATGATATCTCCTCGCTATACATTATTAAACAACCTTTTGATGTTTTTGGGACCTAATTTCCGCGATGATGAAACTTCTTTTTGAATTAATGAAGTTATTTTAGAAAACAAATGTTTTAAATTATTAACCCTAGCGAGGGGTGTCACAATATATGAATAATTATGTGAACAAACAAGTATTAGAAAATTAACATACATCCAGACCAATTATTTCCCTTGTGTTTTTCAATGATGACTTTTTCTATTTTTGTGAGTTGGTTGAATGTAAAAACATACAGAATCATATGAGATGTTTTTGTATGATTTTATACTTAACAAGAGATTCAACCAATTCACAATTTTGGAAATAATTACCATTAAAAAAAACAAGGGAAATATGTTGGTCTAGATGTATGCTAAGTTTATAATACTTTGTTTTTTCATATATAATTGATCATACATGAATAAATAAGTATTAAACACTTAACATATATATGATTATTTATATATGAATATCCATTATGAATAATATGTATTCATACATATTGTTCATATATAAATATTCATATGAAGAAACACGTATTAAAAAATTAACATACATCCAGTCCAAACTATTTCCCTTGTGTTTTTTATTGGTGATTCTTTCAATTTTTGTGATTTGGTTAAATCTCTTGTTTGGTATAAAAACATACAAGATTGTCTGAGCTATCACTCTCACTTTCACTGGAACTAGATTACTCGTCTTCAATATATTCATTGATATTGAATTGCATGATAGTTGCTACATGACTTTCAAGAAAATCATGTTTCTGTTATTATAGCAGAGGCTGATTACTATATTGAAATATCTTGCAAATATAATTTCAAGATCAATATTTAATTAATCTAATGAAGAGGAGAAATCTGGTTCTAGTGAAGTGAGAGTGTTAGTTGAGACATTTTTGTATGTTTTATACTAATCAAGAGATTGAACCTTCTCACAATTTTGGAAAGAATCACCAATGAAAAACATAAGGGAAATAGGTTGGTCTGGATATATGCTAAGTTTTTAATAGTTTGTTTTTCATATATATAATTATTCAATTCATACATGAACAAATAAGTATTAAACACTTAACATATATGATTATTCATATATGAATATCCAGTATGAATAATATGTATTCTTACATGTTGTTCATATATAATTATTCATACATGAATAAACAGTGAAACCAAAGGGAAAATCATTCAATTCATAAATGATTTTTGTGTTATATATATTTAGTATATGTAATTTATTCAGATATGAATAACATTAGAATATATTGTATATCAGTGAAACCCAAGGGAAAATCAAAAAAATTGGAGAAGGTTGTAATTATGTCTTCTGAAGAAAGGTTGACAAGGTCTGCAAAGAAACGTCAAGAAGAAAGTTCACCTGTTAATTCAAAGGAATTAAAGAAGATTAGAATTGAAAAAGAAGGAAAGAAAAATAAATCAAAAAAGCGTTTATTGGTTGATGAAGATATGTTTATTGGACCGTCAAAGAAACATAAGAGTAAAAATGTTCCTGCTCAAAGACATTTATATTCAATGAAAAATAGATGTTCACCAGAGTCGATGTTTGTGGTGATACAAGGTTTGAGTCGAGAACAGAAGGAGTGTGTGAGGAAGATAGGTTTTGGTAGTTTGCTCAAAATGAAGATGACTGATGTTTCTTTGAAAATTGGGTTTTATGTTCTACAGAATTTTGATTTGGATAAGATGAAAGTGAAGGTTGAAAATGGTTATATTAATGTAAATACTCAATCTGTACATGATATGTTTGGAGTTCCTATGGGTGGTTTTCTTATTGCAGACTTGGAATACATAGAGGAGGATGATGAAAGAGGTTGTATGTTTGAATGGATAAAACAATTCAAGAAGGGGGAGGTGATGAGGTTGAAACATATCAAGAATGCAATTGTTAGGACAACAGTTGTTGATTTTAATTTCATTTTGAATTTCATTGTACTTTTTATAAATACATTTTGTGAGTCTACTGCCATGGGAAGGTGCAATGTGTCACCGTTGCACCGTATACAAAAAGACACAGATGTAAGTGCAATTGATTGGTGCAACTACATTCTTGATTGTTTAATTAGAACGAATATCGCATACACACCCTTCAAAGATACATGTTACTTTTTTGGACCAACAACGTATCTTGTTGTAAGTATATTTTTTAAAAATTTATCTTTTGCTTTATTCATACATGAATTATCAGTGTTTATTCATATATGAATATGATGATAAATCATATATGAATGTATTTGATAATATATTTTTATGTATGTATTTCACATTATGATTATGTGTTTTGAAAATGTATACACAATTTTTGCAATTATTATATGTGGATAGTTTGAAGTTTGATCAAGTGAATGTACCACGTAAACGTTCAGCTATTTGTTACTGGAGTTCAGAGAAGATACGCTTTCGGGAGGAATGCGAATAGGAAGAAGGAAAGTTTGGGTTAGGAGAGTTTAACAAGAATGAAGAGGTGGAAGAGGAAAGTGAGGAGGAATGTTCTGAAGGAGATAATGATGAGGAGGATAGTGAGGATACTAAAAATTATTATGTTGAGGTAAATTTATATTATTTTTGTATTCATATATGATTTATTATTTCAATTAACTATAACATTCTTTTTTAATATTTAGGAGTATGAAACACTGCTAAGTATTTTGTTTAAGAGGTTGGAATTTTCAAGAGAGAATATTAAAGTTAAAATTGAAGAAGCAATTCAAAAGTTCCCAGAAGTTAAATCGTTTAAGAGTTGGAGAAAAATATTGTTTGATGATGAGAAAATTGGAGTTGAAAGTACAGAAATTGCATTTGAGTTTAATAATGTTAGTTTGGAAGAACCAGTTCTTACACCAGTTATGGGTGCAAGTATTGTTGAAATGGAGAAGGATTCTGAGAATGGTGGGATTGAAAATGATCAAGAAGATTATGGTGAGGTAGTAGTAGATGTTGTTGATAAAATTGTTAACAAGGAACAAGAATGTAATAAAGATGATAATGTGGAAGGAGATGGTGGTGAAAACAGTGAAGGAAATATGGAAGGAGTTACAGAAGAGGAAACAGTTGAATTAAATCAAATTGTTAGGAATGTTGTTGTGGTTTTACTGGAGTTGATAGTCAGGATAATTTACCATTAAGTCAGTTCTGGGTGGATCCTGTGGTTAGCAATATATTTAACAGATTGGCTGAAGGTAAACAATTGTTTTTTTTAAAAGTACTATTCATATATGATTATTAATAGAAACATTTTTCATTTACTTTAAAGTACTATTCGTATATGATTATGAATATAAACATTTATCATTTACTTATGTTATCTGATATTAAAAGTATGTTACAGAAATAGAAACAACAAATGAGAAGATTGAGAAAGAGGTAGGTGCTGGTGAAGATAAACAAGTTGTTAAAGGTAATATTATGTTTTTTGTGTATATTGGAAGTTTGATTTTTTATTTTCAATGGAAATATTTACTTATGAATTTAACATTTGTAGTTATTGGAAATGTGTCTGAAGGTGTTGGAAACGAAGAAAGAGTGGAAAATAATGATGTACAAAAGGAAAATGTTGATATAAACGAGGAGCATATAGGAAATACAGATGTAGTTGATGGTATGTATGTTTTATGTTAATTAATTTTTGAATTTAATATTCATATGTGATTTGTATACTAGGTGGTGAAATATTTGGTGAAGGTAACAGAGGTGAAGAGGAAAGTGTAAATGTTTTTGGAGAAAAAGAGAAGATGGTTGCGAAGAGTGAGCATTTGTTTTGTGTTATTGGTTTTATATTTTTAGTATTCATATATGTTTTATATTTATATTTTTTTTGTTCTAGGTATGTTGGAGTTGCAAGTTAAAAATGATGGGAATGATGCTGGTAATTAATGTTTTATATATGATTGGTGTTTGTCAATATATATTTTTTATAGTGTAAAATATTTATAATGAATTGAATTTATTTTATGTATTATTAATATTTATTTATGAATAATCATATATGTTTATGTTTATCTATTTTTGTTAGTTATTGAAGAATTAACTGGCGAAGAAAAGGATTTCTGGGAAAATCCAGTTGTGAATGAATTTTACGAAAGTGTTGTATTCCTAAGTTCAAATATACCAGAAGGAAAAGAAGAAAAAAAAAGATGATGAAAAAGATGACAAATCAAAATCACCTTCTTTTAGTCTTGGAATAGGGTTAAGTCAAGATTCAACAGAGCATGTTCTTAATCCTACTCCATTGTCATTTGTACCTCAAGTTGAATCAAAAGTTATTTCAACTTCTGATATTGTAGATTCAAATCCCATGGCTATTGTAATTGCATCGGAAGTTGGTTTAGATGGAAATGCTAGGGTTTCAAGAGAGAAGAAATTAACTTTACCATTAAAATCACCATACAAGAACAGGATTGTTGATGTGAAAACGAAATTGACAGCATAGGAGATTGCTGTTTCTGAATGGTTGTTCAACTTCCGTGGAGAATTGTGGTAAGTAGTTATTTTTATTAAGTCATTGCATTATTATTATTTAATTAACATGCAAATAAATGGATACAGGGATGTTGTTGTGAATAGAAAGTATGGTCATATTACTATAAGAGGAACAATGGAAAGTCTATTTCCAAAAACATACATTTTTTCAAATATTATTGACACATGGAGTGATTTATTGAACCATCAAGAAAACGAAAGAGATGTCAATAGCTCTCCTTATCGGTTGTTTTTGAATGTGGATATGACTGTAAGTTTATATTTTATTATGGTATAATCACAAGTGAATTTGAACTTTTATTCAGTTATGATTGGTTTATAATCATAACTGAATATAAATAATGTTTTTATTTATTGATGAATTTTTTTTATGTAAAAACAGACATACTACCTTGAGTCAACAGACATGAAAGAGGAAGAGAAGTACAGTATTTTCAAGTCGAACTTTGCTGTTAGTGTGAAGAATGATAAGCAGAAGATGTTGTTGAAAGATATTGACATGGTTTGTTTATTTATTGATTTATATATTTATTTTATTAATATAATGCTTACATTTTTTGTATGAAAATCAGGTTTTTTTCCCTGTTGTGAGGAGTTCTCACATTTACTTGGTTGTTTTCAACCTTAAAAAGCCATGCATTGAAGTTATTGACAGCAGTTCATTAGGAAAGAATTTTGAAGACAGATACGGAAAATTACTTACTCCTCTTGTAAGTATCAAGTACCAAAATGTAATTTTTGTACGATTATTTTGTTACATATTTAATTTTAGTTCATATATGATTTTTTGTAGAGAAATATGTTTTTTATGTATTTGAATGAGATAAGTCATCCAAAGGTGGACATCATTTCAAATGTAAAGGTTTTGCCGAAGAGGTTAGAAATGGCATGGAGGACCGTGGACAATAAATGTGATTGTGGTGTCTTTGCTATGAGGCATATGGAGACGTATGCAGGACAACCAATCTCAAAATGGAAACCAGGATTTCCAAAAGAAGGTCTTGCTCAAGAGAATATGTTGGAGAAGTTGAGGAGTAGGTATGCTTCAAGGATGCTAACATCAGAGATTAATGAGCTGTGTGACGATATGTTGAAAAAAGCATATGATTATTAGAAGGTTGATCCAAAGGTTCGTGCAGAACATGCCTTATATGCTATGCAGACTGTTGTAGAGAGGATGAAAAGTGTTTGAAGATGGTGGTGGTTGTAGTTGAATGTGGTGGTGGTTGTAGTTAAATGTGTTTGAAGTTGGTGTTGGTTGTAGTTTGTGAAGAATGGTGGTTGTTGTAGTTGGATGTAAGAAAACTTTTATTTTGCATGTGAATTTTTAACTAGACAATTTGTAGTGTTGTTGATGATGAATCTTTTTGGAAAATGTTGGTTATGTATCTTTTAAGAACAGATGTACATAATATTAACAAGTGTTGTTGATGATATTCATAAATGAATATCAAGTTTGACTTATACCTGGTTTATTAAGTTATTATATAAATATAGACATGTAGTTGTACACAAGTATACATATATGAATATAAGTGTATGAACACTTTTTATTCATATTTGAATTTAATATATGAATACAAGTATATGAACAGTTATGAATATGTGTATGAACACAAGTCTATTGATTTTATGAATACAAGTATACTCATATATGTATTCATATATGAATATGATAGTATGAACATTTTTGTATTCATATACGAAATACATGTGGGGTGAACACTTTTGTATTCATATATGAATACAAGCATATGTGTACAAGTATACTCATATATGTACTCATGTATGTATTCATATATGAATATCAAGGTTAGTTTGTCTCTTTTTGATTTTAAGTAGTAATTATTTTTTATCGAATGTCATTCAATCACATATGAATATACATATGGAATTATTTTTTATAACAATCAGCTATGAATAGAATTCCCAAAAAGATTATTAAAACAGTATTCACAAATGAATAACATGAAAAAAAAATTATAGTTATTTTGCAGACTGTTCAACTGCTTTCTTTATTGGGCATGTACGTAAGTTGTGAGGAGCTCTTTCTCCACATCCCGAGCATATCCTTGACTGCTTATTGGAATTTTCACATGCTTTCTCAATTGCACTAATCAATCTTTTCTTTTTTCCGGATCCTTTGTTACGTTGAATCTGTGGAACAAGAATTTCAATGTTTTTTGGAACAGAAATGTTCATTAGCTTGCTTACCATATCAACATCTGTCTTCTTGTTCATAATTCCATATGATGTATCATTTTTTAATTCTTTATGCATGATTTCTATCTTTTGAATGAAAGATGCAAGCTTTTCCTTATCTGCTCTCAGAATGTCCAAACACGATTCAAAGTTGTAATATGCTTCATTGACTAACTTAGCAGTCTCAGCATCCCCAGAATCAGAGACATGTCTCCCAAAGTGATAATGTCTTGATATGACATCTTTCCTCCAACGACTTACAATGTACTGTTCAGGTATTTGTTTAATACCAAATTTTATCAGTATACAGAAAGCATGTCTGCATAGAATGCCTATTCGGTTGAAGTTTTCGCAAGTACATCTTATATCTTCCTCTGGCAGTTTTATTTGAACCTGAACAATAAAATATTTAAGAAGAAATTAATAAGCGTATATGAATATATTTTGGTATTCATATATGAATAAATTCCTATATTCATATATGAATATATATAATAAATGAAGCTCAATTTTTATACATTATTATAGGTGTGTATATATAATAGTAGATTTGTGTATTCATATATGAATACAAGTGAATATTTATATATGAGTTTCAATTATTAATATTCATATGCGAATTTAATATAAAAAGCAATTAGGTTACCTTGTAATTACTTTTGAATTCAAATTTTTTGTTATTGTGTTGAACATTGTATAGCTCCCATCCATTTTCCACACCAACACTTGAATATGAACAGAACCAAGCACCTTTGTATATTTCCTTCTGGATGTCAAAAAATATAGTGCTTGTATAAACCTTTGAAGCATGACGTTCTATTTCTCGAGGTGTACGAAATATATATGATGCTTCCTTTGTTGCCCTATCAAGTTCTTGTTGTGTATTTCTTTGATTTTGAATGGCAGTGTCGTAATTCATCATGAAATTTAAGAGCAAATTTCCAGTTTGTGAGTATGTGTTGAAGAAGGAATTCATGCTCTCTGACCTTGAAGTTATCTTCATCAAACCACACATTCTTATATCATTGAAATATGCAGGGATCCATAAATTTCTAAATTCAAACATGTCATTAAACCATCTTTTGTCTTCAAGGTTGAACTCATTAATAATCAACTCCCATTTGTTTTCAAATTCATCAGGTTTAATATACATGTCCCAAACAAGCTTATTAAATCTTTTTTCTGAAGTCGGTGTTTTTAATTAAATCCCCACTAACATGTTAAAAAATTCGTATGATATAGTCATTCATGAATAAGTAGTAATAGTACATGTGTATTTTTTTCATTTATTCACAGATGAATTAAGAGTACTGTACCTTTGCTTGTAGTTTCTTCATGATATGCCACATGCAGAGCCTATGTTTTGAATTAGGAAATACCAATTGAATAGCTTGTTTTATTGCTGGATCTTGGTCTGTTAATACAATTGTTGGTTGTTTTCCATGTGCTTTGAGGAATGCTTTCAACAACCAACAATATGATTCAATAGTCTCATTACTTAGCAACCCTGCTCCAACAGTAACGGACTTTTTATGATGATCAATGGCAGTGAATGGAACAAAAATCATCGGATATATGTATAAGAAATATGTTTTTAATTAAACCAAAAAATATAATCATTCATGAATACTATAGAGATAATAATCAGGTATGAATAATCAGTTCTGAGTAGTTGAATTAAAAATTTGAAATGGATATTCATTTATGATTGTATAATATAAAGCGTACTTGTTAGTCCTAAAGGTTGCATCAAAAGATATAACATCGCCAAACTCGTTATAATATGCCTTCTCCCGTTCATCTGCCCAAAACATAGCACTCAAAACATTTCCATCACGTGCAAACTCAAATGAATAATTTGGGTAGTGATCGCTACGGTCATTCATTTTGTTGACTATTATTTGAGCATCCTTGTACCATAGAATCCTGTTTATTCCTCTTCTGAAATTTTTGTAGTCTGCTATTTTAGGCTTCATATACTGATAACCTCCTCTCAATGTTGCTCGCAATTTATAAGCTATTGTTGCTCCCATTTTTGTTGTAGATGCCCTGACTATGAATTCTTTTTCTGAATATGACATTTCCTTTGCCTTTTTCAAATGGCATCTATCCTCAACACTCACCAATGGGTGGTTGTGCAATTCATAGAATTCCAAAACTTTGTAATATGTTGTTCCATATACACACTCAAATATAATCTTTGTAGTGCATCTAGTAGCTATCTTAGTAGAGTTTTCTCTTCTTCTAACAGGTCCTGTAGCAAGTGTATCACAAGACTTCTTCTTATCTTTACTACCCCTATTGCAGATAACATACTTTTTTCTAATTAAATCATTGCCATTGCCGAATCTTGATTGGGTACTCAGACGTGTATCAAAACCAGCCATTATTGCATAGTTAGTATACATTTTGATCCCCTCAAATAAGGAATTGAAGATAGAATCTTTAACAGAAACAAATTCTTGAGGTAGATGGTCTGTAACTCAATTCTTGTATCATATAAAAGGAATCTGATTCATTTGTAGAACTTGAATTTTCATAGGATTCAAAAAACACCAAAAATATATTTAGTTATTCATATATGATTAATGAGTTTTTAAATTATATATAAACATTCATATATGAATAATCACATACAGGTTATTATATATAGAGAATTATCATATATGAATAAACATCTATTCATATATGATTCATTCAAAATAATCACATACACAAGTTATTACATATGATTTATTCAAATGAAGTAATCATATAAAGATGTTATTATATATATACAGACAATCACATATGAACAAACATGTATTCATAAGTGAAAATATATCTATGATGTATGAATAAGTGTTTATTCATACATGAATCAACATTTTATTCATACATACAGATATTCATATATGAATAATCGTGATGGAATTGAACATTCATAAGTATTTGAAAATCATATATTAGTACAGTAGAAGGATACGGTTATTCATATATGAATAATCACATACACAAGTTATTACATATGATTTAATACACAAGTTATCACATATGAATAAAGATGTATTCAGAAGTGAAAATATATCTATGTATGAATAAGTGTTTATTCATACATGACTCAACATTTTATTCATACATAGATATTCATATATAAATTATATATGAACATTCATATACGAATAATCGTTATTGAATTGATGTTTACACATAATTACATAAGTATTTTCATACAGCAGAAGGATACGGTTATTCATATATGAATAATCGTGATGGAATTGAACATTCATAAGTAGTTGAAAATCATATATCAGTACAGTAGAAGGATACGGTTATTCATATATGAATAATCGTGATTGATTTGAACATTCATAAGTATTTGAAAATCATATATCAGTACAGTAGAAGGATACGGTTATGAGTTGTATCTTACCTTCATTGATGCTCGAATTAACAGTATATTGATTAGATGTTGAAGAAGAACCTTCTTCGTATGAACTCGAGTTCATTGTTGTTAACAATGTATCGTAATTGAAACTATAACAATGAAATTATACACTGTAAACAACATTGAATAACTAAAATTAAAACAGGAACATCGAATAACTGAAACAGAGAAACCTGATTTTGTATTGAATCGTGATTGAATGCGTCTGTCGTAAACAGTCGTTGTTTGTGAACCGATAATCGAATTTCTCTCTTTTAGAGGTGAAATTCTGTTCGGATTTGATGATTGAATGAATCCGTGCTTTCGATTTGAAGATTTTTGGTATGAATTCGTCAACGATTCAGTGAAATTGATGAGATACGATCAAATATTATGGCCAAAAAAAGTGTTTTTTATCTTTAGAATGTTCAGTTTATGTTTTAAGATTGCGAAATTACTACTCTGCCCTTACGATATTTAAAATTTGGACGCGCATGCTTTATTGAAATGAGTGGCTGAGATTGATTCTCACAATCTCAACCTAATATATATTCTCAAAAGAACCGTCCTCTCTTTCTCTCTCTCTCTCTCTCTCTCTCTCTATATATATATATATATATATATATATATATATATATATATATATATATATATATATATATATATATATATATATATATAGTATTAAATACATTTGGTAATTATTGTGTGATTGTAGGACCAAATGTGGAGCGTCCGATCGAAATGATCAACGGTGTTAGATTCAATGGCTTAATTGTAAAATTATAACAATTAATTAATCAGAATTTTCAATTAAACCCTTATAAAGGGTATTTTAGTCTATTAATAAATAATCAAAAAATGAAATATCCAATTTATCTCCTAATTTTGTGGGATTACGTGAATAAAAACTATAAATTAAAAACTGAAAATTACAGTCCTTTCGAATTCCTTCAAATTCTCAAAGAATAGTTTGTGGGTCTTTAAGTTAATTACAGTATCTTCGAATTCCTTGAGAATTACGTCAAATTTCTTGAACCATTCTTAGAGAATGAACTTACTTGTGACAAAAAAACGTACTATTCTCCTAGAATGGGCTTACCAAACACAAACCAATAAAAAATTAACACCCATTTTCAGAGAATGAACTTACCAAAACACAAACCAATAAAAACTAACACCCATTCTCTGAGAATGGAATTACCAAAACACAAACCAATAAAAACTAATACTCATTATTAGAGAATGTGATACAAAAACAAGAACAAAGAAAACCCATCATATATTACGATTCTTAGAGAATAAAGAGAGAACATCATTAAGTATTGAACGGATGTCAAAATGGACTGATTAAAATAATAGATAAACAATATTTATGCAAAATGTTTACCTCATGAGCCGACAAAATTGGAAACATTGAAACTATGAGGCGGCACATATTAAATGCCTATTGATATGATTTTCTTTGGACTTAAATAACAACACAACTAATTTACAAGCAATTGCTATTCCTAATTGATATGATTTTCTTCTAGCCACCGCCACTTAAACTCATCTTCACCGAATGATTTCCAAATTCAATCTGAAATCATAAATAAAGAGTGGAAGAAGACGAATATGCCCCTGCCGAATTGGATAACCCAAGCTATCTTTTTTACTTTGAATGGAATCTGCAACGAGAGAGTTCAAATCTTAATTAAAACCTAAATAAATCAACCGACACCAATAAAATCCAGAAAAAAATGTAGTCTCCAAAAAGAGAAAAAAATCCAACGAAGTTATTGTGGGGTAATTAAATCTCAAACGTTCCAAATTGTGAAGAATCGCATTGATTCAGTAAAATAAACGAAACCCAGAAAATATCTAAGAAATCCGTAAACCGATTCCATAAAATCGAGAACCAAGAAATCGAGTAGCATTTATTGGTACAAACCTGATCACGAAATCGAGTAGCATTTATCGGATGAAGCAGGGGAGGAAGCGGATTCCATAAAATCGAGTAGCATTTATCGGATGAAGCAGGGGAGGAAGCCGCCGGCGATGGTGGATGACGCATGGGAGGAAGACGGCTGACAATTGAAGACGTGAGAGAGACGAGGAGGATAAATAGGGTTGGTAAGTTACGTTCCATAAATATAGACATTTAATTTGGGCAAATTAACTAATTAATTAATGGAATTAATATTTGTATTATATAAATGGACTAATTTGCCTCTATCAAATGATTGGTCCAGAATTAGTCCTACAATCACACAATAATTACAAAATGTATTTGAACCTACATCTATATATATATATATATATATATATATATATATATATATATATATATATATATATATATATATATATATATATATATATATACATATATAGTTAGTTAGGATATAATATAAACTACAATTATTGTGTGGTCGTAAGGACCAATCATATCGCAGAATCAGCCAAGGGTAATTAGGTAATTTAATAATAAAGGAATTAATTAAGTTTTAAATGAAAACCTATAATTATGGAGGATTTGACCTATAATTAAGGTAAATTAACCTATTATTATGGCAACTAACCAATCCTCCTATTTATTAGAAGCCGTAGTTGAATCTGTGCATTATCACCACCATTTACGATCACTACTCCGCCCACCACCACCAATTGATCATGCCGACGCCGCCATCAGCCTTCTCCATCTTACCTAGCTTCTGGAATGTGTTTTTCTCCATGGTTGCTTGCACTACTGGTCCTCCCTTGTACCGCAGAACTACTTCCTCCCTGATTTGTGTTCTCAAATCGAGAGACAAGTCGAAAATTGAAAGTCGATTCGCTTTTATATACTCACAAATTCGAGAGACAAATCAACGAAAACCTGGTTCCCTATACCACCGGTCCTATTTTGCTCCGTCAATCTAATCCGTACCTGGTTTGTGTTGCCGGTTCGAGGGGCAAATGACAACCGATTCACTATTATGTACTCACGAATTCATAATACCATCAGTCCTCCCTTACTCCGCCCATCTGTCAGTGAGGCGTCAACTCGGCATTAAGATCTAAATCGGCACACAGATGATTAAAGAACAAAGTTTTACCGGGTGTGGTGATTCAATCGCTTCCCTTGGAAATCAGAACCATCAACCAGGTGGAGGACCATTCCATGTTCAACGATTCTTCAGCCCTTCTTCTTACCAACTATCGACCACTGACCGGTCTGCACATCAACCTGTTATCACCAACATTACAAAAACTCAAGCAGAAGCCATAAACTCGTTGTGATTTCAGGTTCAACCTTGGTTGAATCTCGATTGAAATTATTACAGGTTGCGATTCCAGTTTTGATTAGTAATTGTCAATTGATTCTTAGCGACTGGCAGCAAGCAACTTGGGATCCAGGTTCGTATTGTAGGTTTTTCTAGGAGTTGCAGTTCACGATTCCAATTTGTTTAAGTTTGTATTTTTTGATTTCTCCTGATCGACTAATTCTAGTCACCTATTTCTGATTCTGGATTACTAGAATTGACGATTTCTAGTATTTGTGATTTGTGTGAGGTGGAGATATATCAATTACAGGAGGTTGGTGTTTGATTACATTTTTTTGATTAATAGAATTGACGATTCCTATTTTTTATTACTAGAATTTACAATTACAGGAGGTTGGATTTCGACTACTAGAATTGACGATTCCTATTTTTTTTGATTTCTCCGGATCAACTTCAAGCTTGGATTGGATAACATAACATTGTTGAAGTTGGAGTTTGATTACATTTACAGGCGATATTTGATCATAACGTTAGGTATTTGTCAATCTTATTTCAGTTTTTCACATTTATTTCATTTGTGTAATTAGTATATGTAACATACCATGTCAATAACATGTCAAATTTTAGTAGAATGTTTTGTGTAAGTAGTATATGTAACATACCATGTCAAATTCTAGTAGAATGTTTCTGTATGATTTTGTAATTTTGGGTTCAATGTTATGGATCATTCTAACATGTGAGAATATCATTCTGATGTTGCAGGGTAATTCTTTGTGCATTCAAAACACATGAGTAATCAAGAAGAAGCCCTAAAGTTTGGTTTCAAGGCGGTCATTCTAACAGAATGTCATTTTAGTAACCGTGTATATTCTGTCAGAATGATTGTATATTTTGTCAGAATGAATGTATATTCTGTTAGATTCTAATATATTATTCTAGTCATGTTGATGTTACACAGTACAATGTAAACATCATTTTGTAATTCATTCTAATAGAATATTTAATTTAGTTTCATATAAATCTGATTTTTGTATAATTTTGTAATTTATATAAGTATGATCTTGTAATTTATTCTACCAGAATGATTAATTTACTTTCAAATTTACAGTATCATTCTAATGTATGTTTTTGTAATTAATTATAATAGAATGAAAATGGTTAAGAACTCGGGTGAAGAATCAAAATTGAAGTTTGAATTTAAAAAGAAATTCGAATTTGAATTTGAAATAAAATTAAATATGAAATAAAATTTAAATTTGAAATTTAATCCCATGAATATCTCACATTCCATATTTGAAAAAAACATAAAATGTCCATATTACCCTTTAGAATGATATAATTGGAAAGTAGATAATTTTTTAATTTTAAAAAAAATCAATATTCTGTAATTAATCACAACCATTGATAATTTGAATTCTACGCACCAGATTTGTCCTTACGACCACACAATAATTGTGGTTCTTAAGGTAACCTAGCCCTATATATATATATATATATATATATATATATATATATATATATATATATATATATATATATATATATATATATATATATATATATATATATATAATTGGAAAACCGTTAAATGCAAGAATTTAAAGTAAATCTCAAACATCACACTCTGGAAGCAAAAATCCATCGCTTTCCTTCACACAAACACTAAACACAAAGTTAATACTTAATAAAACTCTACTCTTTACTCTCTCCCAACATCCCCAAACCCTATATCAAAATCTAGCCCTCTTCTCTCTCTATCTCTGCAGCCATGGACGCTCCAACAACTCACACCAGCAATGGGGAAGAAGATTGATTCAATTAGAAACATCCCACATTCCCCGAGATGGGAAAGGGGGAAGAAGAGCCCTTACCCACTACTATCGCTCATTCACAATCTACTCCTCGTAATGCAGACAATTGTTCTTGCTGTTGTAGGATTGCTCCTTTATTTCGGTTTCGATGTGTGTTTGTTTTGGTCCTTGGACTCTCGGTCTTGCTCTCTGCTGTTTTCTGGCTGCCCCCGTTTTTTCGCCACGGAGATCAGGGGGATCTAGATCTCGATTCTCATTATAAAGGTTAGTAACGAGGAGCTATTCTTCTTTTTTCCTTTCCCTTCAACTTGTTTCACATCTTCATCTGGATGTTTCGGCATTGCTTATAACATACAGATCCCCATCTGATTACAGTCTGGTTTCGATTATTTCGCACTCAATTGTGTAGTTTAGGGTTGAATTGCTGCAGTTATCGTCGGTGGAATATCTGTTTCTTGCGTCCTGAAGTTTCAGTCGGTTTAACTCTTTCAGATTTGTCGGTTCTTAGGCCGACAATGTCATGTTAAATGCGATTCTTCTCAAATTATATTATCAACGGATAGTCAGATAAACATCTCTTGCTGTCTTTACTTCTATATCATATAAATGCTCGAATTCAACATAGAGAATGCATTGCTTACTGTTAAGTCATTGATTAAAAATTGGAGGTAATCATAATTCGTCTAAAATCTAAATGGCAGTTTATGTATCAGCTGCTCCTTTTGGTTAAGTAGTAATGGAGGTTTCATTAGAAGTCTCCTGCATTCCTTCTTATCTTCCATAGATTGTTCATACAAATTAGATTGTTATAGACCTGTGTATGCATATATATTTATATCTTTAACTATGTTTCCCCTTTTAGGTCATGATATAGTAGCAACTTTTATGGTCGATAAGCCATTATCTTTACTGCAAGACGATTTTCCACGGCTTGGGGGTGATATATTTGATGAAATAAGATTTCCCACTATCAAGGCATGCTCTCTCTCTCTCTCTCTCTCTATCTCTTTCTCTCTCATCTCATTTATTAAACTCCTTTGTTCTTCAGGTTGTAATCATAACAGCTGAAAGTGCTGGATCAAATACAACCAAGATCACTTTTGGTGTTGATCCAGACGAACACAATTCAAAGATTTCATCATATGCTAAAAGTTTAGTAAGGGATATATTTGTATCTCTTGTTCTTCGCCAGTCACCTCTTAGTTTGACTGAATCTCTATTTGGGCAACCATCTTCTTTTGAGGTTTTGAAATTTGTTGGAGGAATTACAGTCACACCTGACCAAAGTGCATACCCATTGCAAAAGGTCCAAATACGGTTCAACTTTACATTGAACTTTTCTATTGAACAAATACTAGACCACTTTGATGAACTCACCGCCCAGCTCAGGTCAGGCCTGCACCTTGCTCAATCCGAGGTAATAATATTTTTTCCTTATATTATTTATAATTTAATTTTGAAATCCGCCATCCAACTATTCACCTTTTGCACATTTGGTCACTCTGGATTTTTCTGTACATCTTGGGTCCCTAAACTTTCCGCATTTGTATTGAACACACCATTATGACTATATAGCCTGTAACATTCCGGTCATAACTCACAATGGTATAATTAGTACAACAAAATAGAGTTTAGGGACTTTTGATGGACAAAAAAAGTTTAGAGTGACCAACAGGGACAGCAAATAGTTGGTTATTGGTATAGTTTTATTATTAATATGTATGTATTTCATGTTTTGTTTATCAATATCAGTTTTATCATCGAGCTTTAGTTTTTATATTAATCTATCATGTAGTTCTAGTTATCCAATTATGATTATCTTAAGCTCTTAACATCAATTAGCCATAATTTCATCATAAATTTGTATTTTTTCTATTATCAACTTAAAAATACTAATTCGTTGAAAATTGCTACAAAAAATCAATCATTTTATCTATCTTAGAAGCTATAAAGTACTCAAGTCATTATGTAATGTTCGCAACAAAAAAGAGGTACTTTATATTAATCAAATTAAGAAAAAAACTATATTTCATGGTAAATTTATATCTGTAAAAATTGATTGCTTTTATAAATAATTATCTTAGTTTGTTCTAAAAATTTATTGATATTAAAAAAGTATCAAGTACTATAAACTGCTTAGTTATTTACATATCATTTTTTATATAATAAGGTTAAGGTCTTGGTTTATCAAATATCAAATATTAGAAAAGTTATAGATTTTGAAATATATCAAGTATTTTAAAATACATAGTTATATAAAAAGTATCACTGTGTCATGTGATTCTATACCAAAATTTTTTAATATTGGTTTATTATACAGTATATATAAAAATGTGTAAGATCTCAATTTCATAAAAACAACAAACTAAGAAAGTTACGTAAATATCTAAACTTAAAATAAATGTTTACTGATATAATTGATATCATCTTAAACAAATTGGCAGCATAATTAGGGTTCAACGACCATATATATTCTACCATTAATAACCAACTATTCGCTGCTCACATATGATCACTCTGGATATTTTTGTCCATCAAACTGTTTTTATTGCACTGATTATACCATTGTGATTGGAAAGTTATATTTGGATGGTGGATTTTAATAAACCCTTTTATTTAGGAAGACCACGCAATTTATTTTGACTTCCATTATATAATTACTATAAAATGCAGAATTTGCATCTTAGTTTGACAAATCCAAAAGGGTCAACAGTGGCTCCATATACAACTGTCCAGTCATCAGTGGTTCTAGCGGTTGGGACACCATCAATGGCTAGGTCAAAACAGTTGGCTCAAACCATTAAGGGTTCACCAACAAAAAACCTTGGACTCAATAATACTCAATTTGGAAAAGTCAAACAAATTAGTCTTTCATCTATTTCCCTTAATAGTTCTAGTAGTGGTGCTGCTGGTGTCCCGGCACCTTCCCCAGCTCCCCTGCCAAATCCTCCTCCTCAACCCCACCACCATCACCACCACCACCACCACCACCATGATAAGCCACTGCCGCCTGCAAAACCACCTTCACCTTCACTACCACCCGCCCCCACCCCTTCACCTTATAAGATTCCCAATGCAAAGGCGCCAGCTTGTCATTCAGGTTACCACAAGAAGAAGAATGGAAATAAGCATCCTCCTTCATATCCTCCCGTTTCTCAGCCGGTTCCTCCACCACTTTCACCGCCTCCACCACCGCCACCGCCACCGCCACCACCCCCACCGCCGCCACCACCGCGCTCACCGCCGCCACCACCACCTCCTGTAGCCGAAACGATCCCTGCATCAAGCCCATTGCCAAATGTAGTATTTGCCCGTACTCATCCCCCCTCCGATACAGACCCTCCTGCCACATCACCAGACTCATTTTTGCAACCATCATGTAAGTTAATTTACTCTGTTATTATATACTTTTTCTTCACAGTAAGTTGTATATTTGGTCCCTGAGTATAGCTGATTTTTTCAGTTTTGGTCCCAGAAAGTTACCTCTTGCAATCTTGGTCCTCATTTGAGGTTCTTGTAACGTTTTTGGTCCCTGTTCCAAGTAAAAAGACTAATTTTGGTCTTTGAATATAGCTAATTTTTGCAATTTTGGTCTCAATAATATCATCATTTTACCTGGAACAGGGACCAAAAACATTACAAAAACCTCAAATAAGGACCAAAATTGCAAGAGAAACATTTTGGGACTAAAATTAAAAGAGAATCAGCTATACACAGGGACCAAAATTTAATTTACTCTTATTTCATTTTATAGTTATATTAATATTATTATCAATTGGGGCCACGTAAACATAATAATAATACTAAAACATTTAATTAATGAAAAAAGAGTTGTAAAAAAATAAAAATCAGCAAAGGGTACTATTATTTTACTTGGAGCATGGAGCAAACCGTAACAAAAACCTCAAATAAGGACCAAAAGTGCAAGAGAACATTTTGGGACTAAACTTGTAAAAAATCAGCTATACACAGTAACACAGGGGCCAAAAATGCAATTCACTATTTTTTATACAAATCATGGGTTTGAAAATTTGATATGTTTTTTGTTTGGGAGCAGCATGTGCAGGTGTTGATTTGAGGGCAATTCCGGTATTTCTAGTTATTGTGACATTACACTTGTTGTTGGAAAAATGAGAGGGCAAGCAGGCATTCTATTCTATAATCGAACTTTTGGGCAGTTGACATAAAAAACATGTTTTGTATAATTCCTTCCAACTGGAGCTGTGCGAGTGGGGGAGCAATGCAAAAAGACGGGCGTGCCCTCACGGTTCCGAGTGGATATATAATTGTTGTTTTGTGGTTGTAAATATTTCGATTACAAGTTGAGGGGGCTGATGGTGTTTTCAGGTCAAAGTCATGCAGGTGACGGGCCCTTGATTACATTCGTTGCCCCTGTTTTGTGTATGATTTTCTCTTCACCAAGTTAGAAGAGAAAATGAACCAACAAATGTACCACGTTTATTATTATTTTTTTTGTTGCTAATCTATTTAAGGCCACAAATATGCTTATATATCTTTTGTTGGTTAAGACTGGTTACAATTGGTTATACCGATTTGGATACTAACCGGTTATGGGCCTTGTCACCTGTACCTGGTTAAAAGAACCCGGGTTATGGGTTCGAATTAAAAGACTCAGTGGCAAATTTTTGAGTTTTCAAGGCAAAAACATGTTATATGACAAAATCACAATATTAGTAGAGAGTATTTTATGCTCGGAGAAAAGTATTTTTTTTTTTGTGTATTATAATCAAATAAATAAATGTCTTTTTGATTGAAGTGAATTTTGTTAATTATTTTATTACTGTACAAGTATCATTACATAAATTTAAAAGTTGGTTAAAACGGTTAAAGCAGTAAATGGCTGTAAGAAGCCGATTGTGAAAAATGGGCTTGGTCCAGGCCTAATGATAACCGAATAAAGGCCTGATGGAACACGGAATTCAATCACCTCTAGCCTCACATAGCAAATAAGAATGTAGAATTAAACATTATGTGTTGAAGAAAATAGATGAAAAAGGGTTCGAGTGAGTCGTAAGTCATAATTTTTTTTATGTATATAGATACATATAATATCATGAACCATTTTATCAAAATAATAAATTATTATAATATAACTTTGAAAGTACAAATATATTTGTGGTTTGTTTATAACCAGTCAACCCTTTTTATCCTCTTACTTTTCCATCGATCATCTATCAAAGCTGGCATGTAAAGAATTATCCCAAAGTGTTGTCATATACCTTTTATCAAATTTATAAAATTAATTTGAAAGACATTTGATAAAAACTGAAACTATCGTATTACTTACGCACAATAATTCAAATAGTACGCAATTTCTGCTACACGTTTTAGGAATTTTTAGTAGTATTGGGAAAATATATAATATAATAATACGACCCATCCAAAAAATCTGCAGTATCCTATTTTGAGCAAGACACGTCCCAAAGGAGCGCAAACTTCCACAAGCCCTCATGATTCATGAATATGCAGATCCCTCTCGGTCACTCTCCCGTGAAAGCACCTTTATTGCGTTTAACCACAAGACATTTTCCCTTTTGCCATAATATCTTCTTGTCCACATTGTGGCTGCTTTCTCTTCTATATCTTTCTTCAATAAAAATCTCCACTTGAACGTGCCATTCTCCTTCATTTGTTCAATTGGTCAATATTTAATTGCTTCCAGAAAATCGGGCGTTCAGATATTCACTCCCACCGACTTGCATACCAAGTGACTCTCACTTTAAGCAAAGGTACATCATTCGTTGCCGTAAGAGAGCATGTTGCTATCTACTCTCTGATTGAATTTTCCGATTCATTTCATTGAATTTGTACATGTACACGCTCTTTATGATATGTGTATGATGTGATTTGATGTGGTGAACATTGTATAAGGTTTTTCTTCACCATTTCATCGAACTACACCTGAGCTTCGTAAGCTTTCATGAATTTCCATCCGAGTAAAGTCGCATTTGCGTTTCCATGTAATTGAATTTGTGTATTCCTAAAGTACAGTTTCCTGAAGGTTGATTGATTAGGTTTTATACTAATGTGAACTGATTACAAGTTAACGGTATTCATGTTCTGTTGACTTATATGATTAATGAAACTGCAGTTGCTCTCTGATATAGTTTGAGAACTTTATCTGGAGTTTCGTTCCAGATTCGGGGATAATGGTGAATTTAGGGTTGTTTTCCGAGTTCAAGCCTCTGGTATCAGTGAATGTAAGATTCAGGATACCTTATTACACTCAATGGGGTCAGAGCTTAGTTGTGTGCGGCTCTGAACCAGTTCTTGGTTCTGGAAACGTGAAGAAGGGGCTTCTGTTGACCCCTTTTCATGAAGGTGATGAACTGATATGGGGTGGGAGTTTAGCAGTTCCAGCTGGGTTTCAAAGTGAGTACAACTATTATGTAGTGGATGATGATAGGAATGTATTGAGATGGGAGGCTGGAAATAAGAGGAAATTAGTGCTTCCTGATGGGGTCGAAAATGGAAAACTTGTGGAGCTTCATGATCTTTGGCAGGTTCATCTCTTCTCTTTGACTCTTTCCATGTTGTGTACATTTTTCACAAGTTATTCACTAATCAATTTAAAAGATTCATGTCCTTAATTTAGTGTTATGCCATTAATGCAGAATGGTAGCGACAGTCTCCCTTCTAAAAGTGCATTCAAGAATGTCATCTTTCGCACAAGTAGCAGATTGGCCGTTGAGAAACCACTTGGCACGATTAAGAATAAACAGGATCAAGAAGGTAATATTTTTCAAGAATTGATCATCATTTTGCCAATATCTGATATTAATTCTATATGAATTTGGATCCTAAATGTGACTTTGATCCTATGTTGAACATGCCCTTTTCAGATTCAGTGATAGTCCAATTCAAGATATGCTGCCCAAATATAGCAGAAGGAACATCAGTAATTATCTTCTTGCCCAATAAAAACTCCATAGATAGATTCCCACATTGCTCACATAAATATGATGAATAACGTTCTACCCATTTCCCTTTTTTTTTGCAGATATATGTAATTGGGAGCTCCATGGAGCTAGGTAAATGGAAGGTTAATGATGGACTTAAACTCAATTATGTTGGTGAATCCATTTGGGAAGGAGACTGTGTTGTACCAAATGGCGCTTTCCCTTTAAAATATCCTTTTCGTACGAGATTCTTAAAACTTTCAATATAAGTTCACAAATTATATAATCTTTCATGTATCTTCCTTAACACCTTTTTCACATACAAATATTGTAAATATGGGAAGAACGGGAACTTCTCTCTAGAATACGGTTCAAATAGGGAGCTCATAGTTGACATTTCAGCCACCGGACCAAATTACATTATCCTATCAGATGGCATGATGCGAGTAAGATCGATCTTTAACATATGTTTTAACTTTTATTAATCTCTCATATTTACAAAAACGTGTTGTACTGAAATTGCTATGTTGTTTAATTAGGAAATGCCATGGCGGGGTGCTGGTGTTGCAATCCCAATGTTCTCAGTGAGATCAGAGGAAGATGTGGGAGTTGGAGAGTTTCTTGATTTGAAACTTGTTGTTGACTGGGCTGTTGACTCTGGCTTCCATTTACTCCAGCTTTTGCCCATAAATGATACTTCCGTGCACAAGATGTGGTGGGATTCATATCCATACAGGCAAGAATCTTCTGTTAATTGACACCTATAAAGTGCTAAATGCAAGAAATAGCAACGTATTTCCATTTATTTGTTTATTATAGCATCCTACTTCCTTTTCTTTCTATTACACCATTGTACTTCCAGCCTTTTTCTTCTTAAGGCATTGTACTTTGAAAAATCTACCCGTTATAGCATTGTACTTCTCCTTCTCTTTACTTATTAAGACACTGTAATTGAGAAATCTACCTAAATACACGAGTGAAACATGCTTTGTATCTGGATGGTATTGCTATAAAATAAATGGGTAATTTTTTCAAAGTACAATGCTGTAATATGAAGAAATGAAAGTACGTTGCTATTTTTGAATTCACTATCTCGTATTCACTTTTTCCTTGCTCCTTGCTATGCAGCTCTCTGTCTGTATTTGCATTGCACCCACTATACCTCAGACTCCAAGCTCTTTCAAAAAATATACCAGATGACATCAATGTAGGTCTTGCTACCTTATTCATATAATATTATTTTAAAAATGATATATTGTTATTTTTCTTATACTTTCAGCAAGAGATACAAACGGCCATGAAAGAGCTTGATGGGAAGGTAGTTCTTCCTTCAATGAATTACACAAGTTGTAATAATCTGTTTTACGGTAATTAATTATATTTTAACATATTGCAGCATGTAGATTATGAGGCTACTATGACTACAAAGCTTTCAATTGCCAAAAAGATTTTCGATTTGGAGAAAGATTCAATACTAAATTCCACTTCCTTCAAGAAATTCCTGTCAGAAAACGAGGTGTTTTTTTTAAAGATTTTGGAAAAAAAGATTACATATAGTTTCTTGAGTTCTTGTTCTTGGTTAACTTTCTGTTGTTTATCTGTTTCAATTCACAGGAATGGTTGAAACCCTATGCAGCATTTTGTTTCTTGCGTGATTTCTTTGAAACTTCAGACCATAGCCAATGGGGCACATTCAGTCAGTTTTCAAAAAATAAGGTTATAACATAACCTAACTATGTCAGTTAATAAAATGCCTGTTTTTCCATTCTTCTAACATTATAATTTCATCAGCTTGAAAAGCTTGTGTCCAGTGAAAGTTCCCATTATGACATCATATGCTTCCATTATTACATACAATACCATTTACACTTACAAGTAAGTTCGATAAGTTATCATGCATCTAATATGATTCATTAAATTTCCGCATTATAACAACTAAAAGAAAAATGATTTTACTTCTTTCTTTTATCAACAGTTATCAGAAGCAGCATCATATGCAAAAGAGAAAGGAGTGGTTTTAAAAGGAGATCTTCCAATTGGGGTTGATAGAAACAGTGTAGACACTTGGGTGAATCCAAATTTGTTCCGTATGAACACCTCCACAGGGGCCCCACCGGATTATTTTGATAAAAATGGACAAAATTGGGGGTTTCCAACTTATAATTGGGAGGAAATGTCTAAAGATAACTATGCTTGGTGGCGTGCTCGTTTATCACAGGTTTGTCATTAAATTTTATTTATAAATGTTTGTAGTTTGGTTACTAAATGAATCTTTTTTTTTTGGGGATGAAAGATGGCAAATTATTTCACGGCCTACAGGATAGATCACATATTAGGTTTCTTTAGAATCTGGGAGCTTCCAGAACATGCAACTACAGGTCTAGTTGGAAAATTCCGACCTTCTATACCTCTTAGTCAGGTAAATTTCAAGATTGGCTTTTTACGAAAACGCCATTGGTGCCCTTTTGATGTACACAAGGAACATTTTGAATTATAGGAAGAGCTTGAAAAAGAGGGAATATGGGACTTTGACCGATTGAGCAAACCCTACATTCTTCAGGAGTTCTTACAGGTTTCTCAATGATTATGAATTTTGCTCATTCAAGTATGTTGATTGAACCTATTGATATTTACTGAAATTATATTTCTTTCAGGAAAAATTTGGGCCATCTTGGATAGTTGTAGCCTCTCATTTTATGAATGAAACTCAGAAAAACCGTTATGAGGTAGTGATAATATAATACTATAATTTCCTCAACACGACACTTTAAATTAATTTTGCTACAATAACATCATAAATTACAGTTCAAGGACGATTGCAACACAGAGAAAAAGGTTGTCGCAAAGCTTAAATCACTAATTGAGAAGTCATTATTGTTGGAAAGTGAAGACAAGTTACGGCGTGATCTTTTTGATCTTCTGCAGGTAAGATAATCAAGATTTTAAAATATTTCGAGTTTTAATTTATTGAATTCTATAAATTTTTAAACATGTTGGGCAGAATGTAGTACTTATAAGAGACCCCGAGGATGCTACAAGTTTTTATCCTCGTTTTAACCTAGAAGACACCTCAAGTTTCAAGGATTTGGATGAACATAGGTATGTTTTCTATGCATATAATTGTTTTATTTAGCTCTCAGAGAGTTTAATTTCATTGTTGTTTTTAATTGATGCAGCAAAAACATTTTTAGAAGATTGTATTATGATTACTATTTCAATCGACAAGAGACTCTTTGGCGCCAAAATGCCATGAAAACTTTGCCAGCTCTTCTAAACTCATCGGATATGCTTGCTTGTGGAGAAGATTTAGGCCTAATTCCTTCTTGCGTTCATCCCGTATGCCTTCATCTTTCATGTCTTTAACTTGTTGAGTAAATTACATTTTTGCCCCCCTAAGTATATCTAATTTTTACAATTTTGGTCCCAAAAAGCTTTCTTCTGCATTTTTGGTTCTTATTTGAGATTTTTGTAACGTTTATGGTCCTTGTTTCAAAGAATCCTTATGATTTTGGTCCTTGTTCCAAGTAAAATGACTATTTTACTTACAAATTTTTATTATTCATTGGGTTATTGACATTTTTGGTCCTTGAGTAATGAGTATAGCTGGTTTTTGTTCTCATTTCTGTTTTGGTCTTTACTTGAGGTTCTTGTCACGTTTCTGGTCCCTATTCCAAGTAAAATGACTATTTTTGGTTCCTGAATATAGCTTCTTTTTGCAATTTTGGTCCCCAAAATATAGTCCTGTACTTGGAACAAGGACTAAAAAGCATTACAAAAACCTCAAATAAGGACCATAATTGCAAGAGAAAATGACCAAAATTGAAAAAAAAAGAGCTATACTCAGGGACCAAATATGTAATTTACTCTTATTTATTTATAGTTATATTAATATTAAAACTAATTGAGGCCACCTAAACATAATAATAACAAAACAATAAATCAAATAACAAATAATTGTAAAAAAAATCAGAAAAGGGCAATATCATTTTGCTTGGAAAACAAAAACCTCTAATAAGGACCAAAATTGCAAGAGAAAACTTGTTAGGACCAAAACTGAAAAAATAAGCTATACTCAAGGACCAAAATTGTAATTTACTCTCAACTTTCAAAATGTTTTACATTATGCACCGTTTCCTCTGGACTTATGCTTTTAAATGAATTACTTGCAGGTTATGCAGGAACTGGGATTAATAGGATTACGTATCCAACGTATGCCAAGTGAATCTGATTTGGAGTTTGGCATTCCTTCTCAATATGGCTATATGACCGTATGTTCTTCAAACACACACACACACACACACATTGTGTAATTTGGAATTACAATTCATAGATTGAAAATTTTATTGGCTGAATTTATTGAAGGTATGTGCACCATCATGCCATGATTGTTCTACCTTACGTGCATGGTGGGAAGAAGATGAAGAAAGAAGACGTTCCTTTTTCAAAACTATGGTGGGGTCCGACAGTTTGCCACCTAAGCAATGCATTCCAGAAATAGTATATTTTGTCCTACGTCAGCATGTTGAATCTCCATCCATGTGGGCTATTTTCCCTCTACAGGTAGGTATTCAGTCATTTCATCAGTTTTAATCCCCAAATAATCAGAATTCACCAAATAATCCATTTCAATTGTGACCAGGATTTACTAGCCCTAAAAGAAGAATACACAACGCGCCCTGCAACCGAGGAGACAATCAATGATCCCACAAATCCTAAACATTACTGGCGATTCCGTAAGTGTTTCTTTTTTCTTTTTTCTCTGCACAACTTAATCATATTATAACTTTCTTTTTCTTTTTTTTTTAAAATTAAAAATCTGTCAGGTGTTCATGTGACAATGGAATCCCTGTTGAAGGACAAAGAACTTACAACAGCTATAAAAGGACTTGTTCGCGGGAGTGCAAGATCATATCCCGGTCAAGAAGAGGAGGCGAATCTTGTGATTGTTTCAGAGAAAAAGCAAATTGTTAGCGAGCAGGAGAAGATTCACGTCACGAACCAAGATCCGAAAATCACAAGCATAGCCGTTCTGTAACATTTTATTTTAACAAGTTTTGTATGATTCCAGGAGCGGTTTGACTTTGTTGACTTCTGGCATGGATCATTGTTGTCATAAGTGCATGTAAATCGATGCATTTATGGTTATGTGTTTTGCAAGGTGCAAGTCAATATGGGATTTGTACTCTTTCAAACCAAATGCTGCAACAAAAAATCTCTTTTTTTAGCTCATACGCAACGTTTTAAATAAGTTAGTTTGTCATACTTATTTAAAACTCTTTACTAGAGGTGAAAACCTATTTACATTTTTACCCCTATTTTAACCTAAACACTCCCTATATATTGACAGCCTATTTTTATTTCTTTACAACGCTATTGGATTTTTTGTGTTGCTTAAAATGCGTAATCAGTTAATTTAATATGAAAATTGTTTTTGTTAACGTTTATGAATTTATAGACACAATGATACGATAAAAGCTGCATTTTAGTGGCAAAGTGCTCTTGTTCGGGTGCGATAGCTTTGAAGGATTAGTTTATTGAATTAAGGCTTCGTTGATCTGCTGATCTGCAGCCACCAGTTAAACCTTAGAGCCCATGGCCATGGGATCTGAGAATGAAGTTGAGCTTATATACTTGAAACCTTTGATTTCGAGCAGCTGACACACCATGTAATCCTCAAGTTCTTTGATAGAGAATAATTGTTTGTGATGCAAAATCCTTCTATTTAATTATAAAACGGAATATGCTTAATGTACTGTATGGAGATTTGTGTATCCGTAATGGATTTTTATTGCTCAATACCCGGTTCTCATGGAAGAGTTCACGGAACTTCTCCTTTTTTTGTTAATTTTATTCCCAACTCTAGTTTGAGTTTTGTTTATAATACAATTGTTGGTAATTTTAATGTCACTAGGTCATGTTAGTATAATGAAATTTACAAGATTACCAATGAAGGTCAAGTATTGTTTTTAGACATTTTAGGGGGTGCAGAGTGCATTCTTGTGTAAAACAAGTTTGATCTCGGTTCGACCAAAATGGTAGGGGTCAAGGGGGCTGCGCCCCCTAACGAGATGAAAAAAAGTGATTTTCTCTATGGAAAATACTGATTTTGTTTATATAAAATACATATTTCTTATATATTTTTAGAAATCATGGCTTATTATCTTACTAAATTAATGATGAGAATGCTCCATTATTATCTACATGATCCGCCACCAAAAAAGTATTATAATACTATGTCATATATGATAATGCTCCAGAATGTCTTGGCCCACCACTCCTTTAATATAACATGTTTTCATGTTTTATGGCTGGATTTAAGCCACTTTCTTTCGGTTGGTAATCAATGGAATAAGTATTGATATACTCACACACATTGATAAAAAAACACACACACACACATATTATATATATATATATATATATATATATATATATATATATATATATATATATATATATATATATATATATATATATATATATAATTTTCCTTGAAGTTTGTGATACTCAGTCATAGGATCGAAATATGTGTTTTACACTATCCTTCAAGTAATCCAGTGACCTATATTGATTCCAGAAACCTGTTCTTCCAAAATAAAAGTGTTCATTGAGGGTTTAAGTAATTGTAATGACAAAAAAATGAGTTTGTTGCTATTGGTTACAAATCAAAGCTTTTGCCTTTGACTAAACAAATTTGTTCTTACAACCTGGACAGTTAATAGCGCCGGTATCGCGGTTCGCGGTGGTCAGCATAATCGCAGTTCAGTTTAGCGGTGGAAAATAGCGCTACTGATAAAATCGCCGCGATTTACCGCGATAATTATCCGCGATTAAATTTGAATTTGAATTTGAATTTGATACTTTGACTCGGATGTCGATTAAATTTGAATTTGATACTTTGACATTTTCTATATTAGAATGTTATGTTATGTGAATTATGTCTTAAATTAAGCCTTATGTGATGTTTTTTGAATGACTTTTATGATATTAATTCTACTAGTAATAGTCTAATATATAAATTCTACATATTAGTAAAAAACCGCTATACCACCGCTATACCACCGCGAGAACCGCAAAATTAAATATTGGTAGGTTATCGCGATTACGGTTTTGACCGCGATAACTGCATAGCTTACAACAATGATCATATGGTTCTTTGGAAATATCACAGTAAGTCTTGGTGCTGAGTTTGGTAAGCGGCTTTTTATGACATTATACAACCTTTTTTTTATACTACTAATATATATTTGGGGAAATTTTCACAAAAACCATTATGTTTTCAAATTTTATTAATAAATCACTGCTTTAATCTTATTTTAGAAAAAGAATGCTAACATAATTTCTAATCATTAAACATAGTTTGTTAACTATTATGGATGAAACTGATTTGATTTTTTAACTTTGAAAATACCAAATTGTCGGTTTTTTCGTTTCAATTTCTCATTTTTATCTTTGTTTTCATGAGTTTGTTCGTCAGTAATGTTATTATTATGCAAATTTTCAAAAACTTACAAGATAAGACCAACACACGTCTATTATAATAATTTTCAACTAAAACCTAAATGTTATAAAGAATTGAGATAAATATTATTTATTCAAAGATATGTTAGATTATGTTATTTTATTATTACAAGCTAAAAGAGTTAAATGAAAAAGATTAGTAAACCTGATACAATTAAATGAAGAAATGGATTTTAAAAAAATATAAAATTGTATTAAATGACTTGCAACATTTAAATCATTTATAATTATTAGATAGTGACCTAGAATTTAGTATCTATAACTTTTTAATAAGGAAAAAAAATTTGATTTAATCCACAAAAGTATTACCCTTGTCCTATTTTGGTCCGTTATTAGTTATTGAACTCCACAATGTTATCTGAGTTTCATCATTGCCACCGACTACAACCCTTAAGAAGATTATGTGGCTTTTTTGACCAACATGGCATGCTAGCTGGATGCCGACGTTGCAATTTTTCTACAAAACCACTACATTTTCCTCTCGACTGTATATTGGCCATCGTTTTTCATCCTCACCGAGCGATAATTACAAAATGGTTCCAGATTCATCATTTCTTCGAATTTTGACACCAAAAAAGTACATATGGCCATCATTTTAAATAATTTTTGACACCAAATAAAGTACATTGCTATTATTTTAATTATACTAAAGTACATTATTATTTGTAATTGAATTTTACATCAATATAATACATTGCTAATAAATTCTATGCCAATAAAGTACATTGCTATTAATGGTATTATTACCTCCCGTAAAATATGGTGTTTTTGCAAAAAAGCCTGCGAAAGTGCCACAAATTACGGTTTTGTTGTACAAATCTTAAGTCTACATGGAAATTATAAGAAAAGACCATAAAGAAACTTACCTCTATCGGGTACTTTTCTTCCTTCATATTTTTCAGAAGATTTTTGGTGCCATTACAAGATGAAACATGAAAAATGAATAGAATTTTTTTGGGGATTTAAGCACCTGGCCCTATCCAATCCATTTCGCATGAACCCAACCCATTTCGCATGAATCCAACCATTTCACAACATTTCAGCCCATTTTGCAAGAAAAGTTGTGTAAAACATGGCTAGTTGAGTCAAATTCATAATTTTTGGCACAAAATTATGAGATCATGATAAAATTTTCCTTTTCTCTTATAAATATTATTGTTCTCCAATGTCATGTTAAATCTTTTGGGTTACAGGTTGTCATTGTATGGAAAGAAATAGGCGTTTTGATTTCTTTGAGTAAAAATGTTTCTTTTATCTAGTGATATATTTTTATTACAACTTAGTTGAGGTGTCAATGGTACAATCTAAGGTAAGCGCAATTTTAATACATAGATCAAGCATAATTTAATAAACTAGTCAATGTTTTATGATTCTTTGCTACGGGTTTTCATATATTGAAACAATTTATAAGTGTATTGTTGTAAATACTATTAATAGTTGTTTCATAATATATGACACTAGACAATCATTCATGAGTTAATCACTCATCATATCGCTCACATCTTTATTTATTACCTTCATTGCTAAAAATGAATGCTCCATAACAGATATTGCAAAGAACCAAATTAGTGCTAATATTAATATAATATATATCATTGGATATATCATATATCATACACTATTTTGTTTCGATCATCATGTTTGCCAAGTTTTCAATTCTCTTCAAATTATTAAATTTAGCATCTCCACATACATCCAAACTATAATTTGAAGATTTGCTGTAATTGCTCAAAGGTAATGTTTGAGGAATTTATTAAATAAAAATAGCCATTTTGAGTAGTTTATCCACTTTAAATGCTTGAAAAGACTTGCTTGAGACAAAAAATGCCTTAGAAACAAATAATGTCATGTTTATTCTATTCAAGCAATAACCAAGCTCTTAAAGCTACAAAGCTATAAATGAATAAAATACATCATTTTGTAATGGTGTAAATAGTTAACCAATGCGTTAAATAAAAAAACTTGCTAATAGCTAATCTACCTTATTGCGTTTGACTTTTTGTTATTAAATATGTTTATTGGTTTAATTCCAACAAAGCATATTTAGGATTTAACATAGTCATTTAGGGATACATGAGATAAGGTTAATGTAGATAAAGATGTCAAACTTCAAGCGACCATAACTTATAATCTATTAGGAGTTTCGAGCCCAACTTATATGGACAAAAATGTTCAAGAAACCATAGCTCCAAAATAAAGTTTTCTAGAAATATAGTGTCTCCATGTAAAATAGAGAGAGAGTGAGAAAGAGAGAGAAAGAGTTGTGTGTGTTAGGTTGGGGGGAGGGGGGAGCCTTTGACTATCTAGATGGAAAAAGCTTGAGTTCATGATCTGACATTGATCTAATGATTATAAATTGTTAGGCCAAAAAAACAACTTTTGTGAAAGTATTTCCATAATGACCAAGGAAATGTCAAAGTCTTGGGATGATAAATGTCAAAGTATTGTGATGATTTAGTGTACCGACGACGTAGATATTTGCACATATCACATAGATATTTGGGTAACCATCTTTTGCGTTTGTTCATATTTGGGTAACGTTTTTTGTACACATATGGATGGTTATAAGGCGAAAGGGAATGGTGTCTCCCAAAAGTGGGAGGCATTGATGCCACGTAGCGCTAGGGAAAATAACCTATAAGGGTAATGAAATATAACAATTGTTCAAAAAATACCATTAAAGTTTTTTGTGTACACATATTACCAACAAACTATAGCCGTTATACACACACATGACCATTAAAGTTTATCATTTGTTCAAAAAATATCATTGGCCGGTAATGTATACTTCCGGTAACGTCAATGGTATTTTTTGAACAAATGAGAAACTTCAATGGTAATACGTGTACAACGGCTATAGTTGTTGGTAATATGTGAACAAAAAAGTTCAATGATACTTTTTGATCAATTTTGATACTTTGTTACCCTTATAAGTCATTTTCCACGTAGCGCTACATAGGCTTTCTGGAAATGTTGCAATTTCATGTTTCTATCAATGATTGGTGCTTCCAAAACATTTGAAAGTATCTAGATTTTTAAAAAAATTAAAAAACCATTTAAAATAAACATTACATTAAAATAAAATAAAAAAGACATTACATTAAATTAAAAGAAAAAGACATTACATTAAATTAAAAAAACATAAACTTAAAAAAAACATGACAATAAAATAAAAAATGACAATCCTAAATAAAACGAAGACTTTCAATTCGAAAAATCTTCATAATCATCAGCTGGTGGCGTATTGAGGTCGATGTGATGAAGTCGATATATGTGTTCCGCCAAATCAGCGCGAATCTCGTGATGTTTTTGATTGCTTCGTATCTCCCTTCTTCTTGCAACGTACGTCGGACTACCCGATTCTATTAGTACACTTAAGGGGACATTTTCGTTTTCCACATATTGACATATCGCTTTTCCTGCATCTTCTAAAACCATATTATGTAAAATGATATACGTATACATAATATATATGAGCCTCTCCACCGTTCGTGGGCGTGCCAGATTTTGTAGAATTTGCCAATGCTTCTTGAGAGCTTCAAATGCTCGCTCGACATCCTTTCTAACACTTTCTTGAACTGCTTTAAACTTTACACGTTTTGGATCACCTGGACATGTCAATGATTTCACAAGCACAACATATTTCGGATATATACCATCAACAAGATAATATCCGTATTTGTATGTCGTTCCATTTACTTAAAACGGACAATTTGGTGCGGACTCGTTGCAAAATCTGTCGAATATAGGTGACATGCCGAGAACGTTGATATCTCTCATTGAGTCAGGAGGACTAAAGAATGCATGCCAAATCCAAAGATCCTGTGATGCGACTTGTGATGCGACTACTTCAAGGATGACCGTTGGCTGATTCTTATCACCTCGTGTATATTTCCCATGTCATGCATTAGGGCAACTACCCCACTCCCAATAAAGATAATCTAGACGTCCAAGCATCCCAGGAAAACTATGGACATTTGCGTGATGCGCGTACAATGCTTGAACATCACTGAATATAGGCTTCCATAAATATCTTGGACTGTAAAGTGTAATAACGCATCTGCAAAACTCCTCTAGACTTTCCCGTGTGACCTGCTCGGACATCTGGAAATACTCGTATTATGAATCTCCTACAGAACTGTAAGCTAGTTGACGTACTACAACGATGCATTTCTGTATTGGAGAAAACCCTTTTACACCTCTTGCGTCAGGACGTTTTCTAATATACTCAGACATGTTTGTCAAATCGTTGACTATATGTAGAAATAAATATTTCTCCATTCGAAACCTTCGACGGAATCTTGTTGCATAGACAACATTATCATTGAAGCAGTGCGCCATAAGAAGGTTGTTTGCAGCCCAACGGTCCCTCAACAGAATTTGTCGACTCATCGATTGTGAACTTTCGACCTCATCTTCAACGTCATCTTCTAAAAGATCGAGCATCATTTCTATTGATTTGAAAACAACCTCACCAATGTTAAACAATAATTGATTTCTTTGAATTGGTGTAGACATTTTCAAAGAATTTTAGAAGAGAATTTGTTGGTGTGGTGAAAAATAATCGTGTGTATGAATATTTATAGTAGTATAACAGGAGGAAAAATTAAATAAATAATATATTTTTGAAAATTTATTCAAAATTAAAGGGATAAAAATAAGAGAGAAATGACACAGGCATGCCATTGGGGATTGCCACCCAATCGATGCCGCATTAGCGACACGATGTTCCCAACGACATTGAATGCCACATGTGATGCCGCCAACATTTTTCTATTCTACTCCTTATAGCCTAATAATTTAGTAGATCGCTCCTAGAAAAAACTAGTGTGAGTACTTCATGTGGTTACTTTAGGTTATTGTTCAACATAATATCTATGTATTCTATGCTCAAGTAGCTATCATCAAAATATTTTCATGTTTATACTACTAATATCCCTTGTAATTTGTGGTAATAGTTAAAAAAATTAATTTATTGTATTTCTTAATGTTATATGGGAAGCCTTTTAATTAGTTAATTCGTCTTTATTGGATATTTGGATGTATTAATAAATCTATTTTTTTCTTTTATCGTTATAAAATTGGTTTGTGACTAAACCGGTGTAAGACAATAGCGAACCGGTTAGATTATTTTTTATTTAATTTTTTAAAGGCAGCCACCCGCCCTATTTTGTAGGTGAAGGGTGTTTCATTTAAAGGCAGATGAAGGAAGGAGAGAGATGAAGGGGTGGGGGATTCGTTTTTTCTTTCTTCTTCGTCTTCTACATTTTATATTACACAAAGGCTTTTTTTTCGGTGACGGAATTCATCTTTCTCTCTCGCGCTCTCCAAATTGCCGATTCGCTCCCTGAATGCCTCACCAGTGTTCAGGGTCTCTTCTCTTTCCATCCTCCTTTTTTCTGTTTTAATCCAATCCTCCGTTCCTCAATTTTACAACACTTTGTTTTTGTAATTCACAAAGACAAAGTGCTCGTGGATTTTCGAATGGAGGAGTAGATTCATTTGAAGGAAACGGTTCCATTTTCCAGAACACATTGACATTAACATTAACATTAACATTAACATGCGATTTGTTTTTTTATATCCTCTTGCAGTTAATTGTGGCAATCTTCTAGAGGAGGAGCGAGGGAATTAACGATGGTATGAATTTCAAATTTGCTCAGACGTTTCAACGCAATGAAGATCTGAAGCGTATTTTTCTAAATTGGTTTTGATTTGATAGGTGGTCGGAGATTAGCGACCTGGATCTTGCAGTTGACATATTAATAATTCAATATGCCAATGCCAAGTGAGAACAACATCCCTATGAATTTCCGTTTTTATCCTCCTTATCGTTTTTCGAAACTCTGAATATTGCAGCAAATCGGCTCCACTGCTAATGGAAAATGAATTAATGAATTAATGATAAGATAACGTCCATATATTGTGTACCAAAATCTATACCACAAATCTGATCTAAAATAAAGATAACAATCAGTAAATTGTAATTTCGTCTGAAATTGTTGACTCGTTAGACATGATGCTAATAGGTAACGTAGGGGAAGAATAAACATGGTATGTAGATGATGATGTATGCTTGCGATTTTGGTTATAATCATGAGGGATAGAAATCCGGTTAATTCTAGCTGGTTGTTGTTTTGTTTGACAGACATGTGATGGCTAATCTCCTAGGGAAAGACGAACCCTCTGAAAGATTTTCTTAGAACCTGCTCTTTTAGTATGTGTTGCAGCCATTCTTACCTGCATGATATACACCAGGATGGCTGTAGTTATCGATCATCCTCATGGATATAGGCCACTTGCTCGACTCCCAAAATGCAGACTCCAATCTTATTCTCACTTGGATCCTACCATGTTCGATTTCACCCATAACATCACACACCCCTCCAATCTCACCCCCAATTTTCACAGAAGCTATTCCACCCCATGCCTTTCATTAGCCACAAAAGCAAAGGAAGAATTTGAATCCCCAAATCCACGAATCGAAATCATCAGCGGTCGAAAGGCTCCAATGGTTCACGCCCTGGTAGCCGAGGTTGCAATAGCGTTAGCATCCGGGGTCAAACCCAAACCCGTGTCTAGTGGCCTTGGCGGTGCTTACTATCTACAATCAAGAAAAGGCAACACCATTGCTGTTGTCAAGCCAGCCGATGAAGAACCACTAGCATTCAATAATCCCAAAGGGTTCGCGGGCCGGATGCTGGGTCAACCCGGCATGAAACGCTCCATCAGAGTAGGTGAAACGGGCCTTAGAGAACTCGCTGCTTATTTGCTTGACCATGATGGTTTTGCAGGTGTCCCTCCTTCAGCACTTGTCAAAATCTGCCATGTTACATTCAACATAAACAATTCAACTTCAACTTCAACTTCAACTTCTACTTCATCCCCACCGTTCAAAATCACATCAATCCAACGATATGTAGAACACGAAACAGATGCAGGAGATTTGGGTCCTTCTGGGTTTTCTATAAGTTCGGTTCACAGAATCGGGATCCTTGATGTACGGCTTCTTAACCTGGACAGACATGCGGGAAACATGCTTGTGAAGAATTTCCATGGAAGTTATGCTGCTGGGGTGGCTGAACTTATTCCAATTGATCACGGGTTTTGTTTACCCGAATCTTTAGACGACCCGTATTTCGAATGGCTACATTGGCCCCAAAGTTCGATGCCTTTTTCAGAAACAGAAGCCGAGTACATCTCAAATCTCGACCCGTTTAAAGATGCTCAACTTTTAAGAACCGAACTTCCTTTAATCCGGGAATGCTCTGTGCGCGTTTTCATTCTTTGTACCATTTTCTTGAAAAGGGCGACTAATGCTGGACTTTCTCTTGCTGACATCGGCCAAATGATGACTCGAGAGTTCATCGGAGGTGAAGAAAATTGGAGTATTTTGGAAAGTATTTGCATGAACGCAAAAGCTAAATTGGACGCCGAATCAACGACAAATAAAAGTAATCAAGTCAAAGATGAGGAAATGTTTGCGTTTGACCAGGAGTTTGATGACAACGTGGACACGAACGTGAACGATGATGCTTTGATGCATCCGGCATCTTTAAAACCACCACCAAAAATGATGAAATTTTCAGCGATTGATGCGCGTTTGGCAAGGTTAGTACAAGAATGTGATATAAAAGACGGGTGTGGTCCGATACTAAGAAGTGTGAGTTTCGCGGCTCATAACAATAATCATGACAACGGGGTGTGTGTTTCGTTTGAGGAAATTAAGGAAGAAGAATGGTCATTGTTCTTGGATTATTTTGAGGAGCTTTTGCCAGAGGCTTTCGAGGACAAAAAGAGCACGAGCTTGTTTAAACAGAGGTTAGGAAGTTCTTGTGAATTCTGAAAGAGAACGATTGAGATTTCGTGAACAAAAACAGGTACTAACTGGTTTTATCGCTTTATTATTATTTCAAGTAACTGTACATTACAAAAATAGCCAAAAAAAAAAAAAAACTACTTTTTTAGGTTGTAGATAATTTGTATGTGCCGGAAAAGCGAAGGGCTAATCTTGCCATCCTTTCCATCTGCCCTTTTTAGGTTGTCTTATTTTTACCAACTTCGATTTGTAATTACTGGATTGTATTTGTATATCTCTATATATAGTTGCATGATTTCCCTTTGCAATTCAAATAGAACAAATCTTAATCGTCATATCAATTCCATAAGATGTTCTTGAGTAGCATAAAGAATTGGTAGTCTTACCCTTGGCTGGTCACCGGAACTACTAGATCTATCACTATCAGGACAAAAAACTATATATAAGCTTGCAGATCCGTCCATTTCTAACCAGTATAGGTGTTTTCCGGCGCCATAACCACCGAGGAGTTTGTATGAGGTCTCCGATTGATCCATAGCAACACACATGTCGTCGTTACCTGATTGTTAAGATATAAAAAGTCTGATTAACCTTGATGAACGCAAAATTCGATTAGAGTAATCTATGATATTAAACACTTACAGGCCGCGAACTCTAGCTGGGTGTGATAAATGAAATCGAGAACTGCAGTCATGTCTCTTTCGAATTGATGAAAAGGTCCGGTGACGAAATTTAATTTTCGTAACTTGCAGACACCTTCTCCGATCTCCATCATCGCGCCTTTATGATTCTGGTGAATAAACACGAGATAAAAGTTTATTGTTGGAAACATGAGAAAGTGGGGAGAAGATAATGACCTGATTGAAGAGATGGTGGAAGCCGACGGCGCACTGTAGGATTCCGTGAACGAGGGATCGGATGGGGTCTTCGGAATCGTTCCATATTGATTCTAGGAAGTCATGACATCCGTGGTAATCTCTGCTGTTAAATAGAGCCACCGCCTCTGTGAACTTAGCGCCGCCGGCCAAATCGTCGTCGTCGTCGTCATCTTCCTCATCGATGGAACGTCTACCAGGAGGAAAACGATACGATGCTGATAGCTTGTAATTGGATGATGAGAATTTGTACTTGCGTGGAGAAGATGCGAAATGGCGGGAGATCGATGGTAGAGAAGGTAATAAGAAGGGGATTTTGATGAGAGGGAGTGAGCAAACACAAACAGCCATGGTTTGCTTTGAGTTAGATTTTTTTTTTTATGCTCGTTTGATCCGATTTATGGTTTTTGTGGTTGTGGGGTTTTTTTCTCGAAAGGCTGTATCAACTTTTTCCAATATATTCTACGACCATGATCCTCTTTTGTCATGTCACATTAAAAAAAAAAAAACATTAACTTAAACAAGTACATAATTAACGACTTTATATTTCCAAAATCAACTAATTTATCTTCGGTATAAAAGTATACAAAATAGAATTAATTCATGATAATACATCAAATTAAAATAAATACTACTAAATCTTGATAAAAATACTAATGTTTTACAGGTTAAATATAACTATGGAATAAAATGAAACGTTAGTGGATAAAGAAAGTATTAATTGTATAAAAGATAGAACCAACAAAAATTAGTCTAATACAAATGGTTGGTATTATGAATAAAAAAAGCTACCTATTCCAAGCTCCGACTTTTTCAAAGATTTTTAATATCATGTGAGAATGTACAAGTGCACAGGTCCATTCTAAGGTTTTTTTTTGTTGATGTTGACTAGTTTTATCATTTGGGTAAACCTAAACAACTCAACCACTTGGGTTAACGATTTCACCTTGATGATTTTTGGGAGGTGAAGAATGAGAAACGAGATCACTGAAATGAGCATGATTGTTGCAGTGAAACTTGTTTCATTATCAACTATAACAACATATGCTGAAAAAACAACAAAAAGAGGATATTAAAACCTATAACCAAACTGATATTTTGATATTTAAGGAGCTTGTAGTTTATTGGTTGCGTGTTAATGTTATCTATGAAATTTTAATTGCGTACGACCATTAATAAAAAATTACTTAACAAGTGCTTATACGTGTTAACTTTTCTTGTAGATCAAATACATTAATGAAGCATTTGCAAGGTGACTAACATGACTTTTTAGAATCAACATAATAAATAGTTACGATAAAATGTTTGTTGGATGTGATAATAACAAAAAATACTCGGATATCTTGTTGGATTGTGTATAATGCATTTTAGGAAGTTGTAGATATCTATACTACCTTAAAAAGGAAAAATGGTTTCTAAAAATAGAAACTCTTAAAATTAAGAGATACCATTTATAATGCATGGAATACAAGTTTTAAAGCATATATGTCTTTATCTCGTCACAAAATCGTTTGAAAACATCAATAAGGCCTTGAGTTTTGATACCAAACATCCCCCATTCTCGCTTCTATTACTTTTGAATCGTCGTCTCACGCAAATTGTGCTCTCATTCAAACTTCCCCAATTCTAGGTGAGAGCCGGTATCATAAAACTATACCCATCTCACACTCTCTTAGTATACGCTCCCCTTCTATCTATCTTCCTTTCCGAAACCTAATCCGACCTGCCGTCCCCGCCACCATCGCTCTCTCCCTGCGGAAACTGTTCACTGGCAAAGATTTGGAAATACAGTAGTGGCTTCATTCTACTGTCTCGTATCTAACTCTCGCAGCTCTTTTTTGTTTGATTTCGCAATTTTCTGGTATGGAACCCTCAACTTAGCTTCACCACAAGCACTCACAGTCATCATCACCAACATACGCTCTCACCTTCACTGTGCTTCTCCGATTCTCTATGTCTCTTTGGAACCAAAAACCCTAAACACACCAACTGAGGGTGCAGAGAATGGTCTTCAATTCACCATAGTAAACCCTTTAACTGGATTGTCCCTTTGCTCAATTTTATTCCTGGAATCGATGGTCTCGGTGATGGTCTTCCTAGGGTATTGTGGTGATACATGGTTATTTTATTTGGTTGAATTTTCACGGGATCTGCGTATTGATCTTTACACATTCTCAGGAGGTAAGAACAATGAGAAATTTAATAACAATGTTTTCTAATTTCAGCTTGCGTTGGTTCTTTATGAACTTCTCAAATGTTATCGAAGGTCGTGTATGGAGATACAATGGTTGTTTCATTTTCAAAATAAATGTGATATTGGATGGCAGATGTCAGATGTGATCAGTAAGGCCAGGATCAAAAAATTATTCAGTTGATTTGTTGAGTGGGGCTCTGCTGCTTAATCCTCTAATTTATTGTAGTGATGCAGATAATCCTCACACATTCACATTTACAGTCAGTTCTGATCTACGCGCATCAGATTTCTCCTCTATATTGAGTAAGTTCTTTTATCTAGACCTGGTGGGTTCTATTGTGTATTCAAAATTAATATTGGATCTTTCTTGATTGCTAGGTACATATTTTAGTATTTAAGTAGCATGATTTATTGAATTTCCATGGTTTGATTGGGTTATCTAAATTTCATTTGTTGGTTTGGGTTCCTAATTTGTTTAATTTCATATCCATGGCTTGTGTCTCTAACTCTCGATCAGGTGAAGTTTGTTCAAATTTTGGATCTGTGCAAACGAGCATGACGTCAAATGGTTTATTATCAAATCGGATACGGGTGTTTCTCAAATAGGATCCATGAAGGTAATTTTTACTATTGTATATCCCAACAAAAATTAGTTTATCCAGATTGGTAAACGTTATGGACCAACCACAGTAATCACATTATCACATTATTTCGTCAATCTGATACTGGACACAGGTAGGAATACGACAAGTGCAGGTCAGGTTTTTAGATTTTGGTTTGGGGTTTTAAGGGATGAACCTTGCGAAGACCTCAAGACATAGCTACAATTGGGTCGCTCTTTAACCGGGTTATTTAGGATCGGGGTGGATTTGGAAAATCTTCCCAATTATACCTCCATAATTCTGTTTTTTTTTTCTAATTAGCACATTATACTTGAAAATTCTACACTAATACCCATCCAACTTTCATTTGTTCCTATTATACCATGGTATTTGTGCTGTATAATAACCTGTTTTCTTATGATCATATATCCCTGTTTCTTTCAGGTGAATGGTAATAAAATCTGGAAATATGGTAGTGGGGTATGGCAAGGGGACTAAAAGAGATGTAATGTGCATATTTTGCTGATAGCAAGTAAGCCGTGACTTGGAGGCTGGTGTCATTAAGATTTGAGGTTGATTTTTCAGTTATGCTCCTTTCCTCAAAACCTCTTGCAATTATTAGATAAAATAATGGGTTGTAGTGAAAGTATCTTACATTCTGGATTTATGCAATACATTTGACAATATGATCAGTCACTAGCCTACATGAAGTGCCATAAATTTATAATAGATAATACAATCGTAATTTATTTCGATAGTTATATTTGCAACTGTACAATTAATTTATTATTTCCTTATTAATTTTTTTCGTATATGATTGGTTGCTTTCATTCGTCACTAATACTTTTTATTCATCTCTAATATTAAAATGTATACGTCTCTAGAATTAAAAGTCAAAAGCAATCACTTAATCTATTTGTGGATTAACAAATGCTTCCACCCATTGGCACACAACTAAAATATGTATTTGTCTATATATGTTCTTGTATAATTTTTATACTTTATCTTCATTACTAATTTATACACAATTTGAAAAGAAAACATTTATTTTCATACAGTTCAATTTTTTTTATTTTTGCGATTCAATGGTTAATATTATAGTTTCATAGAATACTTTTTTTTTAGTTTTTATATCCAGAAGTTTATTCTTTAAAATAACAAAATATGTCCGTTTCTATAGGTTTTGATTATTAATTTAAGTTTGTGGTGGAAATTACCCATTTTGCGAAAGTTTTAGTTGATGTTTTTTATAACCTATATGCAATCGAAGGTATTTATTTGAACAAATTTAAGTTTATTTTTTGTAATCCTTTTTTTGTTTCATAAAATATAAAAAAAATACTATCTCTAAAAATATAAATTATGCAGATTTCTAAAACAAATTAAAGTTATATAACAATTTGAGTCTGTTTTAGTCAAACATCGAACCGAACTCAATGGTGTTCGCCTCTAACAATTTGTGTCCCGCCGCATTGCGCGAGTACACAACTAGTCTTGTATTATGTATAATGCATTTTAGGAAGTTGTAAATATCTTGTATTATGTATAATGCATTAATACAATTTAGGAATGTGTGTTTCAACCCCATATTAACTGGGATCCATGAAATCATATCCGATATAATTCACAAAAAGAACACTTCTAATTTGCACAAACAAAGAAGCAATACACCATGTTCGTGTAAGTACGATTGTTCTCGGTTGTAAGAGAGACTTAAGTTCTGATCTCATGTTTATATTATTGGTACATGTGCTTTGCAATGTTTAACAATCTTTTAATCACAATCATTTCGTAGGATTTGATGATAACTATGCATGTAATAAGTGACCATGTTCAATCTTCCAAACATATAAGTACGCACAATTTGTCTAAATAGCATATTATACAGACAAAATAGATCTTAAATCAACATTTGTGTTAGTCAGACTTTAGTAACATTATGTAAGTCAAAATGTCTTGGTCGACTTTTATATTTTTAAGACTAATGAGATAGTTTGTAGCAACAAAAAAATATATTCTTGAACAATTTATTTTTCCTTTATCAAGCAACTTGTAAGTCTAAGTTGAGTCATCTAATGAAGCTGTATACTATTAAAGCTAGATGCTATCAAATCAGCTACAAGTGTGTTTAAAGAGGCATCCATCTAATTATACAAAATATTACTTTTGGTGCTGATTTGTTGTAAGACCCCGCTCCCGGAATGATCAATTTTAACTTTAAAAGAATTAAGTTTTGAGAATGGTCGGAGATAGCGCCGCTATCCCTGAGAATTAGCAACGCTGTCTCGTCAAGGGTGGCGACACTATGGATATTCGTCGCGTCGCGATGCAGGCTTGTAGTGGGATGACACATTGATGAGATAGCGACGCCATCTTAGGAGATAGCACTGCTATCTGCGCTGTTTGCTCCAAAACCCTAGATCTCGTAGTTTGGGCCGTATTTAAGGGTTCTAAACCCTTAGTAGCCGTCATTTTTGACCCCTTCACCCCTTGGAAGCTCTGACAACGTATTGGAAGCTTGAGAGTGTGATTTTTGGCTCTTTTGGTAATTATTTGGAAGATTCTTGAAGAAGAGAAGGTGCACGGTGGTGCTAGAAGGTGTTCTCCATGTTCTAAACTTTTGTGAGTATAAAGTTTATTCCTTTTTATGTTTATAAGGATGATCTAGTGTTTCTGATGGTGAAAATGAATCTTTGGTCCCTTTTTGGCTTGGTCTTTGGAACTTGTTTGGAAAGTTCAGACCTTTATGCTTCTTGTAGCACTTCTGGAGCCATTAAGTCAGAATGGAGAGTGAGCCAAGCTCTCTTTGGTTGTTTGCATGGTTGATTAGCTATCTTTAAGCTTTTGGGACTTATGTTTTGAGTTTTGGGCATGCATGACCATAAAGGTGACAACTTTATGGGTCAGTGGTCATTTTGGGTAAGTGCTGGAAGGACTTGACCCCATATAACTGAATGGATTAAGTGCTTAATGAGGTTTTGAGATTGTTCGTAGTTAACGCCGCTATCTTAAGGAGATAACGACGCCAACTATGATAGTGACGCTATCTATCGTTGACTTTTGATCTTTGACTTTGACCAGTTTGACTTTTGGTCAAACTTGAGAGATTCGGCGTATCAAGCCTTGGAGGTTTATCCTGTTTGAGTTTAGGATTACTAAGTGAAGTTTATCCTTATTAGGAAGTTTGTGTTGTCGGGATCCGAGGACACGCACGTGAAGTGCTGTCTAGCTTGGCGGATCAAGTGAGTTTTCTCACCATACTATGGGTGATGTTACATGCGTAAATTGCTTTACTTCACGATATGCAACGATGTATGTTTAGGGAGAGTGTGCTCTACCTATGTGGATGTATGATCGAGTAGGGACTCGTTGGTTCAATATGAATGCTTAGGCTTCTGTGATTGGTATGTATATTTAGTATCGATACTAATAAATGTGGTCATCATGCGATGGCGGATCGGGGTAAGCTGGAGAGCCAGATGGATCGGGGCGAGCCCGAGAGTCTATGCATTGAGCCGACAACGGGCGGAACAGGGGTAAGCCTATGAGTCCTAGTCGGGGCGAATCAGGGTGAGCCCGAGAGCCAGGTCGTTCAAGGCAAGCCCGGAGACCATGATCTAGATGAGTTGATTAGGCGATGGATGGAACGGGGTGAGTCTGCGAGTCTTTAGCCGAGGCGGATCGTGGTGAGCCCGAGAGCCAGGGATGTTTATGCCTTATGTGATGGATAATGTGGTATTTTGGGAATCCTACTAAGCTTTGTGTTTACTCTTTCGCCCTAAATATTTTTCAGGTATTGTTGGCTTGAGCTTGGAGCATGACCCGACTGTATCGCATCTGAAGTTTTGGTATTCAAGTCTTCCGTTGGATTACGTTTGTAACTGTTTTGATAAACACCATTTTATATGTTTTGAAATACCGAAATTTAATTGGATGGTTTCGATCTCACAACCTGTTTATATATTTGAACTTCTTTCTAAACGAATTTTATTACGGAATTTGAGACGTTACATTTGTTCTTAAAGACTCTCAATGACACGCCTTTTATTACATAAAGAAAATCTTTTTTTGCAACATAATTGATTCTATTATGTGAGGCACACAAACCACTCTCTATACAAAAAACATATCATTTGAGATAAAAAAAAGTTGTTGTTGATCGTAGACACACGTATTCCTTTATTTAGAGAAATATTCTAGGATACAATTTTCTTAGTGTAAATTGTTTTGTGTTTATCATTTATTTAGATCTCAATTGAAGAGTTTTTAAGTGAGTTTTATATTATCATTGAGCTTAATCCACATTTTGTACATCCTTGACTTAGAAGAAATACACCAAGACATTTAAAAATTAAAATGTTGTTCAAAGAAATTTTAGATTTCTTACTTAGTTGTACTCATCCCCACAACAAAGTTCAATCTTCTTTGGGATCAACAAGTGGCATAAGAATGTTTGAATTCATTTTTGATATTCCTACTCAATATGCTCATTATCGATCTAAACCTAGGTTTCAAATCATTTATCATCATCTTGATTGTTTGATTGTTTAAAATTAGGATATTGTTTTTTAGTTCATCACAACAATGTGTTCGGGCCAGTTCCTTTTCTAAGACCACACACTATTTACTAATAAGTGTTAATTTATTAGGGAACTTTACCTTAGCCAAGCTTTTATAAAATTAGGATATTGTTTTTTAATTCATTCACAACCATGTGTTCTGTACACTTCCTTTTCTAAGACCACACACTCCTGTGTTTAACGAGCACACCAAGTGTGGAATCTAAACCCCTTCTCCCCTTATATCTTCATCTGCTAATTTATAATTTGCTTTTGATAAAATTAAATATAAGAATATGTTATATCATTTGTTTTGTTAGAGTTTTCATTTGTCATAGCTTTTAACCAAATTAAACGTTGTTATGTTTTGAAAATTTTGTTTCGGTCCCCTAGTCGTAGTGAAAAGGATCAACAAATAAACTCTACTATTGTTGATACGTATACCATAAATAAATAGTGTTCATAATAAACATCGACATAATGACATTTTTACAAAATAATAAATCGGTCGATTTCGGTTTTAAGTGGCAAATGCATATATTAGCTCGTTTGATTTGGAACACGGCGAATGGGAAGAGTCAAGGAAAGGCCTTGCGAGATGGTGGACTATATATTTGGCACTCAAAATAGCTACTAAATGTAGCCACCGATTTCTACTGAAAGTAGACGAGATCAGTTGATATTGGTCGAATAACATAAACTAATGGATAAACATTATATGTCGTAGCTATTGATGGTTGTGCTGAAATTAACTACCAAAACCGCCTCAAAACCATTCTTAGCTATCATTTGTGTTACTTATCCACTTTGTGTCACACCCCGATCCTTGGCGGAATCGATCAAGGCGTGATATATTGTTCAAAGTCTCATGACAACTATGTTATAATATGATTAGATTCAATTAAGTACTAAGTATGCAAACAAGATCCACAACATACAAATACAAATCCAAATACAACAACATTTATTACATCAAATTTAAATATTCTTGTGGGTTTCTAAGGTACACCCTACTTTTCATCAACTTCATTCTTCAAATCTGCATCATGGGTAAAAACAGGTCAACTACGAGAGTTGGTGAGTAATCTAGTTTTATTAAAGAAAATTGTGAGTTTGAATAATTTGAAATTTGTTTTCTTTTGAAGTTGGCAAGCAACTGTTATTGAGATAACAATTTATAAATCAAAAATTGATTAACAAATGATAACAACAACAATAAGTCCTTACCCTATATATACATATATATGTATATATATATATATAGGATGGAGCATCTAATCATCATACACACTCAACCACGTGCAATCAATCACCTTAGCGTCCCAAGGCGGGGTGGTCAACCCAATAGCGCTATTATTGTCCATAACGTACCTCAAGAATACGGGCATAGTCATGGAGATTAGACTAAAAATGGTAATGCACTACAAGTACATGTAGCGTAAACAAACAATAATTATACAAATAATGATTCACGTATAAATGTCCCAACAATGTCTCAATGGTGAAAAAATAATAAAATGAAGTTGGAACATATTAAAACCACATGATACACCCCAAAAGTATTGAAAATTATAAAATATGGGGTAGATTACTCACATTAGTCCAATAAGGAATGCGCGTGTTTGTACGATAGACGGCTCGAGTCAAAATGTCGTAGAACCTAATATAATTAATAGTTTTGGCTTAGGAATCGATAAATGGGAATATAGTATTAATAAAAATAATTAGACACATATTCTTATATTAGATGAATTAACAATTATCCAAATTTTGTTTTGAATATTAATGTATTTATATGTTAAATGAATTTTAAATTGAATTAATTACTTTGCTTAATTAATTTATATTTTCACTTTAGGTAAGATTTTAATAATTTCTTATTAAAATAATAACTAGTCAAATTATAAGTATTTACAGATTTTATATATTATAAACAATTATTTATATGAAATAATCATTAAAAATACATTTTTACATGCTTAGATATTTAGGAAATGGTTTTAAATACTAAACAGTAATGAAACATTCTTAAATTATCAGAAAATTATTATTTCATAAAATAGTAATTACTGTAAAATTTTCATATTTTTCTTAACTGCTTTAGTATTTATTTAGTATTTTAATAATTAAACCACAACAAAATTCGGGAAAAATAATAAATGATTTCCAAAAATTCTGGAAAATTAACCATAGTTTTCTAACATTATATGGAGCCTACTTTAAATATTATGGATATTTTGGACTATAGGAAGTATTTCTTATGTTTTTCATTATTAACTAATCAATAAAATCATAAATAATAGGAAAATATTAAGAGAAATTCATTAGACTTTTTATTTATGATTAACATGTTATATATGATATTCTGATAAGGTTTTATAGTTTTTGGACATGTGTAGCTATTTATTATCAATTTAAACCATTAAATAATCATTAAATCAGGAAAAATAAGTAAACATTCTTAAAAAAATCTGTAAATTTTGTCATGGAGTCTTTAAAATGTTAATAAGGTGCGAAAAATATAAAATCTAGTTTTGAACATACATAACTATATTTTGCAATTTATTTATCTACAACAAAATAAAATACAAAATAAGCATCAAACAGTAATATAAATGCATGAAACTTTATAAATCAACTTTACTCAATATATGGGTTGTTCCAAAATGTTCCCATAATTTATTGACTGCAAAAAGTATTTTATGTGAATTATTGCCTTATTTTATTGCAATAATTATAGTAATTCAATGAAAATAAGTTATTTTCTGAAAATTTCCAGAACTTCTTATTTTATTGTTGGGATCCTGATAAAAATCAGGTGTATGCATAAAATGAGTTTTAGATAGTTTGGTGGATTTAATTTGTTTCATTCATGAATTTGAGACTTTTAACAACATACCTTGATGAATGCTTCAAGAGGGATGAAGATTTGAGTATATTGGAGTGTTCTTGGCTGAAATATGAAGATTTCTAGGAGGAATTTCGAGATTGAGAGTGAGAGAAAGAATAGATATGGTTTGAGTGGTGATGAGAATAATGTGTTGGGAGAAAAATGAAAGGAAAGATGATGGGAGGTGTGAGTGGGAGACAATGTGAATAAACTTTTACTTTTGATGGTCTTCATAATTCCCCACTAACACAAGCATCTTAAGAGTTTTATAAAATTTAATGTAGTGTTTATAAAAATAGAGTTTTATAAAAAAATAGGTTATTATTTGATTATAACAATCTACTTTGATTTGAAGTTTACTTATAGCATTCAAGTTTGATTTTTTTAATTTAATTAGAGCATCATACTTTGATTTGATTTTAATATGATATCATAATTTAATTTGATTATAGTTATAACGTTATACTATGCTATATTGCTATTAACGTCAATTTATATCGTAGTGTATGGGTTTTCATCCTATTAGCATCAACTAATCTTGAGTAGGGTTTATTAAATTTCCAATTGGGTTGGGTTGACCCGAATCCATTTTAGGCGGATGTCACACTTTGGGTAACTTTTGATATAAAATACATATTTATGACGCATATTTTTCTCTATTATACCATTCTAAACTCCAGCAGTTCATTACATAAATCTACAAAGGACATCCTATTTTTCTATCAAAACTTGAAGTTTCCATTTTTATTGGATTATGCTTGAATAAATTTCATACTAATGTCGAGATATTGTTTAAAGAGAGGGTTAACAAAAACTAGTCCTATATTAAAGGTTTTTGCTTATCACACTACCATATTCTATTCAGTCTGATTTCCCAACACCAAGTATGTAAGTCAGAAAGTATGTCCACTATTAAATCCATTCATTTCACTACTGTATCTCTTCATCTGATAATTAAGTTGGCCTACATTTACACATAAAAAGCATCTACATAATCACAATCTAACAAGAATAACAAGTAAAATCATATTCTTTTTTAGATGTGCTTTGAAAGCGTAATAATACATGAGAATGTTTCTATTTTAGGAAACATTTTCAAAAGTGTTGCATTAGGTCACAGCTTTCCTATTTTAAAGCAACCTTTTCATGTTTTGTTGCATGAACGATTTTGGAGATAGTCGACTTATATAAACCCTTCAAAGGGTCTGCCTTAGTCGATTTTCTACTTTTCTCTCAAACTATATTTCACCTTTAATAATCAGTTTTCCTTATTAGACTTTCCTAAGTCCTCAATCGACCTTATCCAAGCAGTTTTCAAGCTTAAGAGTTGGGTCGATTTAAAGAAAAGGGTTCTTGGTGGTAAAAAGGGTCGATCCAAATCTAGAGGAAAATGAGAAAAAAATAAGTTTCGATAGTGTCATAAATATAGTGATATAGACTACAAAAAAGAGAAGATAAGTGCCACAAAAAAAAGATGAATCAACCAATTGTACTCGTGACAATAGTTTGGAAGGTGAAGTTCTTGCATTATCGTCAGGTATACTGACACTTACTATGAGTGGATTCTCTACTCCATTTGTATCACATGTGTCCTCACCAAGATTGGTTCACTACTTTTTGAACCAATCCTTAATGTCGGAACAGTCTGTGGTTTGGATGGCTCCCAATGCAAAATTAAAGGTAGCAGTTCCATTTTCCTTATAATGTTCCATGACACCATTCATATTGTGATCAATGTCAGGTTTATTCCTATGATGAAGAGAAATATCATCTACCTTGGTTTATATGATGATAAGGGATATAAATATACAAGTGACGATGGTACCTTAAAGATCTCAACGGGTTCCTTAGTTGTTATTAAAGCTCTCCTGCGAAAGCCTAACGATTTGTACTATGTATAGGTAGCACCATCATAATTGGTTCAACTTCTCTATTGACTTCTATTATAGTTATACCTGGTCCTATATTAAAATAGATTGAAAAGGGTTCTCTCATCTTAGAATTTATTAAAACATGTTTCGAACAATGGTCTTTTGAAAATCTTAAAGCTTCTACCACTTCCAATCTAGTTTTATCTACCACATCTTCAAAGACTGATGCATTTAGGATCTGACACTATATGCTAGGTCATTTAATTGAGTTTGGTTTATCCAATCTAAATAAACATGGACCACTTGATGGTTTTGACAAAGGCAAGGTTGCATTTTTGAACACCATTTCGGCAAGAATAAACATGTAAAGTTTAACATCCGCAAGCATATCACCAATTGTTTCTATATTAACTGTATTCTTATATCCGTTATCAACTTGATAGATTTAGTAATCCATTTAACCTTCTACCTAATAATAATAATAATAATAATAATAATAATAATAATAATAATAATAATGTATTTGGTTTTCCTATTTTGGGTTTCCACTAAATTTTGATGTGTTTAACATTGTGGTCTTTGTGATCATCATACTACAACAAGTATCAATACTTAATATTTTTAATATTCTTCCTAGTATGATTCTTGATCATAACCTTCCATTTCTTAAAGACTGAAAACGCGTCTGGTTTGTATTTAAAAAATATAGGGCCATATGTTCTAGGAGTAAGGATCATTGATTGTCAACATATAACTCGCACAATCAATATATTTGTGTTGTGAAGGACCCCATAAATCATAATTTATACTCTAGTTTGCTCTTGGTTCAACTTATCACATTCTTTGAGTGTTGTAAGTCTTTTATGGCTAACTCGGAAAGAAACATTAGAAAGTCGTTCAATGGATACTTAGGTACCTTAAAAGTACTTCTAAGGCATATTAGGAATTTGAAAATGAACTATAGAGTTAGTTGAGTATTTCAATCTAGACTATGGAGGCTATCTTGACAAAAGAAGATCATCTATATGTGATGTTTTTACTAGTTGATGATTGTGTCATGATTTGGAAGGCTACTTTGCAATCTACTGTTGCTTTGGCTATAATCGAAGCCGAGTACATGACTCTTTGGAAAAGTTGTTTGGAAGAGTCTAAAGAGGCCACTTGGCTTATAGGGTTGTGTGGTGACTCGGTGAGTTATGTGGTGATTTGTCATGCAATACAATTTATTACGACAATGAAAGTAATATATTTCTCCTAAAGGATTATATGTTCCATGAGAAAACAAAGCACATTGACATACGAAAACATTACATCAGGGATGTCGTTTCCCAAAGAAATACCAATGTAAGAAAGATTGACACCAATGGCAATCCCATTGATATGATGGCAAAGCCACTTTCGACCCCCAAAGTTGAACTTTGTTCAAGTTAGGTTGGTATTTAATTTTAAGTCTATACGAATTTTGCCACTATATGATTTTGGTTTCTCCTAGTGCCCGATGATGTTCCTATTTTCGGCAACCTTTCCTAAAAGGTGTTGCATTAGCTGACAACTATTTATATATTTTAAAGCAACCATTTTTCTATTATGTTGCTTGGATGGTTTTCGAGGGTCTTTAGGATTCTAATTTACACGCCTATATATATGGCATTAGATCCTAATTATTTATTATCCTTTCATTATTTTAACCTATCCCCATTAATTATTAGCCATTGTAACCCTCTTATATTATTGAAATAAGTAATAGTGGATTGTGGTTTTCCTTGTGGTTTCCCCATTTGGTTTCCACTCAAAATTTTTTTTTGTGTTCTTTGTGTGTTTCTAGTTTGTGTTCTTGTGTTAATCATATGCATTTTTATCAGAAAATTATGATTTATGGGCAAAGAGTGGTTCGAGTAGCCAAATAAATAACTTGTATTAAGACAGTAATAATGGTATAGTTACTATTGACCCCATCAATCTATAAGGTCAAGATGGGATAGGTAAGTCATAATATCCCATAACAAGTAAGGTAATATCCAAAGTTAAATTTGAGACCTGATGAGTCTCACATTCTTATTATTAAAACAAGCATGCGGTGACAACTTATATAAAGACATTAGCTAGAACATATCGTACTCAATAGTATAGTACCATTCACATAACTAATTTCTCAAAGGTAAAATATTAAAAACTCCATATACCTATTGAGCTTTTATATAAAAGTTCACTTACATAATATATAACAACACACTACCCATAACATTTTGCATTTGCACAAAGAGTGTTGCTCATGCCATAAGTTAACACACACACATATATATATATATATATATATATATATATATATATATATATATATATATATATATATATATATATATATATATATATATATATATATATATATATATATATAGGTAAAAGTACTAAGTAAAAATCCACAAGACTCGCATATTAAACAACATTCATCTACAACATCTGCTTCTGGACTAGCTAGAGCCAGAAGAACTCTCCCAAGTGCCATACCTTGTACTGAAGCTTTCTGCTCCTCTTTGTTGCGCAAATTCGGTGAATACAGAGCGAGCACATGCATCCCAGCTTTGTGCCATGTCACCGAGAGACATTTTTTCAGGAAGCTCACGAATTGAGCGTTTGAATTTAGACTTCGTTTCCTCATACAGCTGCACGCATGGTCCACTGCAGCCACAGTTGTGAAAAAATCCGATAAAAATGAATGTACAACGAGTAAGAATAGACATTAAAGCAAAATATCATCTTTACTTGAACAAAAAGAAAGATATAAAACATTTTAGGTCGTATTTTTTTTTCAAATAATAGATCAATCATCACTCACCCCAAGACATTATGGCTTCCATTTAAGATTGTAGGTGAACAAGCTGGATAATTAACCGGAACAAGTAGCTGAATGCGAAACTCAGGCCTCTGTAGAAAGAAACAAAGTGTTGTTTACAAAAAGATGCCAAAAATATGAATATATGCCAAAAAAAGGGCTGGCGCCTGACTGATATTCAAAATTTACCATTTGAGATGAAACACCTTCCTGGGGACGGAATAGATCAGGAAAACACACATTCCTATATACACACGTGACTAAGATTCCTTCACGACCTCTAAGTATATCTTCAGCAGGATTAACCATCATCTCCAAGGATGTCTCAAGTAACTTATCATTAATGTCTTTGATCTCTTCTAATATTGCCTCATGTTTGCACTGCTGGAATAATTTATATTTCAAAAAGATTAAACGAAGAAACATCAGAAACTACAAATTGGTGAAAACTTGAAACTAGATGATACCTCAATCTTGGGCTTCTTCTTTGGTGATGTTATAGTAGAATCGATGTCCCAGTCCTCAGAAAAAAACTTATCAAAGCTATCATCATCACTGAAATCTGGCAATGAAGGACTCGCTGATGTGATACTTAGTTTACGTTTCGCTTTTCGTTCTTGCTCATTTTCATATTCCAAAAGAAAAGCAGTTTCTTCTCCAATATTTAGATGATCAAGATTTGCAGGTTCACCATCGGATAATTCTCCCTCCATATTATCATATTTCAGTAGAAAGTTGGTTATATTATCTATATCTCCACCAACGGGTTTTGTTGGTTCACCTTGATCGGGTATGCCATCGAGATCCTTCTTAACTGAGCCAATGTCCATCATAGAAGAACCTAATTGTTTTGATGATAATGATTTTACCTGAAATGGAAAATAAATGTATTAGTCAACATTCAAACAAATTATACAATAAAATTTAATGAAGTATATTTTATCATAGGTATGGAGTTTAAGATAGACAAAGATACGCTCATGCTACCATCAATATGGACATGATTTATTTTTTATTTTATGGAAAAAAGTGTTCTTCTCAAAGCATGATGTAACATTAAACAAGCTATTATTATGAGTACATAAGAACGTACTGCTTCAATTAAACGAAGATGTGGATTTTCTGAATCTTGTGAGACTTCGCTTTTTTCTGGGGTGTTCATGGGTGACCTCGTTGGTGCTCTTGGAGGACCCATATCAGAAACTTGGTTAATGATGGTATTCTGGTTTCTGGATAGTCCAGCTATAATTGGTATTTCAGGTTTTTGACTCTCTATGGTTGACACCGAGGATTGACCAGAAGAAGAGTTCTGTTTCTCATGATGAGATGGACCACATGAAGAACCAAGTAAAAATGGTGAACGAGCTATTGACTGCGGGGACAACACATTATTTACATTAACCTGCCAAGATGGAACTGAATGTTGTACTGCATGCTGAAGTATTGGAATTGGAGTTAATGGGGTAGAAAACTGGGGGTAATGAAACTGGTTCGACAATTTAGTACCCAAAGGAGACATCACTTGACTCGCTTTTGACCCGGTCAACTCATTCGAGTGCATAGGTTGTTTCCCTTTTTCTGAGTTGATACTTTGATTGACCCGTGACGGTTGGTGGTTAAACTGGCGAGATGGAAAGTTAGCAGCAGTTGCTGCTTTTAACAAACTCATGGAAGAACCCGAAAGGTTAACACTACTATTCCTTGCTCCCATGTTTGACTGTTGTGGTGTGCCTTGGAATGAACCAATACGTATTGGAGTCACAGTACCCATTTGAAGTGAACCATTACTGAGAGAACTTGGCATTCTCCCTTGTGGCCTTCTTGAAGGGAAATTTTGATTGAAATTCATCATGTTAGCTTCTCGGTTTGCAATACCTTGGGATGGCTGTGGTGGCAACATGTATTGCGACTTCGTGTGATCACCATTTGGCTGCATTTGCAGTCCTTTAGATTGGCCACTAGGTAGCTGGTGAAGAGGTTGTTGATTCATATTTACCATAATGTTGGCTTCTATGTTTACAACCCTTTGAGACTGGCTACTAGATGGCTGATGGATTTGTTGATTGACGTGGTCAAAATGCTGCAAAGAACCATCGCTCTTGTTCCTAAAAGAGTTCAAATAGTTGACGATAAAATTCATGTAGTTGTAAACTCTGTCGTTATTCTTTGGGATCATATCAACTGTAGGAATATTCAAGAACGTGATCATCTTTTCCAGAAATTCTTTCGCGTTGTCATACTTCTTTATCACCTCAATATTTGTTTCCTGCATTGTAAAATCACATGTTAAGAAAAGAAGAAACATTGTGGGTGTTGACAAATTGTGTGCAAGAGTTGGACCTGAGTGCATAAATGCACTGCCCTCTTGTGCATTTTAAGTAATTCACTTAAATATCTCTCCTTCAGATGTGCAACCTGCATAAGTAATTCTGAATCATATTAATATTCATGTGCAATGAATATTATTAGAAAGTATGATAAGTAGGCATCAAATGAACAAGAGACACCATAAATATATAAGGTATGATAAAAAAATACCTGTCGGAAAGCATATTCGCGCCAAGTTTCATTAGAAGGAAATTGATTAGGAGTTGCAAATCCTACGTCAGCTGCCAATTAAGATAAGAGCATTGAACAATTAATAGTCACCAAAATAAGAAGGATGTCATAAAATCCAATCAAGCCAAACAATACATTTTTCGCATAACTAATTAGCTAATAATTTGTAACGGTTAGAGAGGAAAGCCATTACAAGCAATGTTTCTTTCCATTTGCAAAGAGGTTGTTTGTAACGGTTAGAGAGGAAAACCATTACAAGCAATGTTTTCTTTCCGTTTGGAAAGAGGTTGTTTGTATTGAACACTTACCATGTGTAGTTTGCAATTAGATTTTTTCCTTATATACCATGTGTAAGTGTGTGACATTATGAGTTACCTGATAAGACAGTCGAAATATTTTCTTGTCTATGTTCTTGTGGCCTCCTCTGTACTTCACCAACCACCAGTCCTTGAACCCTATTTCGTCCCCCTTCTGGTATCAAAATTTGTGATGTCCCTGTAGGGATTTGAAACTGCAACTGTGTTTGATTCTGGTTCTGCTTAAAGGTTTGCAATGGTTGAACCATCTGGTGATGTCGTTGTTGCATTTGACTTGCATTACTTTGTTCCATCAATGGTGGCTGGTTTTGTAGATGGCTCGTTTGAATAGTTGACACTGGCCTCGGATAGTGACGAATCTGGTTTGACGGGGTTCGTTGATTGTTGTTCTGGTGACCAAACATGATGATCGGTTGAGCCATTGAAGAATGTGTTGGTGACTGTTGGACAGCCTTATGATTAAAGACCTGTTTCACCGGTTGATTTTGGTGAGGAAATTGGGACAGACCCGTTGTTCTAGGCGACTGAGAACTTTGTGCAGCGGGATTAGAGACAAACTTTGGTATTGGAGACATGTAATGAGCTGCAACATGAACCACAATCATTAAAAACTTTGTCTGTAACAATTAATTACAAAAAACTTTGATGAATTTCATGTTTCTACCTGATCTCTGTTGTGTGGATGTGCTACTCTTGGGACTCAAGCTGCTCACAGTCATTATTTCCTGGGGGATTCCAATTTGTGACTGCATAAAACCATATAACCACCATTTAAAGAGGAATATGAGAAACACAACCTTAACTAATTAAGTTTGCAACAAATTTGTCTTACTGTTTATCTAAAATGCATCAGAGACATATCTTATTCATTTCCTTTGAACTTATATAATCAATATGTGGGCATTCATCGATACATCAAAAGGAGAAAGTTTCCATGTTCTCCTTTATATGATTTTGAGCATTGTCATCATAAATCTTAATAGTAAACCTTGACTCCACCATTATGGTACACATTATAACTTCGTTAAATGTTGTGAAATTTGAGAAATGAAAGGTGTTCCAGGGAAAGAAAGGATGTTGTGATATGGTATTTGATACTATAAGACATAGTTCCTATCATTGGTTTAATAGCAGGTGTAGTAACCAAATGCTTATTTGGGGGTCTTGATTAGCTAGCTAGTCCATTGGTGGTAATGTCCTCTGTGTAAATGTTTTGTTGTTTCATGCTACACCCGGGCTAGCTTGTATGAATAAAGTTGCTGTTAAAAAAAAAAAGACTACTTCTTAATGCTTTGTTTCTTTTTTAAAAGTTTACTTTGATTTTGTGATTTGCAACTTGTTAATCACAATAAGCTTGTTATGAAAGAGTTTTGTATCCTAATACATACAATTATATATAAGAGCAACACCAAATCTTTTAGTAACTCCAGACAACCCCAAAGTAGCCCAAGATGCTTGAATCATTAAGAAAACTACATAAAACAAGTGAATAAATACTGAATCAAGAAACTGTCTGTAGTATACCTTATCTGCTGAGCCTACTCCGGAGATGGAGCCACTGTTTGTAGTGGAGCTGTTTGGCTGACTAGCTTGACTTGGATAGATGTTCATTAATTCATCCAGACTGTTCACAAAAATTAGTAAAACATTTACTCTCATTTCAACTCTAAATATATATCTTCATATATTTCGTACTTCATAAATCATAGTAGTTATGAAACATTAAAGGTAATAAACTTGTCACTAGAATCACAATAGCAAGAAGAACAACAAATAATTGGCCTTTCCAAAATTGAAAATCAACCTACAAGTATATAGAAGTACTACTTGCATTTATAACATGACATACATACACACGTGCGCGCAAGATAAGTGCGTTTCATGATCCGATGATACATAATGTCGCGTACGGATCCCGGTCATAATTAAAAAATATCTAAAAGTTGATTCGAGCCACGTGGAAGTGAGGATATACCAATAACATATCAAACAAATGTACGTTATCGGGTGACGAATACTATATGGTCATAAGATGAAGATAATAAAAGTTGTACCTATTTTGTCGGCAACTAAGCGACAATCAAACCCGACAAAACTTTTAGGAAATAAACAACATTCGTGACGGGAGCCATAATAAATCATCTAGCCCTAATTTACCTTATGTTTCAGCAGTATACAAACCTACAAAACTGTTTTTCCAAAAACTCTCATATTAAACAGTTGCATAAAGTTATAGTACATGAAAAAATTGATAAATATGGCCATGTTAATTTATCTATATGCTCTTTTTGGTGTCTTCCTCTTATCGATATCATGTGTTTTCCTTCTTCCGTTTTATCCTTCTAAATGATATACATGATAGGAAAGGCAAAAAAAATGTTCTACCTTACTATTGGCCATGAGCAATAGATGTAGCTAGTTAGCCACAAGGAAGGTGGCTAACATCATTAACATCTTTGGCACAATATTGTTAGTAGCATATACCAACAAGCATACGAAGTACATCATATGGAACAAACGATGCTAAACATGTATAGAATGTAGAATAACTATCAAATTAGCAAAAAGTTTGATACTGAAGCATATGACATTATGACAAATCGACAAGTACCCAAGAAGAGACGGTGTAAAAATAATACAAATGAAAATTAAAACAAGTTGGTATTAGCTAGTGAACAGAAAGATTTCTGTAAACATGTTCAACAGATATTAACCATTAGCGCAGCAACTCATTACAACTACTGGTAAATTTTACGACTCATCTGAGATTCATTTCCTGGAATACGTATAGTATATGTAGGCATTCCCAGACACAGATAGCTAAAATCGCATAAAATAATAGCATTTGTTGAAGATTTATCCCCAAATAGGACATCGGACAGCCTCTTCCATAAAGATTATTGAACTTATGAATACCTAAAAATTAATTCACATCGGGATTGCTTTTAGAGTGATTCGTGTTCATATTATCAATTAACAACAAAAAACCCCATTTATACATTATCACAAACACCTTAGGGAAAAGAATCTCGAGTACCCCGATCTTCCTACAACATGCAAACATTACTTGAACTTAACCAAAACTTAAATCGCGAAGCAAAAACAAGAACTTGAAAGATAGAAAAAGAAATACCCAAAATTCAGCATAGGATCTCGAAAATCATCATTATAGAGTTCCCCAATCCACCTGTCCAGGTCCAGGTCCAGGTCCAGATCCAGGTCCGACTCATTGCTCCCATCAACAGCTTGTTGACTACTACTGCTGCCGATGTTCATCATGCAAACCCTGCGCAAGTTCAATTAAAAAGCAAAGAAAGCAATGAACAAGGGTTTCAAGCAAAAACCAGTTGGAAAAAACTTCATAGTAATTGTCAATCCCTAACAAGACTAGTCTACTACGATCATCTTATATAGTGATACCATCGACCGACAAGTGATGTTAGCACAAATTAACTCCGATTCAACGTGGCATTAGTTACGTACCACGCAGTCGGTGGGTTTGCTGTACTCCGCCAAGTCAAGAAAACGTCCAGAGAGAGAAAAGACTTCAAAAGAAAATCTGACGCAATCGACGTTACAATTTTTGTAAAGCTAAATGCGTATGTGATCACGCTTGTGCTTCTTGATGAATTTAAGTTGGTTTTTTGCATTGTGATTTCGTGTGAAAATTTTGTTAGATATGCACCCTGTTCTATTGTTTAACTGCGTATTGAGTCCCTTGTGCGGTTGTTCCCCTCACCATATTTCACATAGTAGGTCCTCTATCTTTTTAATTTGACAAACTAGTTGCAATGTCTGTTATGAAATGACTATTTAGTACCCCCAGAACTCCACGCACCAAGCGATGCAAGGAAACCCATGTCAATGGACAAAACGGTCTTTATATATGTGATTGAATTTTCTGTGTATGTGTAACAAAACTTGAGGGTGGTGCTTGTAGATTATGCAAACCTATAAACTCGAGGTTATAGACACCGATTGAAATTATAATATCAATGTAATAATGATTAGTTTTGTGGTTTTGATAAATATATTTATGTCTGGTGTTTTAATTAAATTAATTGGATTTTTTTTTAATTTTTTTGTAATAAACTGATTTCTATTTTAAACTTGTTGTAATAAACTTATTTCTAATTTTAAATTAATACAGAATTATATATTTATATGTAGCATTAATAGTTTTGCCATATATAGCTAATTATCAAAATTTAATTACATAATGTCGTACTTATCCATTTCAAAAACTTCGCCACACTTTGCTCAATAATTAAAAATAAAATAACTATCATTTAGTTACAACAATCAAGCCTCTTGTGTTTCATACATCTCATTTTCCGACTTTGGAATTTTTATGATCAAAATAATTAGATTATATACACGAAAGAATTTGTTGTAACAAAGCTGGTTTTAAGAACATCCATGAAAATTTTAATAACTCAATTCAAATACTTTGTGATTATTTACTTCAGATTATGTACGTATATGTCCAAATTGGAAGGTGAAATGGGCATTTTTTATATACTTATAACAATAACAATATGATTTTCAATTTCGCAAATAGACGTCTATGGAATACTTAAATTTTGTTAAAACTTTTTTCCTTAAAAACAATATATCACAAATAGTTTGTCAAATAGTTTTTCGCATGACACCAGTATATCTTAACTTTTTAGGTAAAATTAGATTTCACTGTGACTTTTTGAAATTCTACTTGTTTCTTGAATGAGGAAAATTTAGTTAAATATACTATAACTTTTTTGGAACCAAATCAAACTCTAAAATAAAAATCCTTTCATAATAAAACTAGTTACTTTGAATATTTTCTTATAGTGGAGGGAGATAAGAGAAAGTTAATAATGTATTGAAGTATAATGCCTTATTAGAATTGACACGTTGTTACTTGGATCTGTTGTTGTTGTTGAATATAACACATTAGGGTGGTCGGAGTGGTTCTTGCTGGATCCGCCAAGCCGTCAAACCCAAGGGAGACGGTGTCCTTCTCGCCGAACTCGCCACCCCTTTGAAGCCGCCACACTTGTTTCCTTCTTTGCATTCAAGCCACAGCGGATTCAAGAACCCGCTGAATACATCACCATCAACCCTTTGAAGCCGCATACGGATACACCCACCTCCAACCCTTTGAAGCCGCATACGGTGTCGGCGGTGCCGCGGTCGAACCCACGCCAAAGCCGCATCCACTCCGCCCACCCTTATGTGTTAGTTAATTTGGTAATAAGAAAGTAGCTTTAACATATTATTATATTAGGTTATATTTCAAATACCTTGATATCAGTGCAATTGCTGAGATGTTTTGTTGAAGACGATGTAACTAGAATATAAATGTAACATCTCGTATATGAGCTATTCATTAAAACAAAATTTAAAGTAAATTTTTATAAAATGAAAATCACTAAAAAACAATTTACGGAAAATGATCTCAAACGGTCACCCTCTTAAAATTTATAATGATTATGGTGCCAAGGCATACGATGATGTTACACAATAATCAAAAGGCAAAAGTAAAGTAAACATATTCTATATATCCAAATGCTAGATCCATCTTCGAACTTCAACTAAAGCACATAATTGAAACAGATGTCAAAATACGTCAGTTAGGCTTGAGAAGCCTAATGAGCATTGTCGAGGTTAGACATTATTTAGTATAAGGAACTACACATTACATACACAATATAAATAAAAAAACATTTTCAAAATACCAAAAGATTAGAAACAATTTATACTTGGAGAAAGAAGCATTGCAACGATAGAAACATTTTAAAGATCATCAATATTCAATAAGACCAAATCAACAGCTTCAAAGCAAATGCAATGCAACATGATTTTATTTTCCAAAGGAGAAGATCCTCAAAGTCCAAATCTCACAAATGATGGCTAAATATATGACATTGTGTATAGATAGCACATCTCACACTATACACCTTTGATGCTTGTTTAAATCCAAAATCCAACTAGGTACTAGTGAATCGTCATACTAGTACCACATGAGGGGTTTCAAACCCATTATGCAAATGAGGTCGCATAGAATATCGTCACTAACTCTATTAAAGTTTCAAACTTGGGTACCCATGAGGATCACACAATTCTCAACCCATCCTGAAATAGATTCACACGATCATGATTCAAAAATCAAATTAATCCATAAGATTTTCCTATATTTTAGAAACTCATCGTGGAAATCTTTTCATGAATGCATACGTATTACATGTACTATTCACATAGTATATGCAAAAAGAATTCAATTATAGAAATAGTAATGTACATGTGTGCGTATGTAATGAACCCGCCTAAAATAATGTAGATACTCTACATCACTTCTAGTGGTGTTTGGACGTTTAATTGTCACCTAAGGTCTAATGACCAACATTAATTATGTAATTAGTTACTAATTACTTCCTAATTTCCTAAAATAAAGTAACTAAACTTAAAAACCTCATTTTATCATTTACACATTATCCCTAAGGTCATAGAAGATTATTGGGAATCAACTAGGCTTAAATGGATCAAAAATGAAAAAGTTCATATGACCAATTAGCAGATATCATGATTGCATGGAATTGCCCTTGTAATTAACTCAATTTATTAAATGCACATACATGTATAGTATGTGATTAAACTCCAAACATGCTTTCGTAGCGTGTCGAATTTGATTTCAACACCTCTAATTCAAACTATAATGACTTAGGATGATTAACTAGAATTAAAAGATTTGTTCAAACACTTAATTACAACCTAACTAAAATCATTAATATGATTCAATCCTTGATTACAAATATCAACATCATCCTCTTCCATTAAATATTCAAAAATATTAAAATGATTAGTAGCTTGAAATCTCTTCAATGGTATGAACTTAAGAGACTCGAATCTAATTCCAAACTATAAGAGAATACTAAATCCACAATCAAATTCGAAATTCGATATATCAAAGGGTTATCCACCATGATTAGGGATCAACATTTACATCTAAGCTCCATAACCTCAAATTTGACCAAATTGATTGGTTTTACTTGAGTTGTTTAGGAATAAAACACTAGACTTCATAACTAAACACATTAAATAAATTAGTTTCACAAAAAATTGAGATCTAAGGATCTAGGAGGTGTTTTACCATTGGTGAGCGCTCAAAACTTCAAAACAATGCATCAAATGGAGAAAAGGACTACAACGATGGCTTTACGACTTGAATTTGACGTTGAATCTTTAATTACTTATCTATCTTCAATAAATCAACTTATCTCAGTAGAATTAAGCTATCACTTCAAGACTCCTCTAAAAATGTTCAAATAACTAGAAGATGTTGGTCTAGAGCTTAAGATCTAAACTTCCTAAATTGGCAAAACTAGTCCCTTAACTTCTAAAATTTTCCAATTTATTCCAAAATGACCCCTACTTAACCGTTCTAGCTTGTTAACTCTTACTTCAGTCCTTATAAGTTCATAATTAACAACTTTATTCCAAATTATAGTTAACCAAGTGAACTCATAGTCATATGCTAATTTCCCTAGTTGGCAAAATAGGCCCATCAACATTTCTATTTTCTACTTTACCCAATATGACATTCTAATGAACATTGTTAGTCTTATATCATATAGTTCAACCCTAAATGACTAAAATCTCATCCAAATTTAGTCTCAATTTTAGTTTAATAAATTTGATCAAGTAATGTAATATAATTTTATTTACAAATTGTTTTTGTGTAGCTTTCATTGGTTGGAGGTAGTGTGCATCTCTCATATTGTAATCATGATATTTAACTGAATATTGTACAATAACTCTACTTTCTATCTATAAATATGCATACAGAGACCATTCCTCCATTTTAAGCCATAAAATACAATTCAAACTACAAGATGAAGCCTTAAATCTTTAAAAGGTGGAGACTTGCACTTACAATGGTCCAGAACACAAGATCTTTGCTGATTCCGTAGAAAGACTTCCTTGCACCAACACCACCTTCTTCTTCTTCTTCAAGAAATTATCCAAATGACGTTACGGAGCTTGAAACCACCAAAGAAGGATATGGTTTGAAGAGAGATAGGTATAGGGGTTGAAAGGGTGAGAATAACGGCTCCAAGGTTTAGAGCCCTTAAATATGGTCCAAAAACCAAAATCTAGGGTTTTGGTGCAAACAGCGGCGAATACCGTCGATATCCCTTAGGATAGCGTTGCTATACCTGATAGTGACCAAGCATGATCTCGACCTGGATAGCGTCGCTAACCACCCACGTTAGCATTGTTATCTTCAGAGATAGCGGCGCTATCTCCAGGATTTCTCAAAACTTAGTTCCTTTAAATTCAAATTGATCATTCCGGAAACATGGTCTTACATCTATACCAAATAAAAACTTTTACACATAAACAACACGCGAATCTACAAACCAAGTTGATAATATTTACAAGAAACAAGATACAAATGATTGAAACAAGATGATAGTTTCAATATGAAACTCTAACCCTAGAAAACTCTAATTTCCTTTTTTAGGAATTCAAATATATATATTTTGCTTTGACCTATGCAAGGAACACAAAACCAAAAACCCAAAACTGTCCTTTCGTCTCATCAACTAAAATCAATCCTAGATATAGGATTAGTTTAATCCCTGATTGATAGAAACGAGAAGAAAAAGGATAAACATATTGGGTTTAGGAAGGGAGAGGCATGAAGAAGGGGATGAGGAGGTAGGTTTGAATCGGAAATAAGCTGTATGCATAGAAACAACAATTCACTTTGTTTTCGCAGTCGTTACCCTCGACGAACATCCCTAGTCATTTTCTCCCAAATCAATGGCTTTTTCACCACCTTCAAGACCTCTATTCTTGACTATCAGATGGATGTTTCATTACTCTACCAATGGAAAACCATTATGACATACATATAAAGAGGGAGAGGTAATGTGACAGAAGGAGAGGGAGGTGTGGAAAAAAGAGGCGTAAACAACTAATTTATGCCTCGTTCTTAATTTTTTTAACAAATGGGGTGGGAAGGAGGGGAAAGTGTAATACCTAACTTTAATTTATAATAAAGTTATGTTAAATATATATACTTATATGAGATAAGATGAGTTAAAACTATGAGTTATGATGTTTAGAAACTAATTTAAGAGAAGTAGGATGCTAAAATAGATAAAAGAAACAAAGTAAATGAAAAACAAGCCAACCCGGGTCGAGTTTGTGAGCCCGGGTCGTGTTCGAAGGGAACCCGGGTCGGGTCGATAAACCCGGACCGTGTGAGACTTGAATCAAAGGCGGTGGATGCGTGACGTAAACCGGGGCGGGTTCAAAAACCCGGGTCGGGTTCTGACCAACCCGGGGCGGGTTCTGCAACCCGGGGCGGGTTCCTGTGCAGGTATAAATACCCATTTGGACCTCATTTCGTCATTTTACGAACCACAAACACCAAAACGCGATTTTTAGAGCAAGGAGGGTAAAAATTAGTCCTTTTGATCGAGGGCTTTGCTTAGGAAAAGGTTGGGGAAGTGGATTAAAACCCGAATCACGTTCTTGAATCCTTGATTTTCAAAGGTATGTGATTTTGATTTCTAGAGTTTCAAACCCTAGGTGCTCAAATCCGAGGGTATGCTTGAAATTAGCTCATGTGTTGCTAGTATGTTGTTATTATATGTTGTATTGAGTCTCTATTATGATTATTGAGAAGTTTTATCGGTTGATTTGGTAAAACCCTCAAATCTTGGAAGTTTTGAAGTCATTGTATATGATGTTCATAGTTGTGATTCTTGTTAGCTATTAATTCTTGATCTAATGAGTTAGATGTGGTTAAATTGTTTTGAGAATGTTGAAGTATGATGTGTGATGTCGTTTTGAGCAGATACACATAGGAGGGAAGAAGATATACGAGACACGGGTGGACCACGGACTGAACAGACATCAGGTGAGTAGTTAATTGTTAGAAGAATTATGCTTGTTGATATGTTTAATACAGATAAGAAGTATGCTATGTTTTGATTGGTTGAGTATAACCAAATTTGAGTATATGGAATAAAGAGTTATAGTGTGTATATCACACTCGGGACTGAGATAGTCCGTTAAGTTTAATTAAGACGAGAATTTGTTTTAGACTATGGTGATACAACCAAGTCTAGCGATCAGGAGTCCGGTATGCGCATTTTGGGAGTTTCACTTACTAAACCAATATCAGGTGAATACGTATTAGTATTTTAGTTGAGTTATACTTGTTTATGCAAAGTGTATATGTTTTTACAAGAACATCTATGTATTGTGCTGTTATTATGAAGATTGAATAGTAGAGAAATATCGTTATCCGTGAATAACAAACAATGAATTTGATATGAATACTGAGTAATAAAGATGAGTAGATGTTAGAGTGGCTGTGGTTAAGTGTCCTTGTATGGATTGTTATAACCATAAAAATTACTATGATTAAGTGTAACTTGTTTGTGATCATGAGTAAATACGAGAATATGATCGAGTTTATGAGTAGTACCGATTGTGGTATGTATTGATGAGTTGATGAATGTAAATTATTAATTGTCAAAGTAAGTTAATGTGTTGCAGGTTTCAGATAAAAAGAGAAGATGGTTACTTGCTAGTGAGAATAGCAAGAGAGGAAGATGAGGATGTTCATTGAGAAGGATTCGTGGAGTATGGTTAATATTTACTCACTAAGCTTTTATAAGCTTACACTTGAGTGTTATGCTGTTTTGCAGGTATCTATAGCTGTGATAGGGGGAGGCATGTGATAAGAAAAGACGGACAAGTTTAGAGCCTGTCCTTAGCCGAAGTAAATTTAATTGTAACACTTGGTCATATATTTTGTAAGGACCTTTTTGTGTAATTATTGTAATGATAACAGCTTGATCCTTGGTTTGAGTGCAAATATACCCAATTAAATGTGTAATTGTTTTAAAATATTTGGGTGTACTTTGTATGAGAAACTGGGTGTTACAAGTTGGTATCAGAGCATGGTTTAAGCGAACTAGGTCTTTGAGTGTAGAGTCCTAGACTTGAACCGAGGAGAGAGAGAGCCCCTATCACATGCTTGGAAAAGATACCGCTGCAGACGTTAGAGTATGAGTTGAGTATAACTCTTCTATCATATTTATTATTTGTTATATTCTATGGGTCAATACAGGTATTGAGACAGATGAAGGATGAGTTGATAAAAATGGTCACATTCGGTTGGACCTACAGAGGATGATGAGACGAAATTTTGGTTGATATGAGATATCAACTAATAAGAAGACGAGAACTTCAATTGATAATGAGATGTCAACTGAATACGAGATGAGATACTAAGTGAGATGAGATTCCAGAATGACGAGATTCCAACTGATGATGAGATGAGATCCCGGTTGAGGTGAAATTCCAACTAATGATGAGAAAGAGTATGAGTATAAGCTGAGCATGAGCTAAGAATTTAGACATGTGAGTGTAGCCGAGTACATTCGAGAGTTGAGATCCGAAGTACGCAAGGTTCAACTAATGAGAAAACAAGATTTTGTTGCTATGAGTAACCGACATCGAGATGAGAACGTCGTGTTCATTTGAGGTAAGATTTACATATCACATAACGAGTGCTTTGTGATTTTATAATTAAGATTATAAGTAGTTGCTTGACGAATACTTAGCAACCATGGAGGAGAGTGTATAATGAATATATAAATAATGATTAATAGAGAAGAATAGATATTAGCGTGACTGAGGTAACATGTTCTTGCATTGATTATTATAACAATGAGAAATGTTGTAATTGAGTTCATATACGATTTTGCTATGTTGTGATTATTGTTGGAACATTTGACTGAGTAAACTGTTATGAGTATGTAAAAGTGGCCGAGTCAAAAGTGCATATTGGTTGTATAATTAGAGTAAATGTTGATATGATTGTGTTATAAAGTTTCGTTTAAAAAAAATGTCAACATAAGGTAATTGAGATTAATAGATTGTTAAAATGAGTATATGTGAGATTGCAATCGAGTCTATGAGTATTACTGCATATGGTATTATGATTGAGTTGATATTTCTAAGAATTAGTTAGTGTTTGTAAAGCTAATATGGTTGTAGATTCCGAGTTAAGAGAAGAGAGATCTTGCTAATGAAAATATATATATTGCTTATTGTTTCACAGATGAAATGAGATTTCTGTGCACGAGTACGTATGTGACTGAGACCACATATTCTGTGGGGCCACATGACTAGTACTTGTGATTGATCAAAATAAATGGCTGAGATAGCCAAAAGAGTATGAGTTGAGAAAAAACGGTGAGTGTGTAGTTGATTGAACACGATAACTGATTATGAGTTGACATACTAAGAATTGAACTGTGTGGTTTGGAGTTGTCACAAAATGAGATATTTGTGACAGCGTTATCAAAGGACACTTGAGTAACCACATAAAGAGTACCTTGTGGTTATAAATTGAGAGAACCTAGAGTGGTTCATATAGGCCTTATTGGCTTAGAGATTGAGTAAGTTACTGAGTAAATATGGTTGAGACCACATAATTGTGGGACCATATATTGAGTAAATGTGGTTGAGACCACATATTTTGTGGGATCATATATTGAAAAAAAAATGGTTGAGACCACATATATTGTGGGGCCGCATAACGAATAAACGTGGTGGAGACCACGTAATGAGTGCCTTGTGATTAGAGTAATAAAGATTGTTGTGACTCAGACAAAAGGAGGAGTAACGGTGAGTCTATATGGCTTGAGACCATAGCGGAGACTCGCTAGAGTCAAAGAGGAGATGGATGAAAAATTGAGAATGGTACGAGGTACCATGATCTGATAAGAGGACGGTCCGAGGTACCGTGAGATAGTGTTGAATGATGAAACCAAAGGATGGTACGGGGTACCAAGAGTTAAGGCAGAGTGGTTCTATAGTATTGTGCTTGCGTGTAGATAGACATGCACTTTATGATGATGCAGAGTAATGAGACATGTACTATCCTTGCGTGCGGGTAGATATGAACGTAGCGGTAAGCTTGTGTGGCTTGAAACCTACAGATTGATAAAAAGACGAATTAGAGGCCGAGTAATAGTACGGGGGTACTATGAGATAGTATAGTGAGTAATACTGTTGAGAAATGTTGTTGTGAGAAAGTGCGTTTGTCACTTAGTCATGTTGAGAGTGTGTGAGATTTCTTTCATGTTGAATAAGACAGAATTCTATAAATGCATGATGAAAATATATGCGTTAAAAAGAGGATGAAAGTAATTGTAATTGTGATTGATAGGATTCGTTCCTTAGCAATCAAATCGATTACTGCCAATGAGAGAAATTTGTGAATGTCGGGATAACAAAACTACTTATTCGTATGAGACGATGGATAGTTAATTTTGTTATAATAATGTTAAGTTATTTTCTTGAGATTAAAGAGCTAGTCAAGTGATGAGATATGATTCACCATAGATATTGTTGTGTTAGATGTTAGTATTTTTAGTCGTGTGTAGAGATTTTGGTGACTTGTATATATAACCTATTTTGTGTCATTCAAATGAATAAGAGATTGAGATAATAATGACGAAGAAATGACGAGAGTAAAATCCTTATTGATGGTGTGTCAGGAAGAATACATGCGGTTGTGATAAGAATTTATTTGATAATAAATCATCGAGTTTGATATAGCTAATGATTTAGTGAAATGTGATGTGGACTGTCCACATAAGAGAGGATGTAATGACTGAGTATATCGAGAGAAACAACATGAGTTATGTTGTTAAACTGAGATGAAGTGGAGCTATTATTGGTAGAGAATCATTGTACAGTTGAGGTGATGTAATAACTGAAAAGGGTCTTGTGTGACCAAAGTGTCGAGAGTTAAATGTTAAGTCCAAAGGAGACGTGAGTGAAACTCGAGATAGTTTCTGATATTTTATTATTCTGGATTTATATTCTAGTGTTAATGAGTTATGTAACGTAATTGAGACAGTTGAATGTCGGCATCTTTGTGTTGTATGAGTGTTTCTCCTATCTAATCGACGAGAGTGTGCAAACATGAGAAATCAATAAATGGCATGTTGCTATTGGAAGAGTAAATTGAGAGAGAATGTGGGTCAGGAATCGGTGAGACCGTTTTCCTTATTAAATTAGAGTAAACCATTTCAAATAGATTAGAAATGGAAGTTGAATCTCAAATAGTTATTGAGATTAGTGTTATAGAAAGAGTGGATGGTACGCTGAGAATATGGCTCGATGTGGACCATAGATATAGGTGTGTGTAAGTGATGATAGTGATTGGAGTATCACTTGAAGAGTGAGGTGAGATACCTTTGTATCGGCAAAGCTATAACAAGGAAGTGCTCTGAAAGAGTGAATGGTTGTCCATGCGAAATGGTAACAACCAATGTGCTTATAAAGATCATATTATGAGAATAATGGCGGGCATAAAGATTTTATGGAAAGAGAAGTTGAATGAGAAAGTTTCTAAATGTAATGTGAATCGAGAGAGAGCTTGAGTTCTATAGCTATATTATGAGTAACTAAGATGCGACAGTAAGTACATGTTATATGAGTTGACGAGAGGATAATATCATTATCATACGTGATATATGATTGCGGTGGTGAGATGGTTGTATGAGTCATGCCTAATCTAAGAGATTCCGAGGACGGAATCTTCTGAAGGGGGTAAGAACTTGTAATACCTAACTTTAATTTATAATAAAGTTATGTTAAATATATATACTTATATGAGATAAGATGAGTTAAAACTATGAGTTATGATGTTTAGAAACTAATTTAAGAGAAGTAGGATGCTAAAATAGATAAAAGAAACAAAGTAAATGAAAAACAAGCCAACCCGGGTCGAGTTTGTGAGCCCGGGTCGTGTTCGAAGGGAACCCGGGTCGGGTCGATAAACCCGGACCGTGTGAGACTTGAATCAAAGGCGGTGGATGCGTGACGTAAACCGGGGCGGGTTCAAAAACCCGGGTCGGGTTCTGACCAACCCGGGGCGGGTTCTGCAACCCGGGGCGGGTTCCTGTGCAGGTATAAATACCCATTTGGACCTCATTTCGTCATTTTACGAACCACAAACACCAAAACGCGATTTTTAGAGCAAGGAGGGTAAAAATTAGTCCTTTTGATCGAGGGCTTTGCTTAGGAAAAGGTTGGGGAAGTGGATTAAAACCCGAATCACGTTCTTGAATCCTTGATTTTCAAAGGTATGTGATTTTGATTTCTAGAGTTTCAAACCCTAGGTGCTCAAATCCGAGGGTATGCTTGAAATTAGCTCATGTGTTGCTAGTATGTTGTTATTATATGTTGTATTGAGTCTCTATTATGATTATTGAGAAGTTTTATCGGTTGATTTGGTAAAACCCTCAAATCTTGGAAGTTTTGAAGTCATTGTATATGATGTTCATAGTTGTGATTCTTGTTAGCTATTAATTCTTGATCTAATGAGTTAGATGTGGTTAAATTGTTTTGAGAATGTTGAAGTATGATGTGTGATGTCGTTTTGAGCAGATACACATAGGAGGGAAGAAGATATACGAGACACGGGTGGACCACGGACTGAACAGACATCAGGTGAGTAGTTAATTGTTAGAAGAATTATGCTTGTTGATATGTTTAATACAGATAAGAAGTATGTTATGTTTTGATTGGTTGAGTATAACCAAATTTGAGTATATGGAATAAAGAGTTATAGTGTGTATATCACACTCGGGACTGAGATAGTCCGTTAAGTTTAATTAAGACGAGAATTTGTTTTAGACTATGGTGATACAACCAAGTCTAGCGATCAGGAGTCCGGTATGCGCATTTTGGGAGTTTCACTTACTAAACCAATATCAGGTGAATACGTATTAGTATTTGAGTTGAGTTATACTTGTTTATGCAAATTGTATATGTTTTTACAAGAACATCTATGTATTGTGCTGTTATTATGAAGATTGAATAGTAGAGAAATATCGTTATCCGTGAATAACAAACAATGAATTTGATATGAATACTGAGTAATAAAGATGAGTAGATGTTAGAGTGGCTGTGGTTAAGTGTCCTTGTATGGATTGTTATAACCATAAAAATTACTATGATTAAGTGTAACTTGTTTGTGATCATGAGTAAATACGAGAATATGATCGAGTTTATGAGTAGTACCGATTGTGGTATGTATTGATGAGTTGATGAATGTAAATTATTAATTGTCAAAGTAAGTTAATGTGTTGCAGGTTTCAGATAAAAAGAGAAGATGGTTACTTGCTAGTGAGAATAGCAAGAGAGGAAGATGAGGATGTTCATTGAGAAGGATTCGTGGAGTATGATTAATATTTACTCACTAAGCTTTTATAAGCTTACACTTGAGTGTTATGCTGTTTTGCAGGTATCTATAGCTGTGATAGGGGGAGGCATGTGATAAGAAAAGACGGACAAGTTTAGAGCCTGTCCTTAGCCGAAGTAAATTTAATTGTAACACTTGGTCATATATTTTGTAAGGACCTTTTTGTGTAATTATTGTAATGATAACAGCTTGATCCTTGGTTTGAGTGCAAATATACCCAATTAAATGTGTAATTGTTTTAAAATATTTGGGTGTACTTTGTATGAGAAACTGGGTGTTACAGAAAGGAAGGGAATGAAATAGAAAGAGACTTTGAAGTAATTAATTTTGTTTTTGAGTTCGAAAGAAAATGAAGAAAAAGTTGTGTTCTTAAGTTGGAATGAGGGGGGGGGGGGGGGGGGGGGGAAATCAGTGTTTTTACATTTTTATCATTTGCTTAAGAAAAAATGGAGTTATTAGAGGGGTAAAGATGTAACTCCAACTTATTCCCCTCCATTCCCTTCCTAATCCGTCAAAAAGTGAAAATTATATATTAATACAATTTTGTACTATCTTCCCCTCATTCCCTTCTGTTTCCCTCATTAAAAAAACTCAAGAATATAGGAACTTTAGGTGTTGTTTGTTTTTTGAAAATGTAAAATATTTGCAGTCTATGAACCACATTTGCAGAAAAAGATGTGAAACAAATGTCTGTAGTATGTAAGAGAAATACTTTTTGTTTTTTAAAGTCTACAAGCTGCTAAGCTAAATTTAAATTTAAATAAACTGATTTTTTTCAAACTTAAAATATATTTTTTAATAATTATAGTTTTATTGCACACCATTTTCAAACATATTTTTATAAGTTAGTGTTAAAAAAAATCTAGACTTTATGTTTACGTGAGACACAACCAAAATTACAACATTTTTAACATATTAAGTAATAAACAACACTCACTTATGGAAAAGTTCTATTTTTGTCGTTACATTATGCCTTATACTAAAATGTTTTTATCGTTTGCGTTTCAATTAAAAAAAGGAATAATTGTTGCGAGAAAAAAGGTAATATTAAATTATTTAAATGTATGGAATTTATCTATTTTTGCCTAGAAGACATCTGCAACAAATTTCTTCCCACCTGCAAACATTGATCTATGTTTTTTTTTTGGAAAAGATGACATGCATACGTTTTGACATCTGCGGTCTTTCAAAAAACAAATAGTCTGCGAGTCAAATGACTTACCGCTCGTAGATATAAGTGTTTATTTTTTTTTAAAAAAACTAGGGGTGAGCATGGTGCGGTTTGGTGCGATTTTCGGCCGAAACCAAACCACAAAACGCATGCATCGATTTTTATAATTTTAAAACCGCAAAATGCGGTTTTCAAGTGGTTCGATTTTGTGGTTTTTTCTAACGGTGCAGTTTCAAGTGGTGCGGTTTCGGTTTTTAAAACGCACAATAAAATGACGTGGTTTTAAAACTGCAAGAGACCAAAAGTGAAGTATTTTTTTTATCAAAATTTTAGCTTTTAATCGTATATCCAACACGACATATCGTAGAAACATGAAACAAATTTTGTTTATTACATTTTTAGCCCACAATCAAAAGTTTAGTGAAGTCATAATCTTAGTCCTACGGTCATATAACATACTCTAGGACTATTATTATTATTATTATTATTATTATTATTATGAGTTACTCTTAAATTATTATGAGTTATGATACTACATTTGATATTTTAAGTCACCAACAAAAATATACATAGCCTTAAACATTCGTAATAACATAAATGAATCTTAAACATATATAATAACATAAAATATTTTTAATATATATATATATATATATATAATATTAATGGTGCAGTTCGGTTTTTAAGGATCTGTTTCTAGGGTAAAGCCGCACCGCACCAACTTTGGTAAGTTTTTGTCAAATTAGAAACCACACCGTCGATTTTTGTTTTGGTTTTGGTTTTTGGCGGTTTTCTCGATTTATTTTTGATCGGTGCGGTTTTTGCTCATCCCTAAGGCTAAGGGGTGTGCTTGACGGAAAGAACGCGAAGAAGAAGCTGAGGTGGGAAAGAGAGAAAGGGAACAGCCAATAGCAAACGAGAACACCGCGTTCCTGGGTTGTCTCCCCAGGAACGTGTGAGGACGGAGGACGCGGGGACGCCGATGAGGGGCGGTGTTTGGCCGCGTTCTAGGCACCATCTCAGCAAGGACGCATGTGTGTGTCCGACACACCCTTGAGCCTAAACAAAAAAGTCGTGGATTCCCTTTCATTTCCCCTCCTAAAATAACTGGAAAACAAGCCGTTAAGTTTTTTTTTTTTTTTTTCAATTTTCGAAAAAAAAAACTAACAATATATCCATGTGGACTCCGATTGGACAATACCCATACGGTGAAAATGGGAAAATTAAGATATATATAACTTTTTTTTAACAGATCATTAATTAGCTTAGGGACTTGGAATCTAAAAAAAGTAAACAAATGAGATCAAATCTAATTGGACAACGGTCACGGTAACCCTTTGTCTTTGGTTATGTTTGACAATTAATTTGACGGGAAAATGACTTAAAAAGGTAATTATGTATCACAAACGTACAAAAAACACCATCGAAGTATTTTTCGTACAAAAAACACCATCGAAGTAACCCTTTTGTTCACCTTTAACCATTAATCTTTCATCCATGTTCACAACACACCCTATGCAACCGGCTTTAACAGGTAAAGGGCTGACATGGCATATGTTTTTATGACTTGGCAAAATTTTTTGCTTATTTGGCAGTTAACTTTCACATATAACACAACTCCTCTACACTTCCAAATCAAAGAACGTATTAGGGCAAAAAGTCGATCGAAGTCTGTCTCCTAGCCTCTCATGGAAAGCAGGTCGATATCCACCTCAAGCAGCAACAATTCCAAATCAAAGAAGGTACTTGATTATGCGAACCCTTGTGGATGTGGGTATCCTTCTAGAATCTGGACATCATCTACAGATACAAATCCAGGTCGAAAATTTAGGGTTTGTCAAAACTCATTGGTAAGTTTAATTCAATAGTTTATCATCTAGTTTTTATACATAATTGTTTGTTTTTATGATTCATTTTTGAAAAAATGAAGGCCCCAAAGAAGAAAAAATGTGACTTTTGGGAATGGGTTGAGGATGAACCGAAGTTGGAAAATGAAGGAGAATCGATCTGCATTGAAATGAAGATATCAAATTTGGAAGATGATTTCAGTTTGTACAAGAAGAAGGCTGATAAGGATTCTATGGATTTTAGAAAAGAACTGGATAAGTTGGGTAGGGAAGTGATTATGTTAAAAATTGTAGTTTTGTTGTTGTTTGGTATGTTTGTAATGAAAGTATTAATCTAGTAGCTTCACCATCTTAGGGAAGTGATTATGTTAAAAACATTAGTTTTGTTCTTGTTTAGTTATGTTGTTGTTTGGAATGTTTGCATTGAAATAGCATCCTACTTTCATTTGGACCAAAACTGTCATAAAACTTGGACCAAAACTGTAATAAACCTGTAAATTGTTATAAACCTGTAAATTGTTAAAAAAGCTGGACCAAAACTGTAATAAACTGTAAACCTGTACCAAAACTGTAATCAAACCTTGAAGAAATAGCATCCTACTTTGATTTGGTCCAAAACTGTAATAAACCTGGACCAAAACTGTAATAAACTGTAAACCTGTACCAAAACTGTAGTCAAACCTTGAAGAAATAGCATCCTACTTTGATTTGGTCCAAAACTGTAATAAACCTGGACCAAAACTGTAATAAACCTGGTACAAAAATGTAATAAACCTGGACCAAAACTGTAATATCATTTGGACCAAATGTGTAGTCAAACCTGGACCAAATCTGTAGTCAAACCTGGACCAAAACTGTACCAAAACTGTAGCAGTTAATAGAACCCATGTTAAGTTAACAGACCTTTAGGATCAAAACTGGATCAAACCTGTACCAAAACTGGATCAAACCTGTACCAAAATTGGATCAAAGCTGTACCAAACAGAAACCAAAACTATAGCAGTTTAAGTTAGCATTAATGTCATTTGGACCAAAACTGAGAAATAGCATCCTACTTTCATTTGGACTGTTATAATTTCAGTCCTTTAGGACTGTTACAATTTCAGTCCTTTTGGACAGTGTCTCTCAAATTCAGTCCTAATATGGTATGTTACAATTTCAGTCCTTTAGGATTGTTACAATTTCAGTCCTTTTGGACAGTGTCTCTCAAATTCAGTCCTAATATGGTATGTTACAATTTCAGTCCTTTAGGACTGTTACAATTTTAGTCCTTTTGGACAATTTCTCTCAAATTCAGTCCTAATATGGTATGTTACAATTTCAGTCCTTTAGGACTGTTACAATTTCAGTCCTTTTGGACAATTTCTCTCAAATTCAGTCCTTTAAGTTCCCAAAACCAAAGCAGAGCATACAATTCTTTAGGACTGTTACAATTTCAGTCCTTTTGGACAATTTCTCTCAAATTCAGTCCTTTAAGTTCCCAAAACCAAAGTAGAGCATATAATTCCCAAAACATCTAGTAGGTTCCATTAAGATCACATTGTTTTGCAATAAACCTACATATAGGTTGCATTGTATATACAAAATACAAAAGTAGAGCATACAATACCCAAAACATCAACGCAACCCCAAAAATACCATAACCAACATTTCTATTCTAAACTAATAGGATGTTCCTCTATGTCCCCACTTCCATCTGGCATTGTAACTTTCCTTTTCAGCTTTAACTTAGTAATTCTCTCAGAATGTCCCCTTTTCCTCTTCAATGTTCCACTTTCACTCCCCTGGTTTGGTTGAACCTCAACTTGCTCCTGAGATTCATCAACATTGTTTGCATCTGGTTCTAATCCTTCTTCAACAGGTGCACTGGAACCTGGAAAAAATGTTAAATTATGTTAGCAAACAATTATAAGATTTTTAGCAATTTAAGTAACAAACCTTGACCAAGGGTTGGGCATTTGCGTTTGTTGTGGCCTGGTTCTTTACAAATACAGCAACAACCGCCCATGCTATAGGGTACATTTGGTTGTTGGCATCTCTACCAACAGCCGACAACAACTCACCTCTACATACACCCTTCAGAAAACAACCATCCACACCAATTACGCGTCTACATCCTTCAATCCAACCGTCTTTCACACCCTTCAAGCAAATATACATCTTTGAAAAGTATAGAGTCGAATCAGGCATAATGTTCACATCTATCTTCACCGTTGATCCAGGATTAGCCCTTAACAACTCAGCACCATAACTTCTTAACTTTTCATAGTGTGACACCAAACTTCCTTCGATTTCCTGAAGTGCATATTTTTTGGCATTTCTACATTGGCCAACAGAGACACTCAAGTTGAATTTTTTCATAACTTCAGCTTTCATTTTCCTGCAACTAATCTTTGGCCTTTCCAATATGTCATTAAGCAAATGTTTTCCAATCCAAGTATATGTCACCATTGACCCTAAATTTACAGCCCTACAACAGTTGTGTTCAGAATTTAAGGACTTGATTTGGAATGATTTTTCACTGCTCATCCAAGTTGCCCACAATCTGAAGGGACAAGTTGATTTTCCCTCACTTTTGCAACACTTTACTAGCAATCTATTTGAGTCAATTTTTTCATACCAAAGTTTGTATCCGTTTGCAACAGCATAATTGGTTAACATGTGTTTAAGTTCAAGCCGATCACAAAATCTCATACCTAAAATCGGAACCATCGTATCCCATTGTTGTGTAGGGTCATGAACAGGATATTGAACAACCGATGACTTCTCTTCACTGTAATTAGCTATACCTTCTGGTGGAATTAGTTTCTTGTTGCACAAAAAAGGATCTTCTGATTTCTTAATATGTATTACCTCATCATCTTCTTCATGGTCCACAGAAAATGAGTCTGAATGCACCGAGTCAACGTCTTCATCGCAGCTTTCAGTCTCTGTCCCTCCTTCTTCGTCTTTCTCTTCCTCAATCCAATCTAGAACTGGTTCGTTAGCATGATCAACAAACACTTGAATTCGTCCAGCATTACTAAGGGCAGCATCAAGAAACCTCGTGTAGTCATCTTCATCGGTCAAAGGTCTCAACCCATCTAGCATGGACATCTGTGGAACACAATAATAAGCAGCAGGTACCCGGTCCTTAACCAATTTCCGTAACAACACCATCATCTCTTTAATCCCCATATTACAGAAATCCACATCGGTAATCACCTGCTTTCGGGGGTAGAAATACACAAGTGGTCGTGGTGCAAATGCACCTTCATACAGGACTTCAACTTCGATGGTTTGTCGTGATCGATTGGATGGACTCGCCATCCTTGGCTTCAACTGCGAGTTCGATCAATCGATGGAGGATTAGGGTTTTTTACTGAATGGGTTTTACTGAAGCGTATCCGAACCACCATCCACGTAATAACATTTTAATTGCCACGTAACACTATAACCTGTTGATAACCGGATACATTGACTCATTACCTGTTAAAGCCGGTTGCATAGGGTGTGTTGTGAACATGGATGAAAGATTAATGGTTAAAGGTGAACAAAAGGGTTACTTCGATGGTGTTTTTTGTACGAAAAATACTTCGATGGTGTTTGTTGTACGTTTGTGATACATAATTACCTTTTTAAGTCATTTTCCCTAATTTGACATGGGCCAGAAGGCCAAGAAAAGTATTAAAACCAAAGAAACCATCGATAGACAACCCCATTTTTGCTACTAACAGTTTGTAGTCTGGTAAACCAATTTGTTAACTTATCTTCTGATTAGTGTTTTTGATCTCAAAGACAAAATGGTGAAGGATCGAAAGGTAGGTGTGGCGATGGATTTCTCCAAGAGCAGCAAGGCTGCTTTGCAATGGGCAATCGATAACTTAGCTGACAAAGGTGATACGTTCTACATCATCCATATCAAATCTCCTTCCGGTGATGAATCCCGTAACAAACTCTGGGCCACCTCCGGTTCTCGTAAGCTCAGATCCATCGTTTCTTATTCTATTGTTTCGATTTTGTTTTATAAAAGATGTATTGATTTAGTTTTGTTGTGCGTTATCAGCCTTGATTCCATTGGTGGAGTTCCGTGAGCCGGAAGTGATGGCCAAGTACGACGTGAAGACAGATATTGATGTTCTTGACATGCTTGACACCGGAGCTAGACAAAAAGAGGTTTTGGCTTTTTCAGTTTTGCTTCTTCTTCGATCCTCATTCAAACATTTCGTTTTTCTAGATTCAAACTTTTGATCCAGATTTACAGATTTCTAGTTCAATAGTATAATTTTAATGTGAAACTTATTTTCATTAGATTCACCCCGGATGCCAAATCCGATGAACTTCATACCTCACCAAATTCGTTGACTGTGATTCAGGCTTTTAGATCTATCATAACAAATTTCAACCATTTGTTTTGAAACTTCCACAGTCCAAATATTCAATAATAAATGCTGTATCCTTTAATCTAAACTTCAGTTTGTTAATTTGAATTATAACCGAAACGAATATGATTTTGCGTTCGGAAAAGTACAAGAACTAATTGATCGGAACAAAAGTATGAAATTTATGACTTCAGTTTAGATCGGTCCAATTCCTTTACTAACTTATTTGAAATATATTTGATCAGATTCATGTAGTGACCAAATTGTATTGGGGAGATGCAAGGGAGAAGCTGATTGAAGGGATTGAAGATCTAAAGCTGGACACACTGGTCATGGGTAGCAGAGGACTCAGTGCACTTCAGAGGTACCTTCCTATTTCTTGTCTTTTTCTTTAATCCATTTACATAAACGTGTCTCTAAAGTATGTTCAATAGACAGTTTTAGCCATTCGGAATGAAAAAAACGTATTTTGGCGCTGTGGTTGACAATTTACCACTTTGGAAAGGTTTTTTTCGACATTTAAAACTAAATTAAACCCGATGGTGGATTGTATAAAAGTTCAAATATATTTTGGCGCTGTTTTTTTTAAATAATTGTTTCTATAAAAATCTCTTAATTACAATTTACATATGTCTTAAGATATATGAAATGTTATTATTGTATTAATGCGTATTTAACTCATTATTAGAATACCTTATTTATACAATCTTCAAATCTGGGGATATATTCGGTAATGATAATCATATATCGATATTAAGGCTAAACGGTATCGTTGCCTATGAAGTTGTAGGCATCGGCTGCCATATAGGATGCCTACGAAAATGTCTTTGGATGCATATAATGGGAGGTGGATGCTACCACCATTTTTATTATTTTTAAATTTAATGTTAAATTGAAAGAAGAGAGAGATAGAGAGAATAAAGGATACAGAGAGAAGAAAGAGAAAGAGTTCATCGGCATCTTCATGTAGCCTAACCATGCTTACAAATGATGCCTACAATGTGGGATGGTGTTGCCGGCGGCATCAACATGCCACATAAATGCCGATGTGATTTTTTGAAACCATACCGTATAGTCTAATACTTTAAAAAATGTACGACGCCATGTTTAATGATATAGATTTCATTGATAAAGACAAAACTTCATAAATAGTCATTATGATTTCACAGAATATCAACTTTAGTCTCTCATTTTTAAAAACCTTAAAGATAGTCTCTGTGGGTTTAAAAAATTTCATAAAGGGTCTCTCCGTCAACTTTTAGCAGTTAAGTAGATAATGGATGATGGCAAAATGGCTTTTCCATAGCAGAAACTATTTATGAATAATTTCCAAATATTTTTCTTTACATAGGTGGTCCCTGTGATTTCAATTTATATCGTTGTTGTTCCCTCTCTTATATAAAATGATTTTATATTCTTTTTATTATATTTTACCTTTTAAATTTCTTTTTTGTTTCACCTTTCTTTTTTTTCTTTTTCCTTTTTAATACATTATTTAATTTTTTTTATTTTTATATCCTTTTTATATGTTACACTTTTTTATTTTTTTCTTCTTTTACTACATTATTCAAATATTTTTTTTTATTTATTTATGCCCTTTTTATTATATTTTACATATTTTATTTTTTTATTTTCTTTTAGTTTATTTTTAATTCTTTTAATACATTATGTAAAAAAAATTATTTTTACACAATTTTTATTATATTTTACTTTGTTAGTTTCTTTTTTCTTTTTTCTTTTCCATTTTCCTTTTTCTTTTAGTTTATATTTCCTTTTTTTAATGCAATATTTAAAGATCTTTTATTTTTATACCCTTTTTATTATAATTTATATTTTTTTATTTCTTTTTTTCTTCTTCTTTTACTTTAGTTTTTCATTCTGTTAATACATTATTTAAAGATTTTTATTTTTATATCATTTTTATTATATTTTACTTTTTTCTTTTCAGTTAATTTATATTTATATTATTATTAAATAAGAAAATGCTTCCACCATTACCTCCATCATGCAACACCTTCGTCATCTTCTTCTTCCTCCCGCAGTACCATGACTTCATCTTTATTCTATCTTTCATATAAATAAAACTCGTCAAACTGGTGAAACACAATTTGCAGTACTTAGTAAAAACTTTGACCTGTCTTATTTATTTATCGATGTTGCTGACAGTAACGTGGTTAGCCCAGGTGACGAGGACGTGGATTAAATATAACCCGTTAAAGTTTTTAATATGTACTGTAAATTGTATTCCATAAGTTTAATAAGTTTTATTAATATGAAAGACAAAATAAAGATGAACTCACGGTGCTGCGGGAGGAAGAAGACGACGACAAAGGTGACAGATGGTGGTAATGGCGGTATACGGTGGTAGTAATGGTGGAAGCCTTTTCTTATTTAATAATAATATAAAAATAAATTTAAATCTAAATTAACTATAAAGAAAAATATAATAATAAGGGTATAAAAATAAAAATATTTAAATAATGTATTATAAAGAAGGAAAAATAAACTAAAAAAATGAAAACAAAAAAGAAAAAAAAAAGTAAAAAAGGTAAAATACAATAAAATTTGTATAAAATAAAAAATCTTTAAATAATGTATTAAAAAGTAGAAACTAAAAGAAAAAGGAAAACGGAAAAAGAATAATAAAAATAAAAATAAAAAGAAACTGAAAAGATAAAATATTATAAAATTTGTATAAAAAGAAAAATTTTCAAATAATGTATTAAAAGAAGGAAAAAAAACTTAAAGGAAAACGAAAACGAAAACGAAAAAAAAAAGACTAAAAAAATGTAAAATATATAAAAATAAAAAAAATCTTTAAATAGTTTATTAAAAAAAGGAGATAAAAGGAAAAGATGAAAATGCAATTAGGAAAAAATAGAAATTAAAAATGTAAAATATAATAAAAAAATATAAAAGTCTTTTTATATAAATGAGGACCAACGACGATACAAATTGAAATCACATAGATTATACATGTAATGAAAAATACTTGGAGATTATTCATAAATGGTCTCTACTATGGTAAAGATCATTTTGCCCTTATCCGTTATCTCATTAATGGCCAAAAATTGACGGAGTCATTTATGAAAATTTTCAAACCAATGGACTATCTTTGAAGTTTTTAAAAGTTAAAGACTAAAGTTGATATTCCGTAAAACCACATGAACTATTTATAAGGTTTTGTCATAGATAAATATTACATTTTCTAATGTTACAATGATAGAAATTCGGTGTATAGGGTGGCAAAAATACTGATTTATAATACTCTTAAAAATTGCTGAGGGCGACCCTCAACAATTTATGTCTAATTTTTTAATTTTATATAATCCATACATTATCATAAACTATATCGTTTAAATTTTGAATGAATATCTATCCATAGTTCCATACAACTATTTGACCAACTTCTATTTAATATTTTAATGAAAATTTTAAAATTTTACCCATTTGACTTATTAGAGATACATATAATCCAAATCGACCCATCTTTTAATAATGTTATCAAAATTACCGCATCCAATAAAATATATATGAACAATTGTAGCATGATATAGAATGTAATACCCATTTGATAATCTATTCGACCAACGGAAAATGTGTTCCAAGCTTGTAACATTTCCATTATTATAAACTATAACATCTTTAACGTGTATGATTGTTACATTGCAGGATAATACTGGGAAGTGTGACAAACTATTTGATCACTAATGCACATTGTCCCATCACCGTTGTCAAAGACAAGCACTGAGCTTGTTTGATAATATTAACTATGCATCGAGTACTACTACCGCTTCATGCTTCCTTGTTTTCCTTATGTCGTATTTATATTAATCTCTGTGATATGACAAAACCAAAACTTAATAAATCATTGTTCAATTTGCTTTCGACCGCGCAATTGCAAAAAATTGCTTTACGAACAAGAAGACATATGCACATTTAGAAATTGACAATGACCAAATTGCACATGATGTGATCATTTTGTTGTATGTGTTAAAAAGGATGCCACATTGTTAAATAAAGCCTCACTAATTGCTATTTTTGTAATTATCCCTTATCTATATGTTATCTAGAAAAGAAAATTTTAATATTTAACTTGACCAAGTTCTCCCAAAGAAGTGTCTTGATTTGTTTGAAACTAAAAACGACGAAGAAATCGAAAGAGAAAAAGAGCTGAATCTTGTTGTGAGTATTGCTTGAATGAAAATGATACAACAATAAGGATCTTTATACGTAGCGGAGAAAAGGAAAACTAACCTAGCTAGCAAACTTGACTCACTCTTACAAATTGGGTGATTTGACAGCATAGATATCAACATCCCCTCAAGTGCGATTTTCAATCTAACTTTAAAAATAGAAAGTGAGTAATCTTTTCGACACAACTCTATTTTTACATAAAAAATGGTATTATAAATAGCTTTATGTTAAATCTAAAATAACACTACTTATTTATACAAAAATAAAATTTTAGAATTTTCTTGTCATATGCGGTCATACGAGTTTAAATTTATATATATTGTTTAAAGCTAATAATATAAAAGTCACTGTAGTTTGATCAAAATCCGGTTTAAGCACTATATTTTATTTTGTTCTATAAAAAACACTCATATTTTCAAAATAATTCATAAAAACCACTCATATTTTCAAAAATATCCATTGAAACCACTATAACAAATAAAAGTCATGATTTTATAACACAAATTCGGAACACTCATTACCCCCGTTGCATTCAAAATTTAGTGGATTTACTTGGACACCCCACGTACTCATAACGTGACCGAAAAGTTGCATTAAAGAAGAAAAACTCACATGTATGTAGATAACTTTATGTATAATTTTCACTGTAATTGACTTCCAATATTTGCTTCAAATATCGTTATAAAACTTTTCACATAATCTTTCGATGAAAATAATCATTAAAAGTTATAAAATAAAACGAATATTGGTCACTATGAAATTCTTTGAAAGTATGAGTGGGTTTTATGGAACAAAAAGAAATATAGGTTAAACCAGAATTTTGGCCAAACTATAGTGGTTTTTATGTTATTAATTTATTTAAGAGTAAACTACATTTTTGGTCCCTATGTTTTTCACGAAATTGCACTCTGGGTTCAACTTTTGAGATTTCACTTCTAGGGTCCTTGTGGTTACATTTTCGCTACACTGAAGGTCCCCCATGGGGTTACCGTCTATTATCCTCCGTTAAATACCAGTAAAAAGACAGAAATGACCTCCTTTTTTGTTCCTTTCTTATATTTGTTATTTTCTAAAATTCAGGGACTAAAATTGCAATTTACACAAGCCCGTAACCTAAAAAGGGGAACCGTTCAAGCAGTCTCCGTCGGCCGGAATGGGGGAACCGTCGCTGCAGCTCATGTCGTCTTCGCCTGCTGAATGGGGGAACCGTCGCTACAGCTCATGTCGTCTTCGCTTGCCAGAATGGGAGAATCGTCAAAGAGAAGGGCGGATTCAGATCCGTTCAAGCAGTCTCCACCCTCGTCCAACCTCATACCACCCTCGCAAAGGGGGTCGGTAGGCAACTCCGACGAGACTAAGGCAGGACCCTCGCAAAGTGGGTCGGTGGGCAACTCTTGCGAGACCAAGGCAGGACGGGAACCACCTAGATGTGATTTGACGACGACCACGCCCTCAATATCAGAACGAGAAGCCAGCAGATCCCGAGTCAGAAACGATCGTTCAACATCAATATCATGAGTTGAAAGTGGACATCTGAATAAGTTGTGGTGTACGTGCTGGAGGCAGATGTTTTGCTCTTTTTTATGAATGATGGGGGATTGTTAGCCATTTCTCTATTGTAAGCCATTTGCGATGGTGTTTTAGAATTTTTCATGCTGCCAAATGTGAAAAGATTGTACGATTGAGTTTACAACACTCACTATGTATCCACTATAAAACATCGGCTTCTCCTGCTAGCAGGCATGTTGCTCTTGTTGATGTAGATGTAATTTAACTTGTTAACTTTGCCTTGCATATCCTTCCATTTTGAGTTCACATGATGCCTATTATGATCGATACCACGAAGTTGTGTCTTGAAGTGCTCCAACACTGGCTCCCAAAAGGACTTATGCCTTTGATGATTTCCACGTTCTTCGTCTTCCGAAATACTTATATACATCTTCGCTAACACCATTTATTCTCTTTTGTCCAATGGTCGTTGTTTTATCCTTTGTGTATGAATTCTTCGTTGGGTTGTGGTTTATGGTAGTGGTCGGCGTCATCACTTGATTCGTTGTTTAGATTTTGAGAATTCAGTTTCATCGGTTGATTCATCATTTTGGTTTTCGGGTTCAAAGAAATGCGATGTGTTGGGACCGTAATATTTAGATGGATTTTGTTGGAAGATACTATAACACAGGTAGGGTCATAGGGGTAATCTTGAGGGAGTACATTATGTGACATCCGCCTAAAATGGATTCGGGTCAACCCAACCCAATTGGGAAATTTAATAAACCCTACTCAAGATTTACTTGACGCTAATAGGATCAAAACCTATACAATACGATATAAATTGACGTTAATAGCAAAATAGCATAGTATAACGTTATAACTATAATCAAATTAAATTATGATACCATATTAAAATCAAATCAAAATATGATACTCTAATTAAATTAAAAGAGTCAAACTTGAATACTATAATTAAACTTCAAATCAAAGTAGATTGTTATAATCAAATAATAACCTATTTTTTATAAAACTCTATTTTTATAAACTCTACATTAAATTTTATAAAATTCTTATATTAATTAGTGTATTACATAGAGATGCTTGTACTAGTGGGAAATTATGAAGACCACCTAAAGTCAAAAGTTATTCCCATGGTCTCCCACTCACACCTCTCATCATCTTTCCTTTCATTTTTCTCCCCACACATTATTCTCATCACCACTCAAACCCTCTCTATCCTTTCTCTCCCTCTCAATCTCGAAATTCATCTAAGAAATATCAATTTTCCAGCCAAGAACAAGCTCTCATACTCAAATCTTCATCCCTATTGAAGCATTCATCAAGGTATGTTGTTAAAAGTTCCAAATTCATACATGAAACAAATTAAATCCACCAAAATATCTAAAACTCATTTTATGCATAAACCTGATTTTTCTAAAGATCCCATCAATAAAATAAGAAGTTCTGGAAACTTTCAGAAAATAACTTATTTTTATTGAATTACTATAATTATTGCACTAAAATAAGGCAATAATTCACATAAAATACTTTTTGCAGTCAATAAATTCTGGGAATATTTTGGAACAACCCATATATTGAGTAAAGTGGATTTATAAAGTTTCATGCATTTATATTACTGTTTGATGCTTATTTTGTATTTTATTTTGTTGTAGATAAATAAATTGCAAAATATAGTTATGTATGTTAAAAACTAGATTTTATATTTTTCGCACCTTATTCACATAGTAAAGACTCCATGACTAAATTTACAGATTTTTGTAAGAATGTTTTCTTATTTTTCCTGATTTAATGTTTATTTAATGGTTTAAATTGATAATAAATAGCTACACATGTCCAAAAAATTATGACACCTTATCCGAATATCATATATAACATGGTAATCATAAATAAAAAGTCTAATTAATTTCTCTTAATATTTTCCTATTATTTATGATTTTATTGATTAGTTAATAATGAAAAACATAAGAAATAGTTCCCTTAGTCCAAAATATCCAAAATATTTACCGTAGGCTCAATATAATGTTAGAAAACTATGGTTAATTTTCCAGAATTTTTAGGGATCATTTTTTATTTTTCCCGAATTTTGTTGTTGTTTAATCATTAAAATACTAAATAAATACTAAAGCAGTTAATAAAAATATGAAAATTTTACAGTAATTACTATTTTATGAAATAATTATTTTCTGATAATTTCAGAATGTTTCATTACTATTTAGTATTTAAAACCATTTTCCTAAATATCTAAGCATGTAAAAAAGCATTTTAATGATTATTTCATATAAATAATTGTTTATAATATATAAAAATCTGTAAATATTTATAATTTGAGTAGTTATTATTTTAATAAGAAATTATTAAAATATGTCCTAAAGTGAAAATATAAATTAATTAAGCAAAGTAATTAATTCAATTTAAAATTCATTTAACATATAAATACATTAATATTCAAAACAAAATTTGGATAATTGTTAATTCATCTAATATAATAATATGTGTCTAAATTATTTTTATTAATACTATATTCCCATTTATCGATTCCTAAACCAAAACTATTAATTATAATAGGTTCCACGTCGTTTTGACCCGAGCCGTCTATCGTACAACACGCGCATTCATTATTGGACTAATGTGAGTATTCTACTCCATATTTTATAATTTTAAATACTTTTGGGGTGTATCATGTGGTTTTAATATGTTCCAACTTCATTTTATTATTTTTTCACCATTGAGACATTGTTGGGACATTTATATGTGAATCATTATTTGTATAATTGTTGTTTGTTTACGCTACATGTACTTGTAGTGCGTTACCATTTTTAGTTTAATCTCCATGACTATTCCCGTATTTTTGAGGTACGTTATGGACAATAATAGCGCTATTGGGTTGACCACCCCGCCTTGGGACACTAAGGTGATTGATTGCACGTGGTTGAGTGTGTATGATGATTATATGCTCCATCATATATATATACTTATATGTATATATAGGGTGAGGACTTGTTGTTGTTGTTGTTATCATTTGTTAATCAATTTTTTATTTATAAATTGTTATCTCAATAACACTTGTTTGCCAACTTCAAAAGAAAACAAATTTCAAATTATTCAAACTCACAATTTTCTTTAATAAAACTAGATTACTCACCAACTCTCGTAGTTGACCTGTTTTTACCCATGATGCAGATTTGAAGAATGAAGTTGATGAAAAGTAGGGTGTACCTTAGAAACCCAAAATACTATTTAAATTTCATGTAATAAATGTTGTTGTATTTGGATTTGTATTTGTATGTTGTGGATTTTGTTTGCATACTTAGTACTTAATTGAATCTAATCATATTATAACATAGTTGTCATGAGATTTTGAACAATATATCACGCCTTGATCGATTCCGCCAAGGATCGGGGTGTGACACATTAGTTATACACTTATTACACCGCCATTTGTTGTTGTTGGTATGAACATTATTGGTATTGAGGAAAATTAGGTATTTGGGTTTGGGATTTGACGAACCGTCTTCGCGTTGATGGTTTCTTCGTTGAGAAGAGCTCGGTTTTTTGGATTTGTCGCCGTTAAAATCCATTTGAATTTGAAGAGGAAATGGATTTGATAGAATTGAATATTAGAAAACGTGTAAAATGATGGTGTGATTTTTGACTTTTGAGAAGGATGTATTTACATTAGTTAAATAATTTAATTAATTTTTTTAAAATCACCTTTCAGGCTAGTTGTATTTGTGATGATGATGACGATGAACCCGCTTCACACACCATCGCATGACCCCATGGTACCGTTGTTCTTGATGATATCACCCCGACCTTTCGCCATCTAGAAGAGGATTTCGTCCAATTTCATGATATGACCATTACAAAATGGCTTAGGTTTTCGTTCAATTTCATTATGTATACAGGGTTTCAATGGATATTTTTAAATTTTGAGAAATCATTTTCTAGTTTAATTTAGATATTTACTTGTATAACATACTGATTTTAGTAGTATATTTTGTAAACAATAAATGTTAAAGATTTTAAGTTTGATTAATGGATATTACATAATTTGATTATTATTTCACATAATAATATAACTAATGTACATGGTTTATATTTTAATGTTAGAGATACAATTATTAATGATATCATCATTAGTAGGATTAAAAGTTTGATGACATCATTGCCTTATCTTTTTAAAGTTATCTTATAGTATTTGAGTTGGATGAAATTCGTATAGTTCATGCGAAATTGATATAAAGTGCATCACTTCATCATTATGTAATATGTTTTTCAATCATCTGTGACTATTTAAGGGCTCAAAATGACATTTTTTATGTTTCTAAGATTTATTGAATCTTTATTTTTAGGGTTAATGAACTAAATGCGTAACGAACTTTGGTGTTTGTCCACATTTAGGTAATCATGTTTTTTTATACACATTTGACCAATATACTTGTTTGACTTGTTCATTATGAGGTAATAGTACATACGATTACCGATATATTACCTTATTATGAACATGTCTAACAATATACTGGTCAAATGTGTATGAAAAAAATATTGTTACCTAAACGTGGACAAAAACCAAAGCTCGTTACCTATTTATTATACATCTAAAATGCCTAATTTTTTATGTTTAATTGTTTTTTGTTTTTGTTTTAGAAATTTAACCTCTTGATCGGTTTTGATATCATTTTCGAAGTACATTAGTAATTAGATGCTTTATCACATGTTGTGTACAACTAATGACCATTTAAAACCTTGAAAATTGCTTATTTGAAAAAGAGTTAACAATTCTAATAGTCTTAAACAAATAAAAACGATTATAGGCAAAAGGAATAAAAAATAATGAAATAATATTACATTCATCGTGTTCATTGCTTCATCGTAACTCATGTCATTTTAAATGAACAATTGAGTCTTCGAGGTAAATATCATGAACAATGGGTATCTTGAAGTTGTGTGAAACGATTAATTCAATGGCCTTAATTCCCGACGAAGTTATATATTTTTTAATTTGTTATTTCAAATTAAAAGCGCTAAGATCTAAAAAATATTATATAATAATATAGAAGTATTTAAAAGCATAAAACAATTAAAGAGTTTCCTTTCATCCGTCCAAATTTAGGTAACCATGTTTTTTTTGGTACACATTTGACCGTTATACTTGTTTGACTTGTTCATAATAATGTAATATTACCGGTAATCGTAGGTAATATTACCTTATTATGAATATGTCAAATAAATATACTGGTCAAATATGTAAAAAAAAACATGATTACCTAAATCTGGACAAATATCAAAGTTCGTTACCCATTTACTTTATTATCCCTTATTTTTAATGTTTGACGTAGATAACTAGTTATGGATCTTATCATAATTAATTCTCTTTTATGGCCACCATTTTCTTAAATATATTAATAAGAATATAAGTATATGACATAATAACAACATAACAAGGTATTTAACTATTTATGCATTTTACAAACACAATAATAATGACTAGTTGTTGAGAATGGACCATTCATACATTTTCTGTTAGAACGACCACCACTAGGTATTGGGTATGAAAACCACCAGCCTTAAGAGGAAAGCTAAATAAAATGTGGACCGTAGTGGCATAATTTGTTGGTGGTTCGAGCCGTGTAAAATTTGAAAACATTATTTTGTATTTGTTAAAATAGATTGAAAAATTTAATAATAATAATAGTAATAGTTTTTTTTTTTTTTTTATGAAACGATATGAAAAAAAAAAATTGAAATATCGCAACAAACTACATACATTGTCTTAGATTAGTCTTAAAATATTTTTTTGTACACGTCGGGTCTTTAGACAACTAATTTTTTTCCAATTAAATTCTTATCACCAATTATAAAAGATTTACCAGTTAAACTATTTTCTTTGTTCTATTTTGGTCGAAAAACTTATTTAGGTACACCTAGGGTGCATCAAAAAATATACATTTTTATTGTTTTCTATAGCATTATATGCGTATTTTATATCATTATTATTGATATTTATTGTTAATTATTAATAATAGTTAAATTCTACTATCTTATTATCCATATTTTATGCATATACTCGGTAAAATACAAATCGGTTTGGGATGAAGTATGGTCTACGGATCGGACCGAGCCGGACCAAAAGCAAACTAGGATCGAACCGAATTGGACTTGAATATGGACCGAAAACCGAACCGATTATGGGTGTAAGGTCCCCATTCAGTTTCGGTTCGGTTCTTATGGTCCAAACCGAATTAGGACCAAAGTTGAAGTTGTTGTGTAATTAGAAATGAGTATGGTCCGTAGACCGGACTGAAACCAAACCTAGATTGGATGGACCATGGACCGAAACCGAAAACCAACATTATCAAGGACCGAAAACTAAATCATATTATGTAAATCGGTTATGCTTCGATCCAGTCTGGATCGTTTTTCGGTTCGGTTTGATTTTTCCGGTTCATACGCTCATCCCTAAAATCAGCTCTCACAAATGGACACCAACAAGGCAACGAATTGTATTAAACTTATTTATCTATTCAACCCAACTTACTTTATTTGCAATTTTAATTTTAAAATCATTAATGATACTTAAGATATTGTTTTGTTATATCTCCTAAATTATAATGGAAATATTATACATAAAATTTTTCAATCCATTATCCATTGTATTATTATAATATATTCGATTGCTTTATTATTAATAGTTCAACTTATTTATCTATTATATCTACAAATTGTAATGATAAAATCACAAAAATAACATTTCAACCCGTTATCGAAGATACTTTGAAGATTAGGAAGGTTAAGGTTGTGTTTGGCGTGGCGCGCCACAACTGGCATATAAACTAACGTTTTTTCGAGCTTTTTTAAGTTGACATGTTTGAGAATCCAAAAACTAATTTATAAGCAAGCTAACAAGCTAGGTTTTTTCAACACTACTAATAGTAACGTTTTGAGTAGCGGTTTCAAAATGTTCCCATTTTACCCTCACAGGTAATATGCTTCCTTTATCCCAAATTATCTATGCTTCCTTTATCCCATATATTATCTACGCTTTCTTTATCCCAAATTGACATATATCTACGTTTCCTTTACCCTTCATAACTATATTCGAAGAAATGACTCGACATATATGATTTTCAACATCGTTGAACAACATTTTGATTACGTACATTTAGAAGAACAAAACAACCATTCAATATTTAATCATGCGAACATTCGAGAGTCACATCACGATATGCGAGAACTTCGTGATAATATTGCGAATATGATATGGGATGTAAGAAATTTATTTTAAAATCTGTAATATTTTATTTAGTATTTACTTTAATTTAATTTAATGTATTATGGGTTTTCTTATAATATTTGATTAATTTCGTGCATGTCCTTTTATGTCATTTTACGATTTCCAGCTAGTTTTATCAGTTAGTTTTTACCAAACGTCATCTATTATCAGCTAGTTTTTCAGCTCAGCTAGTTTTTTTAGTTAGTCGTTAGTTTCTAGCTACCGCTAGTTTTTCAGCTAGTAGTTAGTTTTTCAGTTAGTCTGCCAAACATAGCCTTAAGTTGGTTTTTGACTTATAAGAATCATTTATATTTATCTTTGTTGCTTCATCTGAATCAAAAGGACTTGTGTATTTTAAATCTTTTATGCTAACTTGCATTCTTTACTTTCGGTTGATCTAGATATTTCATCCAAATGTACATCACTCAGTTAGTGAAATACAAATGGTACAAAAGATTAATATGGAAAATAAAATACTATAATTTATTATTATTATTATTATTATTATTATTATTATTATTAATGCCAAATTCCATAAAAACCAAATGTTTTTTTAATCACTTAAATATTTTTTTTTCTATTTTTACTACTAATAGTTCTTTTAAAACGAAGTTTTCCCAGTAATAAATTGCAAAAACAAAGAAAGTCCCTATTTTTAAGAACCAACCATACACAAAAAAAGTAAATTACAAGAATTGTCCATCGTGTAAATCCCAAAAGGTACGTTTAGTCCCTATTTTTAATTTTTAACTCGGACTATCTCTTATGTCATTAAAAGTTACACGCTTCTTCCCATAGACATAAACGACTATATTGTCCTTTTTATTTCTTTTTATTTAATTTTCATTTATTTAGTATTTGTTTAGTATTTTTTAATTTTAAAAAATAAAAAATAACCCCACCCCCTTCATACACACACACACACTCTCTCTCTCTATCTTCTTTCTTTCTTTCTTTCTTTCTTTCTCTCTCTCTCTCTCTCTCTCTCTCTCTCTCTCTCTCTCTCTCCTCTCTTTTGGGTCATCTCCTTTTCCCTCACCCTTTAACCCTAACCCAACATTTAAAAACCCTTTGAAGAAACCCTAAATAACCTCCAACCACCATCAGACCAACTACCACCATCGCCTTGAAGCCACCACCACCACAATTCCCTGAAGTCGGCATCACCGTCACATTGTTTCCATCAAATTTCCCTTGAACTAAAATGTAACCACCACCACTTACCTTCCTTAGAACCCATCTCCCTGTCTCCCTTTCTTTCTTTCTTCCTCTCTCTCTCTCTCTCACACTCTCTCTCCCTCTCTCTCTCTCTTTCAATTACTCACTCTCTCAATCTCGATTTGATCTTCCATCTATTGAAATCGTATTACCTTTAAAAGTGTGTACAAATCGTATTTATGTGAAAGTAAGTTATTATAGAGGTGTCTAGTTATTGATATGTGTAGTTCATAGCTGCACAAGCATGAATACAAGGAATGCGAGATATTTCCCAAAATCTACAAGTACAAAACCCTTGTTCTAAGTCTACTTGAATGCATCAAACGCCAACCTAACTTTAAAAACATATGATTCACTTACTACAATAGCCCATAACATGTATTTCATATAATGTTAGTACAAAACTTTATTTAAAACCAATTACTACAAACAAGAAAGTGTACCTCATGTCAGCATACCAGTCTTCTAGATTTCTTAATATTGCAAGACAGACATCATCATTCCATGTCAAGTGTTTGTTTGACATTCTGTAAAACATTTCCATAACATAATTCCTTATATGCTCTAACATGGTAAGGAATGGTTTTGTCATTACTTACAGTATGACATAATTGAACATTTAAGATAGCCCATTTACTATAGCTTCACAAGCCCTCCCATTAGCAGAGAATACTCTACTCCAAGTTGTGGGTGTCTTTGCATAAGTTATTCTCAAAAATGCATATGCATAGCTTTTAGTTCTTCCATTCCCCCCCCCAATGACTTTGTGGTTGGAGTGGTTGCTCCCCAAAACAATCTTTTATAATCCACACCATTATACGACTTTTGAAATTAGCATAGACATGTCTTGCATATGTCATGTGCTATACTAATGGCAAAATAGCATTTGCAACATATTCAACAAATTTATAATTGCATCACCATAAATTTTAGTTGGATAAATGTCTACAAAATAAACCTAAATAGTTCAACAGATATTATATTGCATTACATTATGCCGATCCGAGATCATAGTCATTCCACCACCCTTTCATATGGCAATGTCATACACAAGAAACTCTAGAACCACTCCCAATTTGCCATGTTTTCAACATCAACCATATTCTATGCAATTGGATATACATGGTCGTTCTCATCCCTTCCTATTACAGTTAATTCCCCTTTGCATTACCCTTTAATAAAACATCCCTAATCTAATCATCTTTGATTTCCTTGAAACATACATAAAACCTATGAAAGTATGTGCATCCACCTCGGGTTAGATAGGATAATCTCATATGCATAGTCTCATATACAGTCATCATATTTTGTCAGCTTCATATTTTTAATTTCCAATGCTTTTTTCTTTTCCTTGTAACATTTCCCCATTGACACTACATAACTAAACTTCTTATTTACTTATTATTTCATCTCTCTAGCTTTCATTATTGCCTCACATTCAACTGTTTAAGGAATTATTTTGCAGTCCAACCTAGATTCACCAATGTAACATGCCTAAACTCCTAATTGCAACCATGGTTTTGATCATGTCCCTTATTTAAAAAGATTTTTTCTTGTTCATCCATGAAGCCTATAGTTTAAAGGGACAAGTTTTACCTTTCTTGTCAAAACCAAGGGTTTGACTACCCTAATTAAACAATCATTGACAACAATATAATTTGTGAGATAGAAATGTAATTGCTTTTTATTAGCATACATTTCATTAAGATCTCGTTTATATTCTTCCAAAAAATAGATAGGTCATATATATTACATTGAGTACTAACTTTAACAATATCTGTCACACCCCGATCCTTGGCGGAATCGATCAATGCGTGATATATTGTTCAAAGTCTCATGGCAACTATGTTATAATATGATTAGATTCAATTAAGTACTAAGTAGGCAAACAAGATCCACAACATACAAATACAAATTCAAATACAAACAACATTTATTACATCAAATTTAAATAGTCTTGTGGGTTTCTAAGATATACCCTACTTTTTATCAACTTCATTCTTCAAATCTGCATCATGGGTAAAAACAGGTCAACTACGAGAGTTGGTGAGTAATCTAGTTTTATTAAAGAAAATTGTGAGTTTGAAATATTTATAATTTGAAACTTGTTTTCTTTGGAAGTCGACAAGCAAGTATTATTGAGATAACGGTTTATATATCAAAAATTGATTAACAAATGATAACAACAACAATAAGTCCTCACCCTATATATACATATATATGTATGTATATATATATATATATATATATATATATATATATATATATATATATATATATAGGATGGAGCATCTAATCATCATACACACCCAACCACGTGCAATCAATCACCTTAGCGTCCCAAGGCGGGGTGGTCAACCCAATAACACTATTATTGTCCATAACGTACCACAAGAATACGGGCATAGTCATGGAGATTAGACTAAAAATGGTAATGCACTACAAGTACATGTAGCGTAAACAAACAATAATTATACAAATAATGATTCATGTATAAATGCCCCAACAATGTCTCAATTGTGTTAAAATAATAAAGTGGAGTTGGAACATATTAGAACCACATGATACACCCCAAAAGTATTGTAAACTATAAAATATGGGGTAGATTACTCACATTAGTCCAATAAGGAATGCGCGTGTTGTACGATAGACGGCTCGAGTCAAAATGTCGTAGAACCTAATATAATTAATAGTTTTGGCTTAGGAATCGATAAACGGGAATATAGTATTAATAAAAATAATTAGACACATATTCTTATATTAGATGAATTAACAATAATCCAAATTTTGTTTTGAATATTAATGTATTCATATGTTAAATGAATTTTAAATTGAATTAATTACTTTGCTTAATTAATTTATATCTTCACATTAGGCAAGATTTTAATAATTTCTTATTAAAATAATAACTAGTCAAATTATAAGTATTTACAGAATTTATATATTATAAACAATTATTTATATGAAATAATCATTAAAAATGCATTTTTACATGCTTAGATATTTAGGAAAATGGTTTTAAATACTAACCAGTAATTAAACATTCTGAAATTATCAGAAAATCATTATTTCATAAAATAGTAATTAATGTAAAATTTTCATATTTTTCTTAACTGCTTTAGTATTTATTTAGTATTTTAATAATTAAACCACAACAAAATTCGGGAAAAATAATAAATGATTCCCAAAAATTCTGAAAAATTAACCATAGTTTTCTAACATTATATTGAGCCTACTGTAAATATTTTGGATATTTTGGACTATGGGAAGTATTTCTTATGTTTTTCATTATTAACTAATCAATAAAATCATAAATAATAGGAAAATATTAAGATAAATTCATTAAACTTTTTATTTATGATTAAAATGTTATATATTATATTCTGATAAGGTTTTATAATTTTTGGACATGTGTAGCTATTTATTATCAATTTAAACCATTAAATAATCATTAAATCAGGAAAAATAAGCAAAAATTCTTACTAAAATCTGTAAATTTTTTCATGGAGTCTTTAGAATGTTAATAAGATGCGAAAAATATAAAATCTAGTTTTTAACATACATAACTATATTTTGCAATTTATTTATCTAGAACAAAATAAAATACAAAATAAGCATCAAACAGTAATATAAATGCATGAAACTTTATAAATCCACTTTACTCAATATATCGGTTGTTGCAAAATTTTCCCAGAATTTATTGACTGCAAAAAGTATTTTATGTGAATTATTGTCCTATTTTATTGCAATAATTATAGTAATTCAATAAAAATAAGTTATTTTCTGAAAATTTCCAGAACCTCTTATTTTATTGATGGCATCCTGAGAAAAATCAGGTTTATGCATAAAATGAGTTTTAGATAGTTTGGTGGATTTAATTTGTTTCATTCATGAATTTGGGACTTTTAACAACATACCTTGATGAATGCTTCAAGAGGGATGAAGATTTGAGTATATTTGAGTGTTCTTGGCTGAAATATGAATATTTCTAGGAGGAATTTCGAGATTGAGAGTGAGATGAAGAATAAATATGGTTTGAGTGGTGATGAGAATAATGTGTTGGGAGAAAAATGAAAGGAAAGATGATGGGAGGTGTGAGTGGGAGACAATGGGAATAAACTTTTACTTTTGATGGTCTTCATAATTCCCCACTAACACAAGCATCTTAAGAGTTTTATAAAATTTAATGTAGTGTTTATAAAAATAGAGTTTTATAAAAAAATAGTTTATTATTTGATTATAACAATCTACTTTGATTTGAAGTTTAATTATAGCATTCAAGTTTGATTTTTTTAATTTAATTAGAGCATCATACTTTGATTTGATTTTAATATGGTATCATAATTTAATTTGATTATAGTTATAACGTTATACTATGCTATATTGCTATTAACGTCAATTTATATCGTAGTGTAAGGGTTTTGATCCTATTAGCGTCAAGAAATCTCGAGTAGGGTTTATTAAATTTCGAATTGGGTTGGGTTGACTCGAATCCATTTTAGGCGGATGTCACAATATCATCCTCTATTTCTGATTCCAAAATTCCTTCATTATCAGAGATGACATCATCTTTAATTTCTTGATCATCAACATTTTCTTTTGTAACAGGGACATGATATAAATCATAGAGAAAATAATCATGGGGAACCTTCAAATGTGAAGAACTTGCTTGTTCATCTACATCACTATCATCTAAATCCTCGTCAGCCATAAGTACTTTATCCACTGATTCACACAATGTTTGTTCTTCCCACTCACCATTTTCTAAGTGAACATAAACATTGTAATGAATCATAAACGAACTAAGTCAACACAAACATACCACAAACCAAATTTAGATACGAGTCAAGTAAAGAGAAACGTACCTTTGATCCATGGCATTTCATCTGATGATGTTGTTTTCTCCATTACCACATGCGATTGAATCTTAAATTTGTCTTGAATCTACTGTAAGTTATAAAGAAAACCTAATAAATTACGTATTGATCAAATGATCATCCATGGTTGAGGTATTGACGAAGGGTTAAATGAGCAAGGATGGTTTGACAAAGGATTTAATGACATTCCATGAGTTTGATATAGATATATAGAGGGTTACCTGGAGTTAAGCGGGTAATTGGTTAAGTTCTCAAGATTGAAACAAAATGGAAAAAGCAATGTATTAATTGAAACAAAAAAAGATATAGTGCCAAAACTGAAAAAAAATGAAACCATGGTGAGTTTTGTGCAATTTACCTCATTAATATTCACGAATCAATAAATTTATTTCATTAAATATATGAAAGTAAAGTGTTGTTTTTCAATGTTGTTTTTGTAGACAATAAGAATGACTTTGATTCTGTCTGAAAAAAGAAAACAACCACGTTATTATCTATATATAAATGTTGAACTTCTTTATAGAATTACAAATATTGTTTTTTGAATAAATTTTATAATTAGTCAATTAAAATACGTACTAAAATTTACACATAAGATAATTGTAATCTTATTCGATTAATATAAAAAAAACTAAAACTTATTAGATGTTTAAGGAAAGTTAAAATACCAAATGAGAAATATTTTTTGTAACTGTTGTCTTTTGATGTAAAATTAAAGATACTATTTTGGACTCTTGACTAATAGCTTTTGATGTAAAATTAAAGAAACTATTTTGGACTCTTGACTAATAGCTGATAAGCTAAAAAAAGTGTTTATGGTTTATAAAGTGCATGTTTGGGTGTGTTTGATATCATCTGAAAAAAAGCCTCTTAATCTATCAGCAGCCTCTTAAAAATTAAGAGATGGAACCATGTTTGAATAAAATTAAGAGGCACCCATAGTCATACCCGCCGCACCACAACCCACCCACCACATCCTACCACATCCCCATACCACCCCACCTACCACCACCCTACTCACCCACCCCCACCCTACCACACTACAACAATTCAGATGTTCCAACCAAACAGCATGTTAAACGTTCAGATCTTAAAATCTCAGACCCTCTTAGAAATTCAGACCTCTTAAAAATTTAGATCTTAAAGTTTAAGATCTTATCAAACAGGGCCTAATGCCGGTGCTTATCTATGTCTCATGTGCTAGACCTCCGAGCCAAACAAACTCAAAACCAACTTAAATACAACCCAACTACTTTGTTCATCATTCAAGTCTATGTACTCTACTACGATGTATATAATTAGGAACCTCCATCTATATTGTAATCAAATTTGTATGGTCTTACAATTTAATTTTTTATTTACATTTGAAAAAGTATTTAAGTTTTTGTACTAAAATTATTTTGTATTATAACATTCTTTTTTTAATCATTATTATCATATCTTAATAAGATAAAAGTAATTCCATTTCCTTAAAAATTAAAATACGTTAATATGCCTTTAGATTGGTTTAGAGTGACAAATAGCCATCAGTATAGGTGACCACAAATTTGGTAGTTCCTTGCCTACCACTCCAAATAAAAATGAGTAATGCTTTAACTTTTCATTAATTCGTCTAATTTTCTTCTAATAAAAGTCAGAATATTTTATAAGATCAAATCAACGCAATGATGGCTTTTTTGAATCGTTTTATTTCAAATGGTATATTTTTTAATGGAAAATTCTATTTATTCATACTAAATTCTTCTATTTCATCTTCCTATCTATTAAATAAGGACATCTGTAATACACTAACCATTTCTCTATGGGTGAGCAGCGGAACATGGTACCCGCTTTTGAACCGGAATCGCCGGTTTCGGAACCGAAACCGCCTTAAGCGGTTCCGGTTCTGGTTTCTAAAATGATGGAACCGCTTTAAGCGATTCCGGTTCCGATTCTTATATATATATATATATATATATATATATATATATATATATATATATATATATATATATATATATATATATATATATATATATATATGTATATATATATATATATATATATATATATATATATATATATATATATATATATATATATATATATATATATATATATATATAGATTAGGTGAGCATAATATACTATTTATTATAGGATCTTAATCTCATCCATTGTTTTAGATACTTGTATTGATCTATGATAGGAAAATAAATATAAGGATTTAGTAGAAATATATAGAACCTCTCTTTTTACATTACCGACTAAAATTTAATTTTCGTCTATTTTATTAAAGATAGAACATTACAACCAGGTTAACTATCACATTTTGATATATTGCTACCACTGAAATACGAAAATCATAGTAAATGGAAATATTAAGGTATATTATTATTTTGCATGAAATGAATATATATTCTATTGTTATTTATATTTATAAGTCTCTTGTAAAGTTCAAAATACCAGATTATTTCGCTAATTTAAAATGTAAGCTAATCAAATAAAACAAATCAAAAGTCCTATTGAATTATTCCGATTCTTGTGATTACATGCCATGAGGAGACAAATGTTCTTGGCGTCATCATGTTGTATCATGGCATGCATAGGAATAGCATCCCCACTCTTGTTTGAAAGTAAAATTACCAAGTTACCCTCTACGAAGTACCCTCCACGACAGAGAATTTTTTGGAGAAGATAAAATGATATTTTGTGATATACAAAGTGATTTTGAACTTTAAACGATTTTTTTTCACGGCAGGTTCAAACATTTTTGGGGTTCAGGACGAGAGACAAAACAAAGTCTTTATTGGTTCACCAAAAAACATGTATATAAAAACTTCTTATCTTTCTACTAAATTTTATTTCTTACCGGATTTATATTATATGCATACATACATACATATACACACAGGCACACATACACACGACGTGTTGGACATGCGGCTTTTGAGAGTTTTTAGATTTTAGTTTGTAAGAAAAAACTCGAAAAAAAAGTTTCGTTCGATAGCAAAATCTTTAAGTTTTTATTTTAAACAAAAAGTTCTTAAACCAAAAACTATTTCAAGTAGATTTTGAAAGCTTTTAATTTTTTAGAGTTTTTGACTTTTAACTCTTATATTATTTATATTTTAAAGCCTAACGGTCACTTTTGCTTAATATTTCAGCACAAAAAAAAAAAAAAAAAAACCTACTAGAACCCACTTTATAGCTACCACTGCCAGCTAAATTTGCTAAACACGTCTATATTATAATGTTTTAAAATGGATTATGATATTTTACTTTGAAACGAAACAAAAATAACGCAGAGGGCAATGTGGTCAATTTATTAATAAATTTATGGGCTCATAATTAGCATATTGCATCCCTAATAACACGCTCCCGTGAGATTACTTTGAGAACAAAATTTCAAATTATCACACATAATTATGCAACCGGAACGAACCCAAACAGGAGGCGCCTTGTTCAAGCAAGAAGACCTCTCTATGAATTCTTTGTATATAACAAAAACCAACACATCGGATGAAGCTCCAACAGCCAAGAAGAAACTGACAAGATCAAGCAACCCCAGATAACTTGTTCTTTAATTTGCAGAATTGATTCTTAGTTAGGTATTGGTTTTCCAAAAAAATGGATATTGCATTGCAAGGATTTGGCATGGTAGTGAATAATTCTGCTTATGATGATGATTCACCTTGTATTGTTGTGGATTGTGGGAGGAAGTCAGAGGAGGAAGGTGAGAAGAAAAAAATAGGGGTTTGTTTGGATACATGTGAAAAAGAAGAATTTGGTGGACATAGCAGCTCAAGCTCTGATTTCACTGCGTTGTTTGAAGCTTCTTTGAATGAAGAAAACACAACAAGCTTTGACGTCTCATCTTCTATTTCTTCCATGGATGTAACCACAGAGAAGAATGAGGTTGAAGCTCCACATTGTACCGATTCTGATCATTCGGCGCAACCCCTTTTGGGTCAAAAAAATTTGGAGAAACAAGGGCCAACACCACTCTCAGGTACGGGTTTTACCTATTTGTTAGTCCTAATTTCTGAGTCAGAATCAACAAATTGGGCCATATGATCACAGGGTTCTTCTTTCGGTTAATAACTTAGCTTAGTATCCTTCGTTTGATTGATGTATCTTAGTGTATTCTCTTTCATTAGCGGTTTAACCATCTGTTTCATCGATGTTTTATAAGTGCAGTTCAATATTTCTTAGTTTGATTATTCTTATGTTCATCTTTGACATGTGGTTCTGGTTGGTTGTTTGAATACATGTTTTGAAAATGATTATGTGATTATAGCTCCTTTAGGGTTTCGGTAGTGAGCCTATTCCTGCCTATGAATATTTAGGGTCAAGCAGTTAGCAATTGTTCACTTTCTCCCTGTTTGATGTTCCGTTTTTCATAGTTGATTTGGGTTTTGTTTAGAGATTGAAATGATGAAAGAAAGATTTTCCAAATTATTACTTGGAGAAGACATGTCCGGTTGTGGGAATGGTGTTTGTACAGCTTTGGCCATCTCGAACGCAATTACAAATCTTTGCGGTAAGCCGATCTATCAACAATAAAGCTTCAAAACATAGCAAATTCGATCATATATTACAACGCCTTCGATATTGTAGATTTTTCTAATTTTCTTGAAATTTCAGCCACACTTTTTGGACAAATATGGAGGCTTGAACCTCTACGCCCTGAAAAGAAATCAATGTGGCGAAGAGAAATGGAATGGCTTCTCTGTGTTAGCGATTACATTGTTGAATTAATTCCATCTTGGCAGACGTATCCAGATGGAAGCAAGCTCGAGGTAAATATAATTTGTGTTACCATATGCTCTATAAATTTATAAGTTTAAATGTTTCAATATTAATAGAATTTTTTTTAATGTTTTGTAGGTTATGACAAGTAGACCCCGGTCAGATCTTTATGTTAACCTCCCGGCGCTTCGTAAACTAGACAACATGCTTCTCGTGAGATATTTAATTCTTTTTTTTTTCCTATATTTTATAAACTATAAATATGAAGTTGAAATGAACCGAATTTTGTCTGTTACAGGAGATATTGGACAGTTTCCAAAAAATGGAATTCTGGTATGTTGACCAAGGCATTCAAGCTCTTGAAACAGATGGTTCATCATCTTTCTGTAAAGTGGTCCCACGCCAAAAAGAAAAATGGTGGCTACCAGTTCCACGTGTCCCTACTGGCGGTCTCACTGAGACCGCCAGAAAAAATTTACAAAACAAACGTGATTCCACAAATCAAATACTAAAAGCCGCAATGGCTATCAATAGTATCACTTTAGCAGATATCGATGTTCCTGAATCGTACTTGGAAGCACTTCCAAAGGTACTTCGGATATTTGATTAATAATCAAACAAACAGTTTCAGTCTTTCAGACAACATAATAATGAAATTTATTTTTGTTTGTAGAATGCGAAAGGTAGTTTAGGTGATATTATTTATCGATATATTTCATCGGATCAATTTTCACCCGAGTGTTTGTTGGAGTGTCTTGATTTATCCTCTGAGCATCAAGCTCTTGAGATTGCGAACCGTGTGGAGGCTTCGATATACATATGGAGACGAAAAAACAACATGAAGCCTATGAACAATGTTATGAGTAGGTCATTTTCAAGGTCATCATGGGACAAAGTTAAGGATTTGGTTTCTGATGTGGATAAAAGGGAAACATTAGCGGATAGAGCCGAAAGCCTCTTGCTTTGTTTAAGACAAAGGTTCCCTGCCCTTCCTCAAACCACATTGGACATGTCTAAAATCCAATATAACAAGGTATATTCGTTAACCTCTTAAGCCGAACTATTAGTGTCCAACATCTTTCATCTGTATAATGAAAATTATGGATTGTGTCCCTTGCAAATATTGAAAGTGACATTATCCATAATTTTTTAGTATACTACAGGGACCATTTTTATAAATCGGTCTAAATTTTATTAAAGTTCCATATTGCTACTTAATTAGTAGTTTCATGTATTTTTAGGATGTTGGAAAATCGATCTTGGAGAGCTACTCAAGAGTGTTGGAGAGCCTAGCATTCAATATCACCGCTCGCATTGATGATTTACTTTACGTGGATGACCTGGCAAGACATTCCGACAAATTCTCATCAATTTCTAACCGCGAAATCGTTTCCAAAACAATTATCGGAAAACCATACACACTTCACACGGTTACAACTCCATATAGAACAACTTTCACTACACCAAGCCTTTCACCTTCACATCTCGATGCTCCAAAACCTCTAACCGACTATTTGACCATTGACCAAAAGGGTAAGCACTACGCGGGTCAAGTTGCAAGGTCAAACTCGTTTTCGGGTAGGACTCGAGAGGCTTTACAAAAGATGGGACTCACCGGGTCTAATGGCTCGGTTGGGGTGGGTTGAGTCGGACGGGTTTGTACGAGTTGTATGTTTATAGATGGGTGAATGAGAGTCTATGGAGATGTTTAAAGAGTAGGTAGGTGATGGCATTTGTACATCCCGTTTTTGTCGTATTGAGTTCTGAGTATACGTTGAGTTGACTCGGTCCCTGGGAAGGACAGTTTAGTGAAGTTGTGTAAATAAATGCCAAGTAAATTCGATTATTATATGTTTCTCGTAATTACGTATTTCAACAAAAAGATTCATCGATCAAATACGTGTACTTATACAATCATTTACAACGTTTTGTTTCAAGTTTAGTTAAATAACTTAAATTAACATAAATTCGATATCACTTTAGATAACTTATATTTTCTGTGGGAGTTGTCTTATATATGATATATTATGTTAGTTAATAACTTAATATTTGTGAAGTTGAAAGAAGATGATGTAATGAATATGAATAGAGGATGTGAAAAAAGAAAAAGAAAATTTATAGAAGAATAAATAGGAGACTTTATCATAAAATTAGGTTATCAAAATAATTACGACAGATTTTAAAATAAAACAATTTCTAATATTATGAACATGTGAAATTGTGAATACACGTTTGACAATTTTTCATATTTTATCATTCTATTTGCAGCCATGTTCCTAAATTTCACTCATTAAACTCTAATATACTTTGGGCTGGCCCAGTTTCAAAAAAGCTGAGAAGCAAGCCGGTATGTTGTTAAGTAGGGTGTGTACCAAACCGCATAAAATGTCCACACCACACCACATTGCACCGTATAATGCAGTTTTGAACCTTGCGGTTTGCGGTTCGTAACTTTTGTAAACCGCAATATGTGGTGCAGTTTGTGATTTATAGTTAGAAAAACGTGGTTTAAACCGCACCGCACCCCACACACACACACACACACACACACACACACACACACACACACAGGTTCAACATAGAACCATTATTATGCATAGAATCATAGAACCATCTTCTTGACCGTTAGATCAAATTATGATGATAAGGGTATGATGGTAAATTACAGTTATATATTCATTGATGAACATATACATATGTTCATTGATGAACATTGTCTTCAAAATCCTAAAATTTGTTTCAGAAATGAACATTCATAACATTGAAGAAATATATAAACATACAAACATGTTCAGAAATGAACATTCATCAAACATAATTAATATCTATCCAAAAATATCCAAAACTTACCAAAAATATCATAGAAGAACATATTTTTGTAGATGAACATTCATATAAAAACTCAAAAATAGTCATTTGTGAATATATGTTCATAGATGAACATATGTTCGTGGATGAACATTTATACATTGATGAAAAAAATTCAAATGTTCATAACTGAACATGGATGAAAATTGATACAAAAACTAAAAACTTCATCACTTTTGAACATATATATGTTCATCAATGAACATATGTTCATTGATGAATATGTATAATAAAACAAGAAATTATTCATGTTCATAACCGAACATGTATACAAAAACTAAGAAATTAGTCTTCTTCCTCCTCTCTTCTGTTGCAATCGAACACCACCATCATCATCATTCTCTCTATAGCTGCAATCACATCCTTTCTTCTTCGTTCTACCTTCTTCCTTGATCCATCTATCTTCTTACTGCCTTGATCCATCTTCTTGTTGCATTAATCCATCTACTTAGATCTATCTGCATCGATATCAATAACTAACCATATGTTCTGGGATGTTCATTAATGACATGGAAAATGTTCATTATTGAATATCCGTATTTTAATAACATCGAACTCATACTTAATATTCATAATTGAACATTCTTGAATGTTCATTAATGAACATTCAAATGTTTATAACTGAAAATTCGAATTTACACAAAATCAAACTAATACAGAATAGAGAAATTGTAATCTTCATTAAGTGGCTGAGAAACAAAGACATAACCTAGATTATCTGAATGATTACGATACTATGGATGTAGTTGATCATCGATTGGATTCAGATCTCTATTTATTCTCTGCACATCGATTGGAATCCCGTTGTATTTCACTTGACTGCTACCGTTTAATTCATTCAGAATTGGAATCAGCTCCTTATTGCACTTGACCATCGATTGGAATCATGTTAGGGTTAATCAGAAGATCGGAGAGAGGGAGGGAGACGTGATGAGAGAGACAAATTGTTTATAAATGTTCACCAATAAACATTGAAGAAAAATTGTTCATAAATGTTCACCAATAAACATTGAAGAAAAATTGTTCAAACCTATGAAGATAAATTGAAATCGATACTTGAGAGTTGTTCTAACAAGGATTCTGACCAAAAGACGCCATCTCCGGCCACTGCTGGACAGCCATCGCCACCAAAACCAACATTGTTGACAATGGCGTTGTGTTTCCTTTTTAACCTTCTGTTGGTGGCTGCACTTGATGAGTTCTAGTTCATGGCGGCAGTGGAGACCTTTGATTAGAGGACTGCATGAGTTTTTCGATTCTGAGAGCTTGAAATGGTTTGGTCGAATGGATTTTCAGCAGATTCTGTCAGAGAGAAATTTATGTAAAGGGTGAAGATGAGAACGAGAGCCAAGGCGTGAAGCAAAGATCTAGGGCTGATTTTTCCTATTATGCCCTTATGAGTTGTGATTACATGTATAATGTCTAGGATTGTATTGGTGCACCCTTTTAATCTAAGCCACTCATATAATGATCGTAGGGTTAAAAGTGGTTCTATGGTTGTATGCACAAAATGAAGTTCTATGTTAATCCTCTCCATATATATATATATATATATATATATATATATATATATATATATATATATATATATATATATATATATATATATATATATATATATATATATATATATATATATATATATATAACGGAGTTTACCATTTTCAAAGCACACAAACCACATTTCAACCGTCAAACCGCCCGCATCAAACCGCACCGCATAATGCGGTTTAGAACTTTTGTGGTGCGTTTTGCGGTTTTAAAAAGAGTTAAACCGCATATGCGGTTCGGTTTGCGGCTTCAAAAAAAGTTAAACCACATATCTGGTTCGATTTGCGGTTTTTACTCTAAACCACACCACACCGCACCGCGCACACCCGTACTGTTAAGTAGGTTCTCTAGAATCTCTATACTCGATATTAAATTTTATGTAAAACATTCTTTTCATGAAAACCAAACAGATAACCTCTTTCGATTGGAGGATGTGGCCTATGCCTAAGGAGTGTTCATTTTTCGAATCGCATCTAGGCCTTCTTACCAGCACAGTAGTTTCAATGTTTCTAAGGATTTTTACAACGGTTAAGGTTTTGAAACTAAGTAAATGAAAAAAATATATTTATTTATTATTTTCGTTATTTTTTATTCAATATATATATATATATATATATATATATATATATATATATATATATATATATATATATATATATATATATATATATATATATATATATATATATATATATATATATATATATATATATATATATATATATAGAACAAGGATCATTTGAGGACCAAAAAAAGGTTGAGATCGCGAGACCAGATCTGAGCCATTTATTTTTATTGATCTACGGATATAATTAATCATCAATTCTAAAATTATTAATTCATTTAAATTTTAAATTTTAAATTAAAGATAACATTAGGGGTATTAAGGTAATTAAAAATTACTCTAATTTTATCAAGTCCTATAATTACTCTATCTCTCTCCCCATCTCACGTATCTCATTACCCTAATTCGGTTTCTTTCTGTATCTCCCGCCTCCAGTTTCAAGGTCGCCGGCTTCCATCGCCCCTCTTTTCTGTGTTTGAAGGATCGATTTAAACAAGTAGTGCACCACCGTTGAGGTTTTCCCAGGAAAGAAATGGTTCAATTGTTAGTTCTATATGCCCAAGGATGATCATAAAATGATATTACTAATAATACATGATCCTATAGGGTCACACCAACAACAAGTTTGACACCAATTGATCATTTAGAAATGTTAAATTTGATTTAACATCAAATGATACTAAACTTGCAATTTAATCTTGTAGGTTATTATTATTTGAGGTAAATAATAATAACTACAAAATTAAAGGTTGATTAGCAATTCATATGTGATGAATTAATTAAGTGTAACAATTAAATTGTTTAAATTGTTAAACAATTTAATTGATTTATAAGTAAGCCTTTTATTTAATTTAATTGGTAAATTAAATAAAAAATATATATATTGTTATATATATATCTATATATATATATATATATATATATATATATATATATATATATATATATATGTATGTATATATATAATTATACAATTAAGATTGTATATTTAGATGGTTTATTTATATATATGATTATGGGTTAAATGTTATTCCATTAAAGAAATAAGAAGATGTATTATTTATAAGCTTATAATTATCTAAGTTTTATAAATAATAACAACGCACTAGCACTTCATTTGTCATCATAAAATCAGCCATATTGGAAGGAAAAGAATGCATTAAGAACTTAAAAGAAGTGAAAGATGCTTTGTGTCTTCTAGCTTTTGATTATAGAAATCAAATGGGACTTTCTTTTAAGCTAGTTGCATGTGCTTTTCTTTTCTCTTTGTGGGTGATATAGTGGCCGATTTTGAGGGTGTTATTGTGATCATTCTTGCTTCAAAAATCAGCCAAAGAAACTCTCTAAAAGCTCTCTTGATAGTTAACAAAAATTAGATTTTTGTTTCACAAGAAAAGGAGTTCTAACTTGCAAGTTGTGGAACTAGCATTCAAGGGTGTTCAAGCTTGTGGTGGATCAACTATAGAGGGATTCTAATTTGATTCCTAGCTATAAAAATCATCCAAACCAAACCCAAGAACAAAGGTTATGATCTTGAACTTAATCTATGTTTGTTCTTCATCTTATCTCTACATGCATGTAGCATGATCCTCTTGAAAATGGAATTTGTGTTCATGATTTTATGCTTCCGTTGCAAACTCATGTTTTTGAAACTAATTACATGAACTATGATTTCCAACAATTGGTATCAGAGCCATGGCTATATTGCATGTTTAGATAATAAGTTTATTTGGATAAACTTGGTTTTTGGAAGCCATGAATGTTCATCTTCTTGAATGAAAGTTTCATGCATGGCTTCTTTGGCAACATGCAAATATATAATCTATGATTTTATGTAACCAACTATATTTTATGTATGCATGCATTTGGTTACATAGATGTTGCCTTAGAAAAACAAAGTGTTGATTTTCTTATGATTTTATGTGATAAAATGGTGCATAAACAAGCCAAGGACCATATGATGCATGTTTTGTGTTTGTATTCGATATGGTTGTAATCTATTCATTTATTCAAATGGTTTGTAATAATAATTAGTTATTTCCTTCTTAATATTCATTTTGTAAATATTAGAATAGTTGTATTTTATTTATTTCACAAAATGTAACAAGAGAAGGAAGTAAAAGACCAAGAGAAGATTGCACCCAACAGCAACACTTTCTGAAGAGCTGCTGTCCAGATTTCAAAATTGTTTTGGATGTGTTTTAAAAATTCATATGTTGGTCATTTGGTGATATACTTGTTGGTAACTTTAATATCTAGTATATACATTAAGTTTCAACAAGTATTAACATCAATATAGCCAAGAATGAATTGAAAAATGCTACAAAAAACCACAAAAACTTTCTTCCTGCTGCCCTATATTTCGCAACTTTCATGGGGGCAGAAGAAAATTCATAACTCACTCTATGAAGTCAAGAAATGGTGGTTCAAGTGTCATTTGGTGATATAAGAAGCTTGGCAAAATTGTAGCCAAATCGAAGATCATTTGGTTGAGTTTTTGTCACCTTTTTGTCCCTAGGTTTGGACTTGATATTTCATGTATGGCTCACATGAAATATCAAACTAGTTGGCTTGTGTTTATGCACCCATGCATGCTTGTGCTGATTGAATGTTTTATTATGTTATGTTGTGGATGAAAATAAGATTTTGCATGCTAGACAACCTAGATAATTAAACATAATCATCAAGGAGTTTGTATTTTTCAAAAGTTGACATTTAAAACATAAGATGTGATAAAATTGGTTTTATTAAAATGGGTTTTGTTATAAAACCTATTAAGTCAAGTTTTGAAAATGATTGAAACAAGAAATAAAATGGAGATTTTATGAACTCTTACAAACTCCAACCCTAAGTAATAATGGTAATTATTTAGGATTATAAATTGGTTCTAATATATGTGATCAAACTCAAACTTAATATTGGATATTAATTGTAATCTTGACCACAAACAAAGAATCAATAAAATGGAGATTTTATGATTAAGGAACCAATTAACAAAATAAGATTTAATGGTACCATGTTCATTGGATGCATGCAATCTACATGATACCATATGTTTTTCAAAATTAGAATTGTAAAACATTCAAATCCCTTATGAAATACGAATCAATGCTGTCCCTCTTAAAGACACTCATGTATCACTTGTATTTCCTTGTGGGATAAAGGATACCTAACCACTTGGAATCTTCTTGTGATACAAGAAGTAGTTTTGCAATATTGATGGGATAAAGGACACCTAACCATTAATAGTTGTCAAAACTACACGTCCGTTTAAGTAGGATGATTCGTTTGGAAATCTCTTGTGATAAAGGTCACCTAAGCATTAGAAATCCAAGGCATAGATGGGATCAAACATGCCAAACTTATAAATGTTATAATGGGATCCCATAACTCTAGAAATTATATTTGGATATAATTGGTAAACCGTTACCTACATTGTTGATTCGAATAAGCGGGATAAAGGATACCTAACCACTTATTCGTGATGCAACTTGGATTCTAGACATTAATTAATTAAAGTTTATGAAACAAGAAAGGGTATTAATTATTAAGGACTTAATATCATAATTTACTAAATAGAACCTTGTTAAAATTTTGTAGATGACACCAAACAACACACACTCGGCTCCTAACAAAACCTCACTACGGTCTCTCCTTGAAGGAGAAAAACTTAACCATACCAACTTCTTGGATTGGTACCGTAGTGTGAGAATTGTTCTCAAACAAGAAAAGAAAGAATATGTTCTCAATGAACCACTTCCAGAAGAGCCCCCTGCCATTCCTAAGCCCGCACACGATGTATGGCTTAAAAAGATGGATGATTCCATCGATGCATCATGCCTCATGTTGGCAACCATGATTCCCGACCTTCAGAAGGATTTGGAGAATCATTCAGCCTATGACATGATTCATCAACTAAAGGAAATGTTCCAACAACTTGCAAGAACGGAAAGGTTCGAAACTGTTCGGGCTTTCCATGCTTGCAAGATGGAGGATGGGCAGTCGGTAAGCTCTTATGTGCTCAAAATGAAGAGTCACATTGATCATTTGGCACGTCTTGGAGTTGTGATGCCCGAAGAGCTAGCAACGGATATGATCCTTAACTCCTTGACAAAGTCCTTTGATCCTTTCGTCATGAATTATAACATGAATGGTTTAAATAAGACTATCCCGGAATTACATGGGATGCTAATTACCGCGGAAAAGACTCTGCCTAAGAAAACCACTCAAGTTCTCATGATCAAGGAAGGTGGCACAAAGAGAACTAGACCCGAACACCCCACCAACTCCAAGGGCAAAGGGAAAGCAAAAGTTTTCAAAGGTAAGGGCAAGAAAGTTGTCCAACCATCCCATCCGCCCAAGAAGAAGGCAAAGGTTGCCAAAGAAGACACATGCTTTGAATGTGGCAAAGCTGGGCATTGGAAGAGAAATTGCCCTACGTATCTTGCGGAGTTGAAGAAGAAGAAGGCCGGTGAAGGCACTTCAGGTATCTATGTGATAGATCTAGAACTTTATAATTTATCTCCTAACACACGGGTATTTGATACTGGTTGTGGAACTCACATATGTAATATGTTGCAGGGGTTCAAAAGGAGTAAGCGACTGAAGGCAAATGAGGTAGTACTTCGGGTTGGAAACAATGCAAGGGTTGCGGTGGATTCAATTGGAAGTTTTGATTTATTACTACCTAATGGCTTGTGTATGACATTGTTGAATGTTTACTATGTTCCTAGCTTGACTAGGAATATTATTTCGGTTGCTAAATTAAGACAATGTGGATTTGATCTTTCCTTTAATAATGATGATATTTGTGTTTACAAAAATAATGTATTCTATTTTGAGGCTAGGCCTTTAAATGGAATTTATGAAGTAAACCTTGATGAAAAGACTAACCATGGCTCTTTATACCACACTTTCACCAAGAAACCCAAATTTGATTTGAGTCAAACCTATCTATGGCATTGTCGCCTTGGGCATATAAACAAGAATCGCATATCCCAACTTCAAAAGAGTGGACTTTTGAAGGCAAATGAGAATGACTCATTTGATATATGTGAATCTTGTTTACATGGCAAGATGACTAAAGCTCCTTTCTCCGGAACCAATGAGAGAGCAAAGGACTTGTTAGGAATCATACATACGGATGTATGTGGTCCTTTCAAGCCAATGACTAGATATGGTGAAAGATATTTCATCACCTTCACTGACGACTTTAGTCGTTTTGGATATGTTTATTTAATTAAACATAAACATGAGGCGTTTGAAATGTTCAAAACGTTTCAAAGTGAAGTGGAAAATCAACTCAACAAAACAATTAAAGTTCTTCGTTCTGATAGAGGAGGTGAGTACTTAAGTACAAACTTTATGGATCATTGTAAGACTTGTGGAATTGTTTCGCAACTTACTCCACCTGGAACACCACAACATAATGGTGTGTCTGAGAGGCGGAACCGAACACTATTGGATATGGTTCGATCCATGATGAGTAGAAGTACTCTACCTTTATCTTTTTGGGGTTATGCTTTACAAACAGCTGCTCGTCTCCTAAACATGGCACCTACTAAGAAGGTAGATAAAACGCCTTATGAGATATGGCATGGAAGGGTTCCATCTTTATCCTATCTCAAGGTATGGGGTTGTGAAGCTTATGTTAGACAAGAAGCTTCAAACAAATTAGAACCCCGTTCAACTAAATGTATCTTTGTAGGGTATCCGAAAGATTGTCTTGGATACTATTTCTACAATCCCATCGAGAATAAGATATTTATTTCTCGAAACGCTGAATTCCTAGAAAACAAGTTTCTGACGGAAGAGGCTAGTGGGAGGTTTGTGAAACTTGAGGAACTTCAGGAACCACAACCTGATACACAAGAAGTTGAATCTAGCATTCAACAAGAAATTGTTGAACCTGAACAAACGGTTGATCAGGAACAAATTGTAACACAAGGTGTTCGCAAATCTGGTAGGGTTCGAATTGAACCAGAAAGGTATGGTTACCTTTTGATGGAAGAGGAATGTTATACGATAGATTCTGATGAACCCGTCAACTATCAGAGTGCAATATCAGATCCTGAATCTGATAAATGGCTTGAGGCCATGAACACTGAGATGCAATCCATGCACGATAATCAAGTTTGGAACTTGGTTAATCTTCCCACCAATTGTAAGACTGTTGGGAACAAATGGGTTTTCAAGAAGAAAATCGACGTGGATGGAAATGTTCACACTTTTAAGGCTAGACTTGTCGCTAAAGGATACTCACAGACTCATGGTATTGACTATGATGAGACCTTTTCTCCAGTGGCAATGATCAAGTCGATTAGGATACTTTTTGCCATAGCCGCGTACTATGATTATGAGATATGGCAAATGGATGTCAAGACCGCTTTCCTTAATGGACACTTATTGGAAGATGTCTATATGGATCAACCTGAAGGTTTTGTCGATCCCAAGCATCCAAACAAAGTGTGCAAGCTTAAAAGATCTATCTATGGATTAAAGCAAGCGTCTCGAACATGGAACATCCATTTTGATGAAAAGATTACGAGTTTTGGATTCATCAAAAATGAGGATGACTCCTGTGTTTACAAGAAAGCTAGTGGGAGCATTGTCATAATCCTAGTATTGTATGTAGATGACATACTTTTATTTGGAAATGACATCCCAACCTTAAAAGGTGTCAAAGCGTTCCTTGAGAGTTGTTTCTCAATGAAGGATCTAGGGGAAGCTGCTTATGTATTAGGCATAAAGATCTATAGAGATAGATCTAAGAGACTTATTGGTCTTAGCCAAAGTGTATATATTGATAAAATCTTGAAAAGGTTCAAGATGCAAGACTCCAAAAGAGGATTCTTGCCAATGCCGCATGGCACCATCCTAAGCAAATCTCAGTGCCCAAACACTAGGACTGAACTTGAAAGGATGAAACATGTCCCATATGCTTCGGCAATTGGGTCCATCATGTATGCCATGTTATGTACTAGGCCCGACGTCTCATGTGCCTTAAGTATGACTAGTAGGTATCAACAGAACCCAGGTGAAGCCCACTGGACTGCTGTAAAGAACATTCTTAAGTACTTGAGAAGAACTAAAGATATGTTCTTAGTTTACGGCGGTTTGGAAGAAAGCTTAAAGGTAAAGGGTTACACTGACGCAAGCTTCCAAACAGATAGGGATGATTCGAAATCTCAATCTGGGTATGTCTTTATTTTAAATGGAGGAGCCGTGTCTTGGAAGAGTTCCAAACAAGAAGTGATTGCACAATCCACTACAGAATCAGAATATGTTGCTGCTTCAGAAGCTGCTCAAGAAGCTGTCTGGATGAGAAAGTTCATAGAAGATCTAGGGGTTGTTCATTCCATTCGGGACCCTATAGAAATCTTCTGTGACAATCTAGGTGCTATAGCTCAAGCAAAGGAACCTAGATTGCATCAAAAAACCAAACACATTCACCGAAGGTATAACTACATTAGATATGAAGTTAAGAATGGTGCAATAAGTATTCACAAGGTTCATACAGATCAAAATTTGGCAGACCCATTCACGAAACCTTTACCCCAAACTAAGCATGAAAGTCATGCTAAGGGTATAGGACTCCGTTTTTCTAATGAATGGATTTGATTTGTGTTTAATGTTTTATGAATATGAACTTATGTAAACGACAAGAATTATGTAATATATGTGACGTGATGTTTCATTCATAATTATTGTGTTTTATTAGCATGTTTAATCCTTGAATAATTTAGTTATTCTAAACGTCCATAGTCGATCATACTTGTGGGAGAAATTATGAAGTAAGACTAATATGAATTGGATTGGTTGACTTTTATGGGTAAAAGTAGCAAAAGGTTGCAACCAAATTCATAGGTACTTGTCAGTGAACAAGTATTGGACTTGACCCGTTTCAAGATCACTCCATGGATCATCATCATAAGTGATTCTTGAATAAAGGTATTATCATTGTATCCTTTGACGTGAGATACATATTTGGGACTCAAGTGTAGAGTGTACTATGCTTTGATATGGTTTACTATTGTTCTTGAAATACAGACAACCATAAAGGCCATACTCATGCATAGTACTAACTATATGAGGGGCGTATGTAGTCAAGACGGGATTTGTTCCTCTTATGTGTTGAGAGTTAGACATCTAAGGCGCCTGTTTGAAAGTTGAACATAAAATGAGAATGATTAAGATCCATGTCTCATGTTCAACATGATGTCTGTGACAAAGGGATAATTGATAGATAACCTTATACATCAATTAGAGCCTCGTGTTTTCTGAAGAATTGAATGTTTTTGAATGGCACAATGTCATGTGTTATTGGGGGCAGTAAAATGTTGCTAGACGTTTACCACTGTCGATATCATTCTATGATGCAACCTTGTGCAAGTGGGAGATTGTTAGTTCTATATGCCCAAGGATGATCATAAAATGATATTACTAATAATACATGATCCTATAGGGTCACACCAACAACAAGTTTGACACCAATTGATCATTTAGAAATGTTAAATTTGATTTAACATCAAATGATACTAAACTTGCAATTTAATCTTGTAGGTTATTATTATTTGAGGTAAATAATAATAACTACAAAATTAAAGGTTGATTAGTAATTCATATGTGATGAATTAATTAAGTGTAACAATTAAATTGTTTAAATTGTTAAACAATTTAATTGATTTATAAGTAAGCCTTTTATTTAATTTAATTGGTAAATTAAATAAAAAATATATATATTGTTATATATATATATATATATATATATGTATATATATAATTATACAATTAAGATTGTATATTTAGATGGTTTATTTATATATATGATTATGGGTTAAATGTTATTCCATTAAAAAAAATAAGAAGATGTATTATTTATAAGCTTATAATTATCTAAGTTTTATAAATAATAACAACCCACTAGCACTTCATTTGTCATCATAAAATCAGCCATATTGGAAGGAAAAGAAAGCATTAAGAACTTAACAGAAGTGGAAGATGCTTTGTGTCTTCTAGCTTTTGATTATAGAAATCAAATGGGACTTTCTTTTAAGCTAGTTGCATGTGCTTTTCTTTTCTCTTTGTGGGTGATATAGTGGCCGATTTTGAGGGTGTTATTGTGATCATTCTTGCTTCAAAAATCAGCCAAAGAAACTCTCTAAAAGCTCTCTTGATAGTTAACAAAAATTAGATTTTTGTTTCACAAGAAAAGGAGTTCTAACTTGCAAGTTGTGGAACTAGCATTCAAGGGTGTTCAAGCTTGTGGTGGATCAACTATAGAGGGATTCTAATTTGATTCCTAGCTATCAAAATCATCCAAACCAAACCCAAGAACAAAGGTTATGATCTTGAACTTAATCTATGTTTGTTCTTCATCTTATCTCTACATGCATGTAGCATGATCCTCTTGAAAATGGAATTTGTGTTCATGATTTTATGCTTCCGTTGCAAACTCATGTTTTTGAAACTAATTACATGAACTATGATTTCCAACATCAATGGCTATCGGATGATGCTACTTTAAAGGATTCAGATCCGATCCGTACGCTAACGATTGTAACACGAGATTGTTATCCTTAGTTTACGCATGGAAGAACACCAGATCTCAGTGTAGATACCTTCGGTTTCATCTTTGTAAGCTTCATATCAATCTCAAAACATCTTATGTTCTAATTTTCTTCATCTTCGTATCTAATAAAATTGAAATTTAATCATTATTTTCTTCCGTTAGTTTGTTGGTAGTCTTTTGATTTGCTATGTTGCATCTCAATCTCTAAATCTTCAACACTGATATTCATTATTTTTTGTTTGACATTTATTGATAATTATCTATTGGTAATTTACATATATGATTGTCGGCCAATTTTTTACATGTTTTAATATCCTAATTTTTGATATATGAATGATTTCTAAACAATCATTTTTTATTATTTTGTGTTAAACAACAAATTGAAAATTTTGGGACCCATTGTCTCCCTACTACCACATTCAAGTTCTAGTTTTTGAGTTACAGTTCATAATATAACATTGGATAAGTTATACTTTAGGCTAATATAAAAGTTTAAACAACTAGTGGTTATTATATTTTCCCATACACATTTTATGTTTTGAAATTTTAATATATGTGTTTTTGCGAAGTAAATATCTATTGCTTAATTTGTCAATTAGACTTCAAAGGTTTTCTAAACAATTAAATATATAAAGTTTTATAGTTAAGAAAAAACTATTAACCATATTTAGTTTTGAATTGAATTTGTTTGCCTATAACTTTATTCAGATATGAATAAAAATTGTAATAAAACCGTGAACACCAGTTATAATCATCTATGATTATAACAATAATAATCTATTTAAATATAATCATCTATGATTATAACTAGAATTGTGTAAATGATAAAAGCATCAGCTATAATCATTTCTGATTATAAATTTAGTTAGATTTAATATGTTCAAAACTATTTATGATTATAATTGTTTCAAAAAACATCATTTTTATTTTTCATATTCATTGCTAATTTTAGTTTGGTATTGATTGTTGCAAATCATGCATGATTATTAAACATTCATGACTTACATCACTGCTAATCACTTATGATTAACCTTGTAATCGGTTCACAATCATCAGGTAACGATTTCTGTAATCATTTATATGTAACGTAGTTATTTCTGCAATCATTGATGATTAACACGTACCACTTCATTGTTTTCAAAAAACATTATTTTTTATTTTTCATATTCATTGTTGATTTTAGTTTGGTATTGATGGTTGCGAATCATGCATGATTATTGAACATTCATGACTTACATCATTGCTAATCACCTATGATTCACCTTCTAATCATGCAGATTTCAACAGAAAAAAGAGCACAAGTTCATGTGTCAAAGTTGTACATTTCAAGTTAAAAGATTCAGCGCAAGAATAAATAAGAATGACACAGTATATTGCGATGTAATCATTTATGATTAAAACCGCATTGTGTTTTTTCTCTACATTGTGTTGTAATCATTTATGATTAAAACTGTATTTTATTCTACAAATATATTGCACTTATCTTTGCGTTGTATTCTGTTCATTTGATATTTACAACTATATTCATAGATGATTACAATTGTATTTGAAGTTTTTTAGGTCTACAAATATATTAAAAACTAATTCAATATAAATATAAAACTACATTTTGTTTTATAATCATTTATGAATGAAATCGTATAAATCAAATGATCCAATGAAAAAAATTTTTGACAGAAAAATGATATTTAGACAGAAAAAATAAAAAATAAGTAAAAAATTTGACGTTATATAATTTGAAATTATTAAAAAATAAAAATTAATTTGTTAGTTTTTTTGGTAACTAACAATTAGAATCCTAGATTTTAGGAAATTATAGTTTTTTTAATTTAATTGAAATACATAAAGACTAATATGCCCTTATAAAGTGATTGGTCCAGAACTGGCATCGTGGTCTCAACATTTTTGTTGGCCTCGATTGATCCTCCCTCTATATAGAACAAAATATATGAGTTCAAATGAGAACCACTAAAAGGTTAAGAACCGTGAGAACCGATATTCACACATTAATAATTATGTTTTCTTTCGTTTTTTTGTTTTTTCATACTTGTTTATTATGTGAATATACATCAAACTTAATAAATTTATTTATTTTTTAATACGTTTTACAATATTCACAATATAATAAAAATTTCTAGTTATTAAACTGTGAATACGATAATATAAATTTTATTTTCTTTTAAACACATCAATATTGATATCTAATAGCAAAGGAAGGATAATTATAAATTTTTATGTGCTTGGTAATTTTATTTTGATACAAAACAAGTGTTAAAAATAAAAAATACAACATTATTAAACTGTGAATTAGTGGTTCTCATGGTTCTCATTTGAACCCTTCTCTCTCTCTCTCTATATATATATATATATATATATATATATATATATAATGAGAACCATTATAAGATTGAGAACTAAAAAAACTAATCTAAGTAGCACATTACTTTAATTCAAGGGTTGTAAGGTTTGATCGTCTACAACACGTTCACATTGGTTAACCCTTTATAATAAACAACCCTCCGATGAATTGCGTCAACGTCGGAGATTGGTTCTCACGGTTCTCAACTTTTTAGTAGTTCTCATTTGAATTCTTATATATATATATATATATATATATATATATATATATATATATATATATATATATATATATATATATATATATATATATATATATATATATATATATATATATATATATATATATATATATATGTATATATATATATATAGAGAGAGAGAGAGAGAAGAGTTCAAATGAGAACCACTAAAATGTTGAGAACTGTGAGAACCACTAATTCACAGTTTAATAAAAAATTTACGTTATAGTATTCACATTTTAATAACTAGAAATTTTATTATATTGTGAATATTGTAAAACGTATTAAAAATAAAAAAATTTATTAAGTTTAATGTATTTTCACATAATAAACAAGTGTGAAAAAAAAAAACATAATTCTTAATGTGTGAATATTGGTTATCACGGTTCTTAACATTTTAGTGGTTTTCATTTGAACACACACACACACATATATATATATATATATAAATATATATATATATATATATATATATATATATATATATATATATATATATATATATATATATATATATATATATATATATATATATATATATATATATATATATATATATATATATATATATATATATATATATAGGAAATAGTTCAAATGTGAACCATTAAAAAATTGAGAACCCTGAGAACCAATATACTTTTTGATTTTTTATTTAGTGATGAATAATACCATTGATTTTTTTTACTATTATAGTCTTTGTAGAAAAGTATAAAAAAAAAGGTTACGGAAATTTATATCTTTTATGTTATACGATTAGTTACCCATAACGATCATGAATAAGTATATTTTTTTAGCATTGTATTCGTTCATTGATGAATAAAGTTAATTTATATTTTGATGGTTTTATTTAAAATAAAACAAAAAACAAATATACCAAAATCTTGAATTTTTTGATCTTAGAATAAATATCAATCTCGATGTAAAAAAATTCCATTTCTCATTGTCTCACAAAAATAGTCGTTCTAAATTGGCAAAAGTTTGTGAAAATGTCCATTTTACCTGAAGTAACATATCAGATGTTTATTCGCTAGTATAATGATTTAGGGGGTTTTATCAAATAAAATGATTGTTCTTCGTTTTTGTAATTGTCATAACTTTACATACGATATCCAAATTGCACAAACTTTATATCTCTGGAACGGTGGTAACTAGTACTACAACTTTGTTTATAGAATTTTGTCTGAATATGTTCAAATCTTTTGCTACAATCCTTAAACACGAGCACAAACCCATTTAGGTCATTTTTTAGTCATTTTTCAAACATTCATATCTCATTTATTATAACTCCAATTAATTGTAGTATTGTAAGTAATAAAAACATAGGAAAAAGATTAAGGTTAATTGAAGTTATAATGAATGAGATATGAAGGTTTTAAAATAACTAAAAAGTGATATAAACGAGTTTGTGCTCATGTTTAAATGATTGTAGCGAAAGATCCGAATATATTTAGATCAAAGTCTATGAAACAAAGTTGTAGTACTAGTTATCATCTTTCCAGAGCTATAAATTTATGGAAATTGGACATCGTATGTAAAAATTATGCGAATTGCAAAAAAAAAATCATTTTATTTGTTAAAAGTTTCGTAAAAAATCGTTTACTTGTATATAAACCTCTGACCTGTTATTTCAGGTCAAAGGAACGTTTTTACAAATTTTTGCCGGTTCAAAGTATTAAATAACAAAAAATAAACTGGAACATATTTCTTTTTAAATAGAACCAAAATATAAAAAATTTTAAACAAATTCTTCTTTAAAAAAATTTTTACAGTGTTTTTTTGGTATGATTAAATCACTCAATTGGTGGTCTTTACTGTTCGGTGGCCACTTAGTAATAGATAAATAGAAAACAAGTGAGGTGTGCGTTTATTGATTTGATACAAAATGATTACACTTTGAAAGTGTGTTGAAAAACGGCTAATCACAAATGCTCACGATCTCCTAGCAAATCAAACCTAAAAACCCAAGTGATGGAAGTGGAAAAACTAAATCACCTTTTTCTCTTTATTAGCTTTTCTTTTAAAAATGGACCAAAAATATAAAAAATGAAAATCAATATTGCATTGATTATGTGTAACACCGTGGTCAACACAGAAATATTGTTTGTTTTGCGTCCAAATCACGAGCCAAACACATGGTTTTATAAAACATATCTTCTATGTTCATTGACCATGAAAGATACATTTAAGGTGTTATTGTTATTACCAAAGTAAACAATCTAGATTATAGGAAGAGGGAAGGAGGGCGTGGGTGGAGGTAGTGGTGTGGCGCCGGTGGGAGGTGCTGCCGGTAGTTGGTGGTGCTAGGGTTTGAGTTTATGTTCTTGAAGTTTTGAAAAAGTTTTTGAGTGAAAAAAATATATCAGATCTGATTTTAGATATGATATTGGGTTTGATGTTAAGGTTTTTAACATGAGCATCGTACCACTGTTTGCTTTTTGGTTTGGTCATTGATCAAAACTTTATAACAATCAAAAGTCAGAAAGTTATTAATATTTATGGATTTATTTTTGAACTTATATATATATATATATATATATATATATATATATATATATATATATATATATATATATATATATATATAATAAGAAGATGTTCAATTGAGGACACAAAAAATATTGAGACCATGAAGACAAATGTGAGTCAATCATTTTATAAAGGTAAATTACTAATTTTGTATTTAAATTAAATTGTAATATATTATAATTAAATCATAATTTCCTAAAATCTAACGATAATGATTACAGTTACTTAAAAATAATGAATGAATTAATTTTTGTTTCTTTTGTTGTTAAGGGAAATATAAGAAAATTTTTTATAATTTTTTCTCTCACAATAATAAAAATCAATGTTTTCTTTCTAATTTATCTATTAATCGTAATATTTGTAATAATAGATGAATAAAATATAATTTTTATCAGAAATAAATACGGCTATAATCATAAATGAATAAAAAACAATTTAGAGAAAAAAATCCAATATTTCATATATTTATATACATCTATTCATATATGAATAACACAACAAAGGGAAAAAATACAATGTCATAATTAGGTATTTTCTTATAATCATAAATGAATACAACACAACACAGAGAAAGTGCCCCCGATCATCTTCTAGGTTTGCTTGTGTTTGCTCCTTTTGGTATGTATGCCACTTTTGTGGAATCTGTAAATTTTGAGAACCAAGTTTCTAATGTGACTCAACCTGATACAATTATCTATATAACCATCAATCAATAACATATATAATCATTAATGAATACAACTAAAAGTTATATATTTATATATATAATAATCAATAAATAATACACATAATCATTAATGAATACATATAATCATCAATGAATAACACACATAATCATTAATGCATACAATTGAACATCATACATATAACACATAAACATAAAATACACATAATCATTAATGAACACACATAGTCATCAATGACTACACATAAAACATAAATAATACACATAATCATCAATGATTAACACATATAATAATTAATGAATACAATTGAACATCATACATTCATGATTATACATCTAAGCCATACAATTTTTTTTAACAATAATGAGTCGGTCAAATCAACAATGATTTTAAGTGATGTTCTAATATTCATAAATTACATCGAAACATAATATAAATTACACCTGAATTCATTTATTTTCAATTATATTCATAAATAATATACCTAAATAAAATATAAGTTATATCTTTTTATAAGATTCACCATTGGTAAATCAACTAAATCCAAAAACAAATTCTTTGGTTATTCACGGGTTTAAACAAGAAAAAGAGTCTCTTAGTTTTATTAAGATGTTGTTTTTTGTTTGCCTAAAGTTTCACGTTTTAACAGAAGAACACAAAAAAATGATTTTTTTTCTTGATGCAATCAGCTATCGATCGGTTAACAAGGAAGAGTAGAAAAAATTGTTTTTTTTTTACTTTGAGGCTACTCATGGTTAATAGCAAGAAAAACTCGATATAAACTAAAGATCATTTTTTAATTCAACTTCTAATATACATCAAAATAATGAAAAAAACAATAAAAAAAGAATAAAAATGAATTACTCCCACCCTCCATTATGAATGATGAAATATCCATAAACAACTCAAAGAATTCTGATGTAGCTGAATCTCGAATTACAGTTCCACAAGAATATACAAACCAAAATACCTTTTAACAGAAGATGGAGAATGGAATTGAATGAGTTACCCTAATTCCTTGGCAATCAGATATTTAATTCGTTGAGGCATCCTATCATGTTGGATAATTATGGGACCACTTAATATCTAAATAATATATTGTTATCATAAATTCGATATTAATAGATAATGCTATTTAAAATTGTTGATGGACTGATTTTGAATAGTAGATAAACATTATCTGGTGTTTATCCTGTGGGTTGAGTTCCCGGTTGAATCAAACTCATCTCTATCCCTTAAATCTCTCACATTCGGTTATATCTCCATCTATATAAACACATGATGAGTAGCGAATCGAATATACAAAAATATACAGATAAATTCGTGGGTATTATTTGCTGAGGGTTTAGAGAGAGCTTTTGAGATCAACTGGAAAACTAACCCTACACATCAGATTTGAAAAGCTTAATAGAAACAGGTATGTAATCTTCGTTTGTTTATTTCTTTTAATCAGATTCGAGATCAAGATCTAAGGTTTTAGCTTCCGCGTTTATATTTTTGGTTATCGAAAATAACTAACATATCATACACCTGGTATGCACGTATGTTTTCATTCTTTGTAAGATGATTGAAAATCCTTCAACATTATGTTTCTCCAAGGCCCCATGTTTTTTCACATTTTCTTGGACTATATATAATGGAGGTCTTGATTGAGAAGAACTTGGGAAAGATAAAACAGAACACCAACGAAAGTGAAGCATACACACTCTTAGTGATAAACATAGAATGACAATGGCCATAAGGCAGCTGTAATTAAAAAGAGAGATTGAATAATGGCATAATAGGGAAGTTGATT